>VBSM01003185.1:5404910-5462952 GCA_008086735.1 Cheirogaleus medius
TCTATTTTTAGTTGTTTGGCTAATTTCTTTCTATTTATAGTAGAGACGAAGTCTTGCTCTTGCTCAGGCTGGTCTCGAACTCCTGAGGTCAAGCAATCCTCCTGCCTCGGCCTTCCAGAGTGCTAGGTTTACAGGCGTGAGCCACCGCGCCCAGCCTAATTCATAATGTTCTTGATTGTATTTTGATTTTGTTACAAACCTTTACCCTTTAAAATTGTGGAAAATGCATTGATAAAAATTTTATTATGTGCTAGGCCTGCAGAATGGGGTGTGGAAACTTTGGTTTTCTGATTAAATGATGACTAATATGAAACCATTTAGGTTTCATGCCTTATTCATAAAGCTCACTCTTAACTGTATTGGCATACTTAATGAGTAGGAATCAGCTCAGCGAAGATTGTCTAACTGTCCTTTAAGGTTCTGTTCACTGCTGAGAGAAATTTAAGGCTATATTCTCACAAATTCTCATTGCTTATAGATTTTTCTTATACATGTTTTAAATTATAAAATTATGAACTCAAGGAAAAAACATTCAAATGATAGAGAAGAGGTTAAAGTTCCCTACTTTATTTTCCTCTTATTTTTTTCATTCTATGGAATTTTTATATGCATATGCAAACATTAAAATACAAAAAAAATGTAAAACCCACAAACTGGGCAACAATATGCAAAGCCTGTGTCAAATAGCTTTTTTCACTTAATGCATCTTTCTTTATCAGCACCTTTTTCTGTTTAATTGATCACTTACTTGGGGTTGTCTTAAGCTTGTTCTCCTGCAACAAATCATCCTCTTTTAGTCAGTCTATCCATAGGATAAATACTTAGCAGCGAAGTTGTTGGGTTAAGAATTTATGGGGGCATGGACAATATACGTAACCGTAATATTTGTACCCCCATAATATGCTGAAATTAAAAAAAAGAATTTATGTCCTTACAGTTTTGAGATGTGTATTTACTGGTTTTCCTCCCGGTATTGGCCTAAAAAATTGGCTTTTACTTTGTATGTGTGGTTTTTTAAAAAACTATTTTGTTTTAAAATAATAATTTGAAAGTCTTAGGATGTATCTTGAGATATAGAAGGATAAGTCATTTTTGAAGAAAAAGCAATATATTTTCATTTTAGGTACAGGCATTTGAACCCAAAGTGAGTGTTTTTCTTTTCTTTTCTTTTGCGTTCATACAAATTAAAAAAAAAAAAGCATACAAGTAGTCCCCTCTTATCGGCAGGGGATAGATTCTAAGACCCCTAAGTAGATGCTTAAAACTGGATAGTACCAAACCCTGTATATACTATGTCTTTTCTTATACGTACATACCTATGATAAAGTTTAACTTACGAATTAGGCACAGCAAGAGATTACCAACAATAATGAAATAGAACAATTAAAACAATATACTGTAATAAAAGTTATGCGAATGTCTTCTCTCTCTCTAAATACCTCATTATATTATACTCACCCTTCTTATTGTGATAATGTGAGAGAAAATGCCTACATGATGAGATGAAGTGAGGTGAATGACTTAGGCATTGTGACACAGTGTCATAGCATTAGGTACTACTGATCTTCTGATAGGTCATAAGGAGGATGGATCATCAGCTTTGGGTGATCCTGGATCTTTGAGCCATGGCAATGTCAGTGGTTGGATGTCAGGAGCAGATGATGTCGATGGTTGGGGACCGGCAATAGTTGAAGGTTTTTTTGCCGGAACCTTTTAGAAGAACATTGTAATCAGAAGTAGTTGTCTCTTTTTAACGTAACATGTTGCTGCAGAAGTTATAATCCTTCAGCGATCATACACATGACTTTAATGCTCGTTCCATCCAAGGATTATATTCCATAAATTTGTCCTTTAATGTCTGTGCAATTTGAAACATTTTGGCAAATTTCACTGATGTCCACATTGCTGGTTCTGCTTCGATTTCTTCCTCTTCTCTGTAGATAACAAGTTCTTCTCATTCCTCACATGTTAATACTTCTTTATGGCCTTCAATATATTCTACTTCTCCAAGCATATTGGCAAATACTTCTCCACCAACTTGTCTTGCTGCAGCCTCACTAGCAGTTTTTATATATTTCAGTCTAAACCCATTCCTGCATCTGTGTAAACCATCCCTTACTTACAGCAGGTGGGTTAGTGTCATTCATTTCAGGGGATCGCTTGCTGAAGTCTTTGTATAGGCTCAATGCTTTCTGGTGCAACACATTGCCATCAGTCAGAACACCACCAACAAATTTAATGCCTTTTCCATCTTAAATAAGCACTTACCATGCACTATGGCCTGAACTTTTACAGTTTGAGGTGTGGCAGCAAAACTAGCATGAATTTCTTTTTCTTCACAATTTCCCAGATAGAAGATTCATTCTTACTGTTGATCTTAGCAACCTCAGCACATAATTTTTTTCTTTATTAAGTAGAGAACTTTTACCTTTTCACTTAAAGGAAGCACTTTAAGGCTTCTCTTTGGCATATCCTAATTGACATCACTACTCTCGCACATTGAGGCCATCATGAAGTAAAATAAGGGTTACCTGAACGTAAGCACTATGATACCACAGCAGGCAATCTCATAACCGAGACTGCTACTAAGTTGCTAATCAGTGGGTAGCATATACAGTGTGGATATGCTAGACAAAGGGATGATTCACGTCCCGGGTGGGACAGAGTGGGACACAGCATGAGATTTCATCATGCTACTCAGAACAGCATACAACTTTAAGTCTATGAATTATTTCTGGAATATTCCATTTAATATTTTCAAAGCACAGTTGACCGTGGGTAACTGAAATGGTGGGGAGCAAAACCATGAATAAGGGGGAACTGTGGTAGTCTCTTAGGTAAGCAAGTGTTCAGTTTTCATGGTTCATTTGTGCGTTGCTATGTGTTTCCAGCCTAGTTGCACTGCAACGTTCTTGAGACAAGTGCTGATTTTTTTTTTTTGTCAGAAATGAATATATGTTGCAAGTTGATTCTGAACTAGGCCTGTACCAGTGAGTGGAGTTACACGGAGTGGACCTTAGCTCTGGAGAATCTGTTTCCTGGTCCACTTTTACTTTCTTCAACCATGGAGTGAGAAGTACGTGTATAAAGATGGAGACAATACCCAGACAGGCAACTTTCTGGTAACATTTGATGACATGTCTCAACTAGAATTGAGGTGATTAGAAAAGGACCCTCATTACTAAACAGGTCGAGATATGTAAATATCAGTGGGTCTCCGAAATAGAAGAGTGTATCATTTGGCATTTGGTACAGTGTATCAAATGTTACATGTAAGTATAATATGGTATAAAGTAAACGTAACATGCTATAGTCATGTTACAATCATTTCCACCTCCTTATCTCTTTCATAGAATTTTTTCTGAAGTTTCTCTGTTCCCCATCTTCTCCCACTCCATGTCAACATTTTTTCACACTGTTCTCAAAAAAAATAGTTGGTATTGCATTTTGTTGTTTTATTATATTTGTGACCAGATTTCCCTAATGAAATTTTAACCAACACTTGGTTTCTAGTGCTCATCACCCTGGCATGATGTTTGGCATATAAGTCTTTTGATTGGTTGCTCACTCTAGAATTCCCTTTTTGTGGGGTCCCTGTGCTTGGGAAAGGAGGGCTCTCCTGAACATCTCCCCCTTGTTGGCCTCCAGAACGGTGCCCATAAAGGTCTAAATGTCTGTCATCTCACTCTTCAGAGCATTGCTTTCCTGCCCAGGGAAGGGCACAGCAAGGTGCCATCTTTTGTTGACTTGGTATCCAAAGCGGCAGAGGATGGCAGACGTTTGAAGGTGATTCCATGAACCCCTGGTGGGTACGGCAGCTGCCAGAGCCCCGAGTAGCCATGTGAAGGGCCCATGTTTTCTGAGAAGTCAGGGGGCTTTCTGATGGGCACTGTGTATGTTTGCTGTACTCTTGGCCAGGATTTTTTGAGTCAGCCTGGGGTGAGCTACCCTGAGGCTGACATCCAGAGAAGCAAGTCTCAGGAAACCTCTCATATGTCAGCGTGCCCGAAATTGAGCTAATGCTTGGAGCACCCCCTTTTCCAGTGTTCTAGCTAATGCTAGGAGGGAGCTTGGGGACACTGATCTGGAATGTAGAAGCTGAAATTCATTTAGATTTGGCCTCAGGCTGGGCTCCTTGTAGGGGATGGAGCAGGTCTCCTCTCCTTTTGCCCCTGCCCTCGGAGCGCTTACACGCTGACACCCACTCTCCCCAGGGTTTCCTGGGGCGTAGCTTAGGACCTCAAGAGAGAGTCTTAAAAAATAAACCAAAAAGCTTTTCTTTTTCTTTTTTCTTTTATAGCATTTTGAGAGGCAGGCAGTGGGATTCAAGGAAAATGGCCTCTGGAGTCAAATGGTTCTGGGGTGGCATGTGAGCTCTGCAGCCTTTTCCTTAAGGGGATGTTATGGGCTAAATTGCATCCCCCCAAATTCCTGTGTAGAAGCCCTAACCCCCAGTACCTCAGAATGTGACTGTATTTGGAGATAGGGCCTTTAAAGAGATGATTAAGTTAAAATGAGGCCATTAGCGTGGGTCCTAATCCAATCTGACTAATGTCCTCATAAGAAGAGGAGATTAGGACACACAGACACCAGGGGCGCGTACGCACAGAGGAAAGACCATGTGGGGATGTAGCGGACAGACGGCTGTCTGCAAGAGAAACCAAATGCACCTTGATCTTGGACTTCTAGCCTCCAGAACTGTGAGGTAATGAATTTGTATTATTTAAGCCCCCTGATCTGTGGTGTTTTGTTATGGCAGCCCCAGCTGACTAGCACAGGGGCTTTTAGCAAGTCAGCCCATCTGTCTGATTTTGCTTCTCTGAAGAGGGCCACAACCCCTACCTTTCTGAGTTGATATGAGGAGCCGACACAGTGCCTGGCTCGCAGCAGGTGCTCACAGATGGTAGTGGTGGTGGTAATCACAACCATTTACTAATGTGATGGCGGCAGTCACTGCTCCCCTCCTTCACCCAGGTTTTCTGGCCCAGACATGTTTTTTTTCTTCCAACTTTCAAGTCCCTTTCAAATGGAGTTGCAAAGAACTTGTGGAATGAGAAGCTAGGTGCTTCATGGGTTTTGCAAACAGTGAAGTGTTTTCTTTTGAGTAACCCTTTTCATCCTTTTAATCTGTTAACATACCAGGGTTCCAGGTAAAATTGTATTTAGGATGAGGATTCTGCTGCTAAAAGTGATTGGAAGTGACTTTTGGTATGGTGTGAATACTTACCGGACCTAATGCCCGTTGTATTAGTTTGTTCCCATTGCTGTGACAAAGTACCACCGATTGGAGTGGCTTTAACAACAGAAATGTATTGTGTCACTGCTCTGGAGGCTGGAAGTCTGAGATCAACGTGTAGGCAGGGTTTTAAGGGAGAATCTGCTCCATGCCTCTCCCTTTGCATCTGATGGCTTGCTGGCATTCTTTGGCTTGTAGATACATCACCCTGATCTCTGTCTTCATCTTCACTTGGTGTTCTCCCTGTGTGCACATCTGTGTGTCCAAATTTCCCCTTTTCATAAGGATACCAGTCATATTGCATTAGGGTCCACTCAAATGTCCCCATTTTCAGTCGATCATCTGCAAGAAGCCTATTTCCAAATAAGGTCACATTCGCAGGTACTGGGGGTTAGGACTTTGACATCGTTTAGGGGGATATGATTCAACCTGTGACACCAATAATACTGGAACTTCGTTTACCATCTGTGCACCTCTGCTTGTGGCCAGAAGCTTCCCAGAAGTCCCCCTGCCTGATCTGCCATTCCTGCTTGTCACAGGTTTCAGCTCAGAAGTCACCTCCTCAAGAGGCCTTCCCTGGCCACCCTCAGTATAGACTGACTAAATGAATGAAGTAGATTGCAGAGTAAAATTAAAATCTGATTGAGAATTACGCTGAGAATAATTTACCCTTAAAAGTGTGAGAGCTCCTCTCCGCTCCACATCAATGTTACTTGTAACTTTCTTGTATGTGTTGGCTCTGTCCCCACCACAGATGCTATTTAAATATCATTTTGTGCCTGTGAATCGAGATGTCGGGCATCTTCCGAATGTCACGTTTCCTATTCTGTGTACAAAGCATGCCAAGAAGATTCAATTTGTTGGATGTGGATTTTTTATTTTTTGCAACAAATCACAATTCGATAATGATTTTACAATAATTCACAGAGCAAAACTGGCTAGACCCCTTCTCTGAGGGATATCTCACATCTAGAAAACCTGTGAGTCATGAGTAAGGGAAGCATTTCCTAATGCTAGTTAATTATCAGTGTTTATTGAACATATTCTCCTTGCTGAAACTGCTAAGTGCTGTGCAGAATACAGAAGTGGTGTAGACAATGGCTGTGGCCTCCAGGACCACACAATTCATATCAGGCAGTTGAAAAATACACAATACACATAACGTTGTGTGAGCCACCATGCCTGGCCCCATCTTAACTATTAAGTATACAGTTCAGTAGTGTTATGGATATTGACATTGTTGTGCCACGAACCTCCAGACCTTTTTCATCTTGCAAAAGTGAAACTCTGTACCCATTAAACACCAACTCCCTGTTTCCCCTTCCCCCAGCAACCACCATTCTACTTTCTGTCTCTGAATTTGACTACTCCAGGTACCTCATATAAGTGGAATCATCTAGTATTTGTCTTTATGTGACTGGCTTATTTCACTTAGCATAATACCCTCAAGGTTCATCCATATTGTGGCATATGACAGGATTTTGTTCCTTTTTGAGGCCAAATCGTATTCTCTTATATGGATGTATCACATTTTGTTCATTCATTCATTGCTGGATACTTGGACCAACTTTACTTTTTTGCCCCCTCTTGGGATATAGGGTTTTATGGCTATAGATAATTTCATGCCATAGCATATCAGAACATATCAGCACACGATGATTCTCGAGTTAAGACAATAATTCTGAGTGGTTTGAGAATTTTCATACCAAATACTTCGACTTGCAAATACCAGCAAACCTTCCTTTCTGCAGTTTTGACCAAGGACAACTTTTTCTCTCAAAGCTCTTAAATTGAATTTTGTCTCTCACTAGGCTAGATTATAAATTTAGAGGGACTGGAGCAGGGAGTGGTGTGATACCTTCCTTCACCTTCCTTCCCACCTGGCACTGTGCTTGGTGCTGGGTGGGTATTCAGTAATAGGAGGAGTGTTACTTTGTATACATATAACTGCATCTGTATAATTAGGGAGTTGAACCACATGAATTCTAAGGCCCCCTTTGCTTCTAACAGTGTTTAGGTCCATTATTAAATATGATGATAAAAATTTCAGACTCTTGGGAATAGTAGGGGGTGGGGGAGAAAGATTTTTGGATAGACATGTTTTCAGTGTCCCTCAAATTATGCCACAGAGGTGGTTACCTACAAGTAGAACCATCTCAGGGTATAGTGTTTCTTAAAATAACATTCTGGATTTGGGCCTTCCTCTTTGTGTGGTGTTATTCTTTGAGTAACAAAAAAAAAGCCACCATGTAAAAACTTATTTTAAGTTTAATTATGTACCACATTTCCTAGATATACATGGATGGAAAACATATCTCCTTTTGACATTGTTGTCTTTACAAAGAATCTCATAGGAAGTCTTAGTGAGAATCTTACCATGAGAAGTCAAAGCAATAAGCAACTGAGGAAAATGAAGATTCTGGAGTTAGAGATAAAAATGCTGATAAGAAAGCATGGAGGGAGATGTGATCTGAGTATTGAATCTTGGTGATTTTCTGAACTTTGTGCTAGTTTGTGCATTTTTATTTTAAGCCTGGTTTCCAAAAGTCTCTTGTTAGCAACCAGATGGTTGTCAAATAATTGATATGGGTTCATTTTAAGCCCATTTGGGGAACATAATGGTCTGGATTTTCCAGTAGAAGGATTTAGTAATTCTGCTGGTCTTTGAATGCCAATAGGGATTTTTGGAGATTGAGTTCCCTAATGTCTTGGAAGTAACTCCTGGAAAATTGGAACCGATGAATTGATTGGATGATGTACTTGGGATATAAAATTAAAGATGTGGATACAGTTTATTTCAGCTACAGATGTCCAGCCTCAGAAGTGGTTAAACTTGTAAAATTAGGTGAAGATTTTTTTTTAGTGTTTAAGGTTTTTTTAATTTGTTTTCTTAGGCTTGAGTTAATGAATGTGAATAGACATTTAGAATAACACTGTGATTTGATTTCCTATTTTCGGAGAGTTGTTCAAAACTCTAGGGTCTGTGTGTATTCTCACTCATATCTAGGAGCTAAAAAATTTGAGCTCGTGGAAGTAGGCAGTAGAATTGTGATTATTAGAGACTAGGAAGGGTCTGGGGGATAGGGAGGGGTTGGTTAAAACACAAAATATTACAGCTAGATGGGAGGAATAAGCTCTAGTGTTCTATGGCACCGTAGAACACTATTAACAATTTATTTTGTATCTTCAAATAGCTAGGAGAAAGGATTTTGAATTTTCCCAACACCAAGAAATGATAAATGTTTAAGGTGATGAATATGCTAATTATACTGATTTGATCACTTTACATTGTATTACATGTATCAAAATATCACTCTGTATCCCATAAATATGTATAATTATTATGTGTCCATTTAAAAAAACTACAAGGCCAGACATGTTGGCTCACACCTGTAATCCCAACACTTTGGGAGGCTGAGGTAAAAGGATCACTTGAAGCCAGGAGTTTAGTACCAGCCTGGGTAACATAGCAAGACCCTGTCTCTACAAAATAAAAAAAATGCGCCTATAGTCTCAGCCACTCAAGAGGCTGAGGCAGGAGGATCGCTTGAGCTTAGGAGTTCCAGGCTGCAGCAAGCTATGATCTCTGCACTCCAGCCTGAGTGACAGAGTAAGACCCCATTTCTTAAAAAAAAAAACAAAAAAACCCCCAAAACACAAAACTGTAAGAACTCTAGAGTCTGTGACTCTACAGGCTTACTACATGCTATTTAAAGAAAAGAAATTCCTTAAAGTAGGGTTTGCAATGATAAAAAGGGTCATGGGTTGTCTCCAGGGTCGGCAAACTTCAGTGGCCTGTTTTTGAACTGGAGAAAGGCATCAGTGACTGTTGGAGGGTGCTAGTGACCAGCATGTTGTGTTGCTGAAAACAATCAAAAAGGCAGTTGAGGTCTGTTTCAAAGAGCCTCATGACTCCTCAGAGTAGTGATAAGATAATAGCAAAGAGCAGCTGTGCTGTGGAGAGGCATTCCTTCAGATGCTCTCTTAATTAGTTGGCATTCCTCAGAATGTCACTAGGTGTTTCCAGAAGGATCCTGTCTTGAAAAACATGCCACGGGATCTTTGTTTCGGTGTATGTACCTACAAGGCTTTCCTTTTTCCTCCTCTGTGCCCAACGCCATGGCTAGCCTGTCTCTGGCTGTCTTGGGCAGTGACCTGGGGTCTGAGCGAAGCTCCTGGGTAGAAGCAGCCCTGGAGGCCTCATTGGTGGGTGGATTCGTTTCCTATGTCTGCCACAACAAATTGCCACAAACTGGGTGACTAAAAATAACAGCAATTTATTTTCTCACAGCTCTGGAGGCCAAAAGTCCAAAATCAAGGTACCTTCTACAGTTCTAGGGGGGGAATCCATTCCTTGCCTCTCCCAACTTCTGGTGGCTGTTGGCTTTCCTTGGTATCTGGCCTCATCATGACAATCTCTGCTTCTGTCTTCACATCACCTTCTCCTCTGCCTTCTCTGTGTGTCTCGTGTGAGGACACGTCATTGGATTTAGGGACCACCTGCAGAACGATCTCTTCAAGATCCTTAACTACATCTGCAAAGACCCTTTCTCCAAATAAGGTCACATTCACTGGTTCTGGGAATTAGAATGTTGACATATCTTTTTGAGGGGTCGCCATTCAACCTACTGTAGTGAGAGTGCCAAGTCAGGATGAGGCCTTGAAAAGGGAGCAGAAGGAACAAAATCCTTCATTTGCAATACTATTATTTTTTTTTCTTAGAGATGTAGTCTCACTCTGTCTACCAGGCTGGAGTATAGTGGTACCATCATTGCGCAGTGCAGCCTCAAACTCCTGGGCTTAAGCGATCCTCCCACCTGAGCCTCCGTGGTAGTGGGGACCATAGCTGTGCACCACCACGCCTGGCTAATTTCTAAAAAAAAATTTTTTTAGAGACAGAGTCTCACTATGTTGCCCAGGCTGGTCTCTAACCCCTGGTCTCAAGTGATCCTCCCACCTTGGCCTCCTGAGTAGCTGGGATTACAAGGGTGAGATGCTGCACCTGGCTATAGGTAACACATTAAAACAGCTAGTGTTCATATTTAGTTATTTAATTATTTTTATTGTGGGGTAAAATATACCATAAAATTTACCATTCTAACCATTTTTGAGTGTACAGTTCTGTGGCATTAAGTATATTCATATTGTTGTATAACCATCCTCTCTACTCCAAAACTTTTTTATCTTCCCAAACTGAAACCATGTACCCATTCATTAAACACTAGCTCCCCATTCTCCTCTTCCCCCACATTATTATTATTTTTAAGTTCTTTACATTTTTTTAGAAGTGCTAGGTGATAATTTTTTAAATCTGCCTGGTCATTTCAAAAAAATCTTTAAAAAGTAAATTGATCAAGGCATATTTTACATAGCATATAATTCACTCATTTCCAGTGTGTAGCTCAATGATTTTTAGTAAATTTACCCAGTTATGTAACCATCACCATAAAATGCTTTAGAACATTTTCATCACTCCAGTAACTTCTTTTATGCCCATTTATAGTTAATTCTCATGCCTATTCCTAGCCACACTGCCTGCTGTCTTTCTCTATAGATCTGCCTTTTCTGGATGTTTTATATAAAGTTTTATTTAAAACAAATGTATTTCTGATTATAAAATACAGGGAAATACAATCCTATTACCTATCAGAATCTGCATTTTAACAAGATCCCTGAGGGATTCTTATACATATTAGACTTATAAAACACTGACACATTGTATCTACTCAATTGATCCTATGTCCACTTAATATATTATAAATATTTCCCAAAAATTATTAAATCTCTTCTGAGAACATTTTAAATCCCATTGCAAGAATATACCACAATTTATTTAACCAGCCCCTTCACGGCAGACATTGGATTTCCCATCTTTTTGTTTTTTATTTCAGTATATTATGGGGGTACAAATATTACGGTTATGTATATTGCCCATGTCCCCCCTCCCCCCTCGAGGATTTCCCATCTTTTTTGCCCATGAAAATAAAACTATGTGGTCATCTTTGTGTATAAATCTTTGGGCATAGCTTCATGTCCACTGTATCAGTAATTTCATTTCTAGGAATTCTAAGGCAATAATTATAAATATACTGTTAAAATTTAGAAGGTACATATAAGTGCTGATCAATGTATTAATAGTGAGTCATTTAAAGCACTGTCTTCCTGGAAACCAGACCTAGAGCTGAGCAAATAGTGGGAAATCCAGACCCCTAACATGCAATTTTAGAGCATCTTGCTAACTCTCACCTCCATATTCTTGAGCATGGGCTTCATTGTTGAATGAAATGAATGAATGAATAAATGAATGAATGAATGTATGAAAATGGCACCAAAAGGCAAGGTACAGGTTGTTGTTAGTTACTAAGCAACAGTGAAACAGAAAGGGGCAAACGCTGGACGTGCATGTAATAACTTTCTCATCTGTTGTAATCCTATCCTCACTAAACTTGCAGCCTACACTAGTCAGTTCTGTCCCTGCCAGCAGCCCAAAGTGTCACTCCTGGAAGCCCCTGCTGCTTAAACAGTCTGTAGCTCACTACTCCTCACAGGTGGGAAGTCACGGTCGTGGGAGCGATGGTACCTTCCTCAGACCGTACTGACTGGGCTTTCAATTCAGTTTTCCCACTTTCTACAAGGATTGTAGTCTCTTAAATATTTACTGGTCTCCCTGGTTCCTAGATCCTTGAGAAATACATGAGGAGATCCAGGCCTGCATATCTGCCTCGTATCTGCCCTGTTGTCAGGCTCATTTGGTCGAGGAGGAATTGAGTTTCTTCAAGAGGGCGACTCTGAATTTTCCTGTTTCGTTTTCAGCACTGCCATGTTCTCTGAGATTTGCACTGCTATAATATTTCCGGGGAAAAAAAAAACAGCTCTTTTTTCTCCCTGGGCATAGGGAGGGGTAGGTTGTGCAAGAATCCGTGCCTCTGCTTAAGTGCTCATCCCTGAGGGTTCACCTCCAGCCCACTGCTCCAGAGGGTCTGGGGACCTCCTGCAACCTCACTGTGTGGCTCCCATTTTGTTCTTCTTGTTAGCGATTCTCCCACTGAAGCCTGTATCAGAACCTCAGAAAGGGGGGTTGTTAAAATATAGATTTCTGGGCCCCACCCCATGGCTTCTGGATCAATAGGTCTGAGTTGGGGCCAGAGAATCTCCATTTCTAACAAGTTCCTAGTGTTGCTGCTGGCTTGGAACCCCACTTTGAGAACTACTGCTCTGGCCTGCCCCTCATCACCCCTCTGCCCCTGTGATCGCTTCCAAGTAGGCGAAGAAAGGAAGGCACTGGAAGACTGGTGCGTTGGAGGCTCTTGCAACCAGGGATCCTGTCCAGACCTCTAGGTGTAGCGCCCAGCTGTGGTGTGTGCTTGCTGAATGAATGAATGAGGCTTTTGCTAGGACCTTCAGAGTATAAGGAACAAGTAGCTCGTTCAAATTACTTCAGGTAGCCAGGGTGGGGTCACTGAGTCACTTAGGGAAATAGGGAACTCTGGGAATAAGAACAGAGCCCCAGGTCCTTTGCGCCATGTGGGAAATCACCCAGGAAGCCAGCAGGTGTGGGCATCTAGAGCCTTGGCCTGCCATATTTCGGTTGGCATGTGGCTACACTGAACATGATAACTTTCCAGCCCTGGATCTTTCTGTTGACTTCCTCTCCTCCCAGTGGGGTTTTTCCTCTCTGGTTAGGGCAGGGCAGCTTCTCCCAAAGGGCTCCAGTGACCTCAGGCTCTGTCTCTGCCCTTCACACCTGACTCTGTAGCACACAGCTCCAGCCAGTTGCCGGTGGAAGCTGCAGGCGTTAGTGAAATGGGGAAATGGAATATGGTTCCTCAAACTGTGTTGTCATCTGGAGGCTGGAGAGCTTACCTTTTCTTTTTACCCCCAAAGCCTTAAGGACAAGTGGTAGTAGCTGGAGAAGGATTAGGGGAGATGGAGGGAATCTTGATTTAACTTTGTCTTGCTCAGTGATCTCTTAATGAATGGGTCTCTCCAGTCTTGGTGGTGGCTGTGTGCTGTTTCAGTGCAGATCTGGGTGGCAGTTGGTGGTTTGGTATAAATCAGAGGTATGTTAAAATATTCAGGATAGTGAGGGTACCTGTGGAAACTAAGAGGAAGTAGCTTAAAAGGCCAGGCTGTCAAGCTAGATTTAGACTTAATTCTGTTGTCTGTTGGCCCAGGGACATCACTGCCTAGTATACAACTTGTCCCTCCGTGTTGTACCCCAACTCTTTGTGGGAGTTTGCTCCAGGGAGTCACATCCATGGGGCAGTATGTCCCACCTGCTTTCGTTCCTCCCCCAGCATCTTCTCTTGGGCCCTGCTAGGCCACTTGAGCAAGAATCCATGGACTCAGGCCATAAAACATTTCCATATCAGATTCCAACAGCGCTGGGCATCTACGGCTCATATGCGCAAGTGTGGGCATTTGTAAGTATGTGTCATTTGGAGAGTTCTGGCTTTAGGTCATTTTGAAGAAAGTGTCTTCTGAGGTCTTTCTTTCCTGTAAGCTAGATGATAGTGGCTAAATCCTTTTTGTGGGGGGATGAATTCTTGGCACACTATGTCGTCCTTTGGACTAGTCACATTTGCACTAAATACCAGTCAAGCTCCCTGTGGACACTGCGGGATAAGGACAAAGTCTTATTCTTGCCAGTTTGCAAGGGGTAAATTAGGCTGTAGCACTTTCAAGTAGAATTATTAAATATCAATGGGGGATAATAAATGTGAAGTAGCTTGCAAATCTTGTGATATTATGGCTGTTTCAGTGAAAACACAGCTGCTAAGTTACTTTCCTAGCTGTAATCGAGAAGGTAATTTTCTTTAAAGGCCATTTAAGCCATATCTTTAGTGACTTTGCTCGTTAAGAAGCAGGAATAGGGGTGAGTCTGTGAAAAAGGTAAATGGACACAGAGCAGAGCAGCAGGGGTGTCTGTGAGGCACACTGTCGATGTCCAGGGCCCAGGTCCTCCCAATAGACAAGGACTAATTTGTTGTGTGGTTTATTAATGGACCAGAGTCGACATTGGACTAACACAGCTAATTCTTCCATTTAGAGTTACTGTTCTCACTAAATTCTCCCTGGTAATGAGTGAATGAGAGTGAGCAGGCATGTCAGTTTAAGATATAGTGCTGATATTTCATGAGAAACATTGAACGAGGCATGTTGTTCAAGTCAATAGTTGAAAATGTGAGGTAAAACATTCCAGAAAAGGCTTATAGGCTAAGAGCACTTCATTGGAAGAAAATCAAGGCCTCCCAATATTTAAGAATATTGTTTAGAAGCCACGTAAACTTGAGAGAAAAAGAACATTTCTCTAAGTTCCGTGATGTCATCAGCTTTCCTGGTGTGTTTTGGAGATTTGACAGTGGTGTGGTGTTTTTACCTCAGCGGGGCTAATGGGAATGGAGGGGGTGTTGGCCATTGGTTTCAGAATTTTTGTAGCATACTCATGAGGACCTGTGGAGAGATTTGCCTCCAGTCAGGTTAGACAGCTTCTGCCCTTGAGTTAGGTAAGATCTCTTAATGTCAGGCCACAGATGGAATTTCCATAAGACTATGCTCTGGGGGCTGGTGACAAATCCTTTGTGAAAATTCTGTGTGACACTACTAGACCCAGTTTGGGGGAGGGGAATGAAGGTACCATTCTCTCCCTTGAGAAACCGTGGGATCATCATGCAGATGGTCTTATAGTAGATCTGGCTGGGTTTGGGGGTCTAGCTTTGTAAAGCAGGATGGACCCTGTGATTGTTTTTTTCCGCTTAAACCTTTTTAGATTTCTCTGTAATTTGATAACATAGTTTTTGAAACGTACAGGTAAAGATTCACTTTTCTGTGTGTTAAATTTAATAAATCCTCCAAATTTATTGGGGAAGACAGTATAAACTAGAATTTCCTTAGGTTTCTTTAAAGTTAACCAAGTTAGCATCACTAAAGATTGCCAAAAATGATATATGCAGAGATTTACTTTTTTTTTTTTTTGAGACAGAGTCTCACTCTGTTGTCTGGGCTAGAGTGCCGAGGCGTCAGCCTAGCTCACAGTAACCTCAAGCTCCTGGGCTCAAGCAATCCTCCTGCCTCAGCCTCCCAAGTAGCTGGGACTACTGGCATGCGCTAGTTTTTTGCTTTTCTATTTTTAGTTGTTTGGCTAATTTCTTTCTATTTATAGTAGAGACGGGGTCTCGCTCTTCCTCAGGCTGGTCTCGAACTCCTGAGCTCAAGCAATCCCCCAGCCTCGGCCTCCCAGAGTGTTAGAATTATAGGCATCAGCCACTGTGCCCGGCCGAGATATATTTTTACTTTGCTCAAATAGTTGATTATAAAAGGTACGATGAAAAATCAAAGCATACGTTACCGAATAGGAAATCAAGTACTTTTATTTATACCAGAAAATAGGAGGAAAAAGATAAAATGAGGGTCAAGCCCTCAAAGACAGTCAAAAAAGACTCTACAGGTAGGATGGTGGGGAGAGTTTTTGAGCTGTGAGGACCATTTGACCTTGGTGACAGTGCAGCCACTGAGTTCCCAGGATTCTGCCTTTTCAAGTCATGCAACATTTGTGAATGCTGACAAACAGCTGCTAATTCCGTTTTCTATGAAAGGGTAGCACTGGGTGACAGGGTGTTCTCAGGACATGAGCTGCTCCCCAAAGCTACGTGCTGTTCACACAGCAGTGCCATCAGCCGGGACCTGGGAAGGACTCGGCAGTCCAGACCTTGGCTGGTCATTTAGCTCTCACGAAAATTATGATTCTTACAGGTGCAGATGGGTGTGTGTGTGTGTGAGTGAGAGAGAGAGAGAGAGAGAGACTGAATTGCTTGAGAAAATTTGCATCTGAGTTCAGAGATATGAGGCCACATCTATGAAAGCAGTAGGTAAAAGAAGACTAGCGAATGCAGATGACTCAGATAGGCACACGAACCTGTGACTTTATACAGTTATAGAAAAGAAAAATATACTCTCCGCTCAATTTGAATAATTTGGAGGGAGGAAGCATTCCAAAGAGCGAGTTGTGATCTGGGACAAAGGAGCCGCTGGAATGAGTGACAGCTCAGAGGGCTGGAGGTGGAAAGAAGGAAACACAGCTATTAAGGTTACCTGTGCCATGGTCTGCCTAAGGGGCTGGGGCATCTCTTCTCATGGCTCTCTCTCCTCTCCGTGTATCTGTCCGTGTCTGTTTGTCTGTGTGCACGTCTGTATTCCCCTCTGTGCATCTCTGTGTCCGCATCAGAGTGTGTGTGTGTGTGTGTGTGTGTGTGTGTGAGAGTGTGTGAGTGGGTCTGTCTGTCTCACTCTCCGTAAACAGGCTGCCCCAGGAACTCTTGCCAGGCAGAGTTGGCCAGGCTGGGCTTGGTCAAGGCCACATCTGGTTTCTGACCAGTTGCAAAAAGATTACACCAGGCAAAAATAGGTGTGTCTCAAAGCCCCACGCTGTCACAGGAGTGGAGAGGAATGAGAGGAGGAAGAGATAGCTGGAAGTTTTAGAATCATGTTTAATTTGGGGCTTATGTCCTCCACTGGACCCTTTTCCCTGACAAAGCACCCACGCACTCCTCATTTTCCATGACTTTCGTCCTCACCCCTCTCCATGGGATATTCCCAGAATTCGGAATGCTTCCTTTGATTTTGCCTTGCGCAGGAACCATTCCCCCTGGGAGTTGTTATTACAGCTCCTGTTCATTTTCATGTTCACATTCAATGTTGCAAAGGAGAGGAAACGAGGGAGCATGGGTGGTGACTCAGGAAGCTGAGGAAATAGCCCTTATTGGGTCTAGAATTTTCCCCTTGAATTTTTAAAAACTGGCTCCAGGCCGTTTGGGCCTTATTTTCTGATTGTTAGTTTTCCTTTGACCTCTCTCCTTCCTTGGTTCTGCTTTGAGGGTCACAAAGCTTCCCAAAGCTGTTTGAGGTAATGGCTAATGCCCTTTATTGAAAGATTCCTCTTCAATTGTTGCAGCGTATTTCTCCTAACAGCACTCCCAGAAGATGAAGGGACTCTGTTATTGTTAGTATTAACTTTGAGATTTTAAAAAGGACACTGTTATCAATAATAATTTAAATAACTTTCCTAAGGTATTTTTCCTGACTGTTTTCTTTTCTTCCTCTTCCACTGTAACCAATGTCATGAATTTCCTTAGTTTTTTTTTTGAACCACTGACACATGTATTTTTTTCCCAAATAATGTACATATTTAAAATTTGTAAAATGAAGACAGAAACCGGAAATGAAAATAATCTGTCATCATAACCAAATTGTAAAAGTTTTAATTGTGCTAAAATACACATGAAATTGCAACCAATTTAAAAATTTAATGTAATGTCACTTAATGTTCTACAACAGTGGTAATGTTTTGCAAGATTTTTATAGTTGCAGAACCCTCTCCTCAAAGGCAAAAGAGCTAGAAGCAGGGTTGCACCATTGAGGCAGGGGTGGGGAGCCCAGGCTTCATCTTGTCAACGCTGCAATCCATGGTTACTCTCCCCTAGTTCTGAGGCCTCCGGGGGATCCTGGCCACTCTCAGTAGAGAACTTTGAAAGCATATAGACCTACCTTGTAGTGTCCCAATCGTCAATAGTTTATTTTTTTAATTTTTAATTTTATTGTAGAGATGGGGTCTTGCTATGTTGCTCAGGCTGGTCTCAAACTCCTGGCCTCAGTGATCCTCCTGCCTTTGGCCTCCTAAAGTGCTAGGGTTACAGGCGTGAGCCACCATGCCTGGCCCCTGATTGTTAATATTTTAGATGGCTCTAATTCTCTTATGAGGAACAAATTGCGGGCATCCTTTAAATCCTTTTTTGAGCACATCTGTGATTACTTTCCTAGATAATTGCCTATAAATAGAGTTACTGGCTTTGGAGTACGGCGGCGGTGGTGGTGGTGGTGGTTTCTTTTTGACTTATAATCCATATTGCCAACTGATCTTCACCAAAGTGTGCCAACTCAGACTCTCAACAGTAACATAGGAGAAGGCATGATTTCTCCCCTTCCCTAGATAGAATCACTCTTAAAAATTTAGTGTGTCCCAAAATGCATCTTGTTGTTTGATATTTGCATCTCTGGTTACTAGTAAGTTTAAGTATATTTTCATATGTCTTTTGGCCATATATAGTTCTTCTTTGGTGAACTGTGTATTCATAACCTTTGCCCAAAGCCAATGGCTATGTTAAATTAGGAAATTTTTCTGGGGGTTTTATTAATGTTTATTATTCCAGTACTCAACCTTGAACGTAAGTGTTCAAGCTGTGTCTTATTATAATCACACACTGTATTAAATGTCTTCTACTTGAGAAAACATGATGGACCATGTGCATTTTGGGTACTTTATGTCATGAATAAAGTCAGCCTTATGCAGAGCATCATAGCTTTGGGTATCTGTGCCTGGGAAGTAGTTAAGACATTTTCTGTTTTTGTTTGCCAAGTGATGCTAAATCAACAATAATATTGCTTTGAAAAGGTGCAAAAACGTGCTATGACTATTTGCAATAAAAATAAACAATGTAGCTTTATAATAATATTGTTCAATATACTGTTAGAAAATGAAAACTTCTTTCTACTTAACAGGAAGTTTCCTTATTTCAGGAGAGGAAACTTTATGTGGGATAAGAACAAGGATCTTACTAGTTTTATTTATATATAATATATAAATATATATGCTATATATATATACATATATATATATATATGCGCTGAACTTGGGCATTCAGGAAAACAAGATGTAAAATGTCAAGTTCTGTCTTTTTAACCTGCATGCCTCCAACAGCCACATCTAGGTTTTTGTGGGTGTAGGAAATGTCTAAAATAATTAATGTGTACTCATATGTTGGCTCATAAATCAGACCATGGGATTACTGATCAAAAAATGAAGACTTGGGGATCAATCTTGGAAAATTTTGACTTCATTTTAATCTTCCTATTGTGAACACCTATTTCATGTTGAAAACTCAGCATTTCCTATTTCTTCTAAACACAGACACCACAAATAAGTATTTTGTATCTGTTTCTTTTCCTTCAAGGAGATCATAGTTCTTTGCCCATGTTATCTAAGGTCCAAGATAAATGCCAGCTGCAATTGTTTGTCGTGTCCATGATGCCCATGGTACGTGCCATTTGGTTGAGTGGCTGAGTCAGTCACGTTAGGTGGATTTGAGCCTCACACTAAGTGGTTATCGGGGTTGTGGATAACGTATTGAATTTGAATCTCTCATTTATAAGGCAAGATGAGAATTGTACAATGATGCTGTTAATTTGAGTTGAACCCCAAGATATCACTGGGTGCTTTTTTTCCCCCCCTTCAATATGTCATGGAGCCTTAAAACAGTCACCAGCATGCCCTATCTGTATTCAACCTTTTGGACATGCCCTCTTATTGCTGGGCTGGGGTGGTTATAGCTGATTGGCCTAAATGGACATAGAGCAACAAGACAGCCGAGAAGAGTAATAAATCCTGTAATTTTGTTCATCTGTGTCCGTGGCTTGGTAAAAATCTCATAAATTACAGCCACTGTGTGTGTTCTGTGTGTCTGTATGTTGTGTGTGTGACTGTAGTCTGTTGGAAAATTGATACTGACGTGATGCATTGTGATACATGTCTCCTATGTGTGACCTAAAACCACTCTGCATTTCCATTTGTCAGGCTCCCCAGTGTACTCTGGGTTCAGAGCAAATTAACTTCCAAGTTAAAAAAAAAAAAAAACGATGAAACTCTGCATGAACTGAAGCTAAGCTACTCTGCTGGTGTGGGGGCAGGGGAAGCTTTATCATTAGAGGACAAGGGCAAGTTGAGAAATTGTTCTATATCTCAGTCAGTTCATTATCGCAGCTTCCCAGCATGTCTGTAAAGAAAAAAGAGAATAACACCAATAGTGATTATTTTCCTTCGTTATTCTGTTCACCTGCTATTTACAGTGAACATTCCAGGGAGGAGAGATTATAGGAGGCTAACTTTAAAAAATCCAGAGTCCCAGAAGCATGCTGTGTCTGCCTTTCTGGTACTGAGTGGGGAGGGTGGGGCAGGGCTGGTGTGAAACTCTTTTAGATCTATTTTTAAGCTTTGAGGACAAATTTTATAAATATGAGCTGCTGGTGCTTTTTAAAAAATCCCTTTCTACTCTAAAAATAGTTTGCTGGGAAAAAGTTTGTGAATTGTTTATTAAAGGAAGACTTAGATTTTCAGCTGAGCATGTTTCCTTATAAATAAAGGGAAAAAAATCACCTCCAAAATACTGTCTGAAAGCAGATGCAGCTTCTTAGGAAAGAAACGAGATCACTAAGATGTTAATACCAATGTCAGAATGTGGAAGAAAATTGGGAATTTTCCCCTCTGGCTTTCTCTTTTTAGACTCTCCAAATCCTACTCATTTCTTATGACCAAGTTAGTATGTTGTCCCTTTTGGAAAGAAGACATCCCTGATTTTTCCCAGGCAGAATGAATGGCCCCAGCTTCTGTTCTTACCAGTACCCTTAGTCACACTTGTCTCTTTCCTGTAATACTTTGTCTTTTGCTATGATAATCACTAACATTTACATATATGCCAGGCACTGTTCTAAGCTTAATTTATGTATTTTATTTTGTCATCATAGCCCTTTGAGTTAGATGCTACCATTATTATAACTTTAAAGAGGAGGACTGTGGAAGGCTAAATAATGGACCCCCCAAAGACATCCACATCCTAATCCCCAGACGCTGTGAATATTACCTTATGTGGCAAAAAGGACTTTGCAGATGTGATCAGGTTAAGGATCTTAGGGTAGGGAGATTAGAATTATAAGAGTCCTTATAAGAGGGAGGTACACAGGCAAAAAAAAAAATAGACAGACTACATCAAAATTTAAAACTTCTATACATCAAAGGACACAATGAATAGAGTGAAAATGCCACCTACAGAATGGGAGAAAATATCTGATAAGAGGTTAATATCCAGATTACATAAAGAATTCCTGCAACTCAACCACAAAACAAGTAACCCAGTTAAAAATGGGCAAAAGACTTGAATAGACAGTTTTCCAAAAAGATATACAAATGGCCAACAAGCATATGAAAAGGTGCTCAACATCATTAACCATTGGGAAAATGCCAACCAAAACCACAATAAGATATCACCTCATGCCCATTAGAATGGATGCTATAATAAAAAGAAAACAAGTGTTGGTGAGGATGTGGAGAAATTGAAAGCCTTGTGCACTGACGGTGGGAATGTACGACGATGTGGCTGCCATGGAAAACAGTATGGCAGTGCCTCAAAAAATTAAAAACAGAGTTACTACATGATCCAGAATAACACTTCTGGGTATATATCCAAAAGAATTGAAAGCAGGGTCTCAAAGAGATATTGTACACCATGTGCATAGCAGTATCATTCACAGTAGCCAAAAGGTGGAAGCAACCCAAAGATCTATACAATGGAATATTATTCTGCCTTAAAAGGAAGGAAGTTCTGACACACACCAGAATGTGGATGAACCTTGAAGACATTATGCTACGTGAAATAAGCCAACCACAAAGGACAAATACTGTCTGACTTCACTTATATGAGGTATCTAAAGTAGTCAAATTCACAAAGACAGAAAGAAGAATTGTGGTTGCCAGGGGATGGGGGGAGGTGGCCATGGGAGTTGTTGTTTAATGAGCACAGAGTTTCAGTTTTGCAAGATGAAAAGGGTTGTGGAGATTGGTTGCACAACAATATGAGTGTTCTTAACACTACCGAACTGTACGTGTGAAAATAGTTAAGACATTAAATTTTATGTTTATAAACCAGAATTTAAAAAAGGGAGGCAAGAAGATCAGAATGAGTGAGGATGGAAGCAGAGGTCAGAGGAGAGAGAGAGAGAGAGAGAGAGAGAGCGAGCGAGCGCGAGCGAGCCCAGAATGAACACAGTCCTGCCAACACCTCTATTTTAGCCCAGTGAGACAGTTTTTGGATTTCTGACCTGCAGAACTGTGAGATACTAACTTTGTGTTTTAAGTCACCAAGTTTTTGGCAATTTGTTACAGCAGCGGTTAAGAAACTGTGAGTGCTATTCAGTTCAGAGGGGTCAGTACCCTGTGCAAGGTCACCAAGTGACTGGCACTCAATGATTAAGAGTTGGAGCACGTGCCCACTCCTCTTAGAGTTCCAGCCTCGCTAGGTGGTGAGACCCTAGGGAGCCGTGGCCATCTTGAGCTCCATTGCCTGACACAGTGCCTGGCACATAGTGAGCACTTAATATTAATAACTTTGACTAAAGGATGATGGCGCACCATAGCATTTTCTTCTCTTCCACTGTTGCTCTGTCCTGGAAGCCATAGGGTTAAATCTAGGAAAGAGCTCTCCTAGAAAACATTTCTCTTCTCTGTCATTGTGGGGCTGCTAAGGAATAGTGTTCTTGAAGTTTTAGTGTCACTTGTGGGGGTCTCTGGATCTTTGTTGCCGGGTCCCATGACAGGGTGGGTGCAGGTGTGCTTACAGATCACAGCCAGAGGCCAGAGTCAGGGGAAATGTGAATCCTGTTCTTGGTAGAAGACAGGCAGTCTGTTTTGAGAAGAAATGACCAAATTTAGTTGTGATCTGTTAACTTGTTTCTTAACATTATGTCTCTTTATCTTTAATCTGTTAAGCTGAACAAAGGCAGATCTTTCTAAGCACAAATGAAGAGATTTCTGTGTTAGCCGTTATCAGTGGGCAGTTTCCCACTTCGAAATACTTCCTCACCCCCAAACCTAGGCTTTGGAAACCAGGTTCCTAAAATCAGGTCTTTGTAATACACATAATGAGTTATTTTAACTTGGGCTTCTGAATGTTTCTTTCTTTTTTGGAGGGAGAGGTGCAGATAGAAAGTGAGAGGCCTTCTAATAGTATGCATTAATGTTTGCCATAAAATTATTAGGGAAAAAATGGGTAAAAATAAATACTTTGTACTTATTTGAAAATAATACTTTGAAAATAATCTTTGGGCTGGGCGTGGTGGCTCACACCTGTAATCCTAGCACTTTGGAAGGCCAAGTTGGGGGCTATTGCTTGAGGCCAGGAGTTCAAGACCAGCCTGGGCAACATAATGACATCCTATCTCTAAGAACATAGCCAGGCATGGTGGCATGAGCCTGTAGTCCCAGCTACTTGGGAGGCTGATGTGGGATGATTGGTTGAGCCCAGGAGTTTGAGGCTGCAGTGAGCTGTGATAGTGCCACTGTACTCCAGCCTGCGTGACAGAGCAAGATCTCTTAAAAAAAAAATCCTTGAGTGGAGAGGGCCTTTGCAGTCACGTCACAAATCCAAGAAGACCTGAGGGGAAAGATTGATGGATTTTACTACATAAAAACTAGACACTTCTGTATGGAAAGCAATAGAATTAATAAACAGACAAATGACAAACAAGAAAAAATGCTGCGACATACATGACAGCCCAAGGGGTAATTCTGTTGTATACAGAGAGCTCTTAGAAATGAAAGGGGAAAAGGAAGAATGCTCTGTAGGAGAATTGACAAAGGACATGAACAAGCAGATCCCAGAAAAAGAAAGACAAATGGATGATGGTAAGCATATGGAAAGCTGTGCAACCTTATTTTTACTAATTAAAGAAATGTAAATTAAATATCATCTTCTGTTATCAGGTTGGCAAAAATGAAGACGTTTAAAAATACCCAGGATGGGGAAACCAGCACTCTTTCATGCTATTGGTGGGAGTGTAATTGAGAAACTTTTTGGAGGCAATGTTCATTATCTGTTAGGAGGAAGGATATGCCAAGTCTTTGACCCCAAAATTTCACTCTAGGGAATCTGTGCCTCAGTTACACTTGCGCATCTGTGCCAAATTATAGACACAGTCATAATCAATGTAGTGTTATTGCAGAAGACTGCAGACAACTGGATGGTTTCATGTGGATTATAGTTTGGAGGGAAGAGAACTGACCCCCCCAAGATTAAAATGAGGTACCCATTTAACCAGTCAAGGATACAGAAAGAGAGGAGATGGCCTGAGGTTGGGAGCCAGATGTGTTGTACACAAGGTGTATCTCATGCACCAGTCCCCACCCCCAGGTTTCCAGTGGTCTGTATAGCAGAGGCGATTTTGCCGGATCTCATAAATAGCCAAAATTTGCTGTGCCTCAAGTCTTTTCTCCATCAGCATTTTAGAAGAGCCAGCAACAACTAATGTGCTTCCACTTACGGTATGGTACAAACATGCAGCTCTCCTGGTTTTTTGATCCAAACTCCACTTGAGCAAGGTTACATTTTCATCTAGGGGAGTGGAAGGCAGAGACAGTGGCCATGTGTCCCTGAAAGAGGTCTCTCTGCTCTGATTTTCCATCCTCCTCTTTCCCCACATTTCTTCCCCCTGCTCCAGCTCTGATTCAGTGCCCTTTAATCTAGGTGGTTTTGATTGGTCAGACTTCCATGTTCCGAAATCTACTTTCCCACACCACCAGATTGATTGTCCAGTCTGATACTGGTCTATCCTGCATTTGGATTCTGTGCAGCCAATGAGGAAGAGGGGCAGAGCTCTAACTGATGGAGGAGATGCCTTAGAGATACCAAGTATAAGAATAGTACATATTGAATTGAGTCCATTTGTGTTTAAAAACAAGTTAGGTACAGACAGACACACACACACATACACACACACACTCATTAATGGTTCCTGGAGGAGGAGGAATGGGATTTCACTGGGGAATGGGCCACTTTTATCTTTTGCTGTCTATTGCCTCTTATTGCACCTGTACAATTATTAATTTTTTGAGTAATTTTATATATATAGTTTTGAAAGTCAGTGCTAAAAGACATATGAGTATCCAGCAGCCCCTTGTCCCTTCTCCTTGTGTCCTTGTCTTCTAGGAGGTGCTTATTCTTCAGTTCTAGCTGTTGCTTCTGATATTTGCTGCTATACTTCTGAATAATATTCATGCACTGCTGTCTCTTAGCTTGTTGACTCTAGACATTCGCTGTTAACTGTCAGATAGTTGAGGCTTTTAGCTCACTCACAGCCCTCATAACCCCTTTTCTCTGTATGCTCATATCTCAGGTTTTGCTTTAATCTATACTTAATGTTTTCATTAATGTACTAATGTTGATATTGAGTGTTGAAGCAAGAATATACTATAATTTCCTTATGTAACTTTTTGTTTTCCCTAGAGATAATTTTTTCCTGTTTGAGTTGTCCTAGGACATCCAAATCTCATACCTTGAACTAAACAACTCTATAAAATGCCTCTTAATATAATCTCTCTCTCTCTCTTTTTCTGTCTCTCTTGCTCTGTCTCTCTCTCTGTCTCCCTCTCCCTCTCCTGATCCTTCTCTTTCTTGTTTTACTTGCTTGATTTGGTGGAATACACCCTCCAGTAGCCTTCCAAGGGAGGGTACATGGAAATAAATCTTTGAGACTTCTGTGAAACTAACCATACTAGGAGGTACATACCGGGAAGTTTTCCCCTTTTTATGCTCAACCGCCCCTCAGCACCTGGTCTGTGTCTGTTGGCAGATGGGGTTCCCCCTCCTGCTGAGGGAGCCTGAGGATCCTGGGACCTAGAGGCTGTGCTTTCATTCACAAGATCTCATGTGATCTTTAAAATATTTTAATCAACTAACAAAACTGTGGCATGGAGTGGTAACAGAGCCAGAACTTAAACTGAAGTGTCAGCTGCCTGGGCCAGGTTTCTGCCTTTCCAAACTCAGCTGCTCCTTACTGGAAAGAGAAATAACAGTAGCAGGCCCCAAGTGCTAAGTGCCAAATGCATGGTCATGGCTTCAGGGTGAGTCTGATTCTAGGTGCCCACCTGTGTCTGATTCCTGACATCTTCAGCTCTAGGTAGCCCTCCTTTGCTAGAAGTACCTTCCAGTCTCATTGAGTGCACATGTGTGTGTGAACAAGACTGATTTATATTTGCTTCTTGTGATAATTAAAATGCCCTGCCTATCATTTGTATAAGCTCGGCATGATTATTTTTATTGCTACAGTATTTGGTTTCAAGCAATGTAAGAATTGCACCTCCCTCCTCTTATTCCTTTTGTGATGCAAAATGTCTCATTACTTAGGAGTTTGTTGCTGATTGTACAGTTTAGCATTTGATCTTTTTGTTAACCACAGTCAGGTGACCACACATAGGGTAATTAGATTAACCTACCCCTCCTCTTCTCTACTGAAACAATATAAAATCCAGTATTCTGTTGGCACATGCCTTCCTTAGATTAATGATCTTGGAGTTGCTGCATGGAAATTTGCATAGCTCCCTACAGCTCTGAGAAATGAAAATGCCCAGCTGTCTAAAAGCTTTAATCAGGAAATGAGCATGAAATGGCATTGTTTTGTCATGGGCTTGGAATAATTTTTTCTTGACAATTGAGTTATCCTGGATGGAAATATATATAAACATTCTTTCAACAATCAGTAAACAGGTGCTTTTTTTGTTGGTAAAAAATCAAGAATTTTTTTGACTTGGAAGTGGCTTTCAAATTGTTGGCCCTCACACTAGACACTGCTGAAAGTTTATGCTATAGTCATCTTCCTTTTCTCTCCTCTTTTAAATGAGAGTTTCTAGAGGCCGGCCTTTGAGAACAAGAGAACAGAGTTAAGGAGCATAGGAACAGGGACATGGCCTCAGGACTGCCCTCACCCAGCCCCTTCTTGCCTGTGTTCTCATCCCCTCCTGGGACTTGCTTTCCCCATCTGTCAACTAGAGATAATAATGGCCCCTACCTCTTAATGTGGTGGTGAGTATTAAATGTGTTTTTCCATGTAAGCCCTTAGAAGAGTATTGTGTTCATGGTATATTCTTCATCAGTGCAAGCTAATTCCATATTTTTTTAGAAGACCTAGGGAAATGAAGACTGTATTCCCTTTCTTTTTATATTTAAAAGATCCTAGTGCATTTAATTTTTTTCCCACTAGATCGCTAGTCTTAGAAGCAATTGTGACTGTAACAATTAACATTGAATTAGACACATGCACTACTTTCATTTATATTTGGCACACAGCTGAAAGAATGATAGAGCTAATGATAATGGCTAACATTCATTGAATGTTTGGGGATAAAAGATGAGTGAGGCCTGTTCCTTAGCCTTGAGAGATAGACAGAAGGACCCATACTGACAGGCCAGGCCAGTGAGGGCGCTGTGGTGGGGTTCCACCAAGGGCCGCAGAAATGCAGGCTCTTACTCGTCATCAAAGCAGTTAAAAAGACAACAGAAATGGCTGTTGGTCCTTGGACATCACTTCCTTTCTTTTTTTTTTCCCTCCAAGAGCAAACTTTTTTACCTATCCTGTGATCTCACTGTTCCTGTGTTTAGGGTACTGCTTCATGGAGTAGGTGTGATGTTATAAGAAACACTTTTTAATCTTTCCAGAGTCTTTGATGGGGAAGGTACCCATCCCTAAGGGAACTCAATTTGAGATTGTGTAATTAACCTTTTGGAGCATAATTAAGCAACTCCAGACTGTTTAGCTTTTCTTACTTACACTCTGGGCACCAAAGAAAACGGGATTCTACCCACGATAAAACTATAAATGAGATTTAATATTGCCTATTTATATGCATCTTATTTTTTTGATTGTTGTTATACCCTTAGTTATACTTGCATTTCAAGAATCCTGAATTTTATATCATATAACTGAAAAAACAATTGATTATTGGGTCTGGCGTGATTTTTCCCCACAGCTTTCATATCTCCCCTGTTTAATGAAATACATGGACTGGAGAGCTTTCTGTAGAACTTTGTATATGTTAGTGTACACTGTTGTCACTGTGACTGGTAGCATTGGGACCTTTAAAACCAGCAATGGAAATGATATAGTCAAACTCTTATTAGGGGGTAGTGTTGCCTTCTCCCATTTTGGGGAAAAAAATAGCAGTCATGGTCTTATGGTTGGGGAAATAGCAAACATATTTCAATTATTCAATTTTTAAATTAAGGACATTTTGAAGAGCTAACACAGGTACATGGTACCAGTTAAAAGGGACAAAATATATGCCTTCCCTTCCCTTGGCCAGCCTGTTCCACTCCCTGGAGGCAGCCTCAGTTATCAGTTTGTTGTAAGTGGCTTCTATATTGCTGAGGCATACGCTGAGGCATACACACAAATTCTAGCATACATTATTCTTTTTTACCTAGCAATATGTCTTGGCAATTGTCCTTCTTCGTACATACAGACTGGCTTCATTCCTGGAGAGAGTTGCATGGCGTGGATTTATGGTCATTCATCACCAGTTCTCTACCAACACACATTTATGTTCTTTCACCTTTTGCTAATTTAAGCAATGCCATAACGATTAATCTTGTGCATATGCTGTTTTGCAGGTGTGCAAGTATTTTTGTCGTTTAAATTCCTAGAAGTGGAAACACTGAGTCAAAAGGTGTAGGCATTTAAATTTTTGCTAGATAATTGCCACATTGCTTCCCACAGAGGGTGTATCAATTTATATATCAATTTATACTCATTAGAAAGTATGAGATGCTCTCTTTCCTTACGCCCTTGCCAGCATTATCGATCTTTTAAAAATTATTGCCAGTCTGACAGATAAAAATACCTCACTGTAATGAAATTATGTACATCCCTCTCTAGACTGTCAACTTTTGGAGAGTTCATTAATTGCTCTTCCCCGTATCTCTCATTCTTTGATTGAATCCCAGCTGTGTGCCAGGCACTGTGCTACGTGCAGTGAGAACAGATGGTATTTTAGAGAACCAGACTCTAGCTCCAGGACACATGTAAACGTTATTATAATACAGTAGGTAAATGTTACAATTCTAGGTAGGAGAAAATATCCAGAACGATACAAGGTCCTTCTGTGTAGTGAGCACAATACCTATACATGGGTATTGTTATACAGGAATCTCACTGTAATGTTCATTTCTCTTATGAGTGCGATTAAGCATCTTTTTGTATGTTTGAGTCACATTTTTCTTCCCTGTGAACTATCTTTTGTTATTTTTTGTTGGGTTATTGATCTTTTTGCTGGTACTTTGTAGAAGTAGCTCTCTCTATACAGTAGGGAACAATTACCCCAGTTTGCCTTTTGTCTTTATTGATGGCTTTTTTTTTTTTTTGCTGTGTTGTATTTTTAGTTTTTTTATGATTTATTGGCTCTTTGTTTTGTGGCTTCCAAATTCTATGTTAGTGTTACATTATCTTTCCCACTCTGTGATTGTGAGAACTTTCATGTTTTATTCTAGTGCTTTAAAGGTTTAATTTTTTAATGGGTAAATTCATTTGGAATGTCTAATGTTCCCAGTCAAATAAAGAAATAAATACTGTTTTTAAAAATGAGACACTACATGAATTTTCTTACTGTATCATCTTCTTCCTGCCACTCTTAAACTTGATCTGCATCTTGTGAGGTGAGAAGTTGGTGGTGATCCAGTGAATCCCAGTTGTAGCTTTATAGGGATGAAACAGACCTCCCTGTTGTCACAGCTGTGGGCTGAATTGAAAACACTCCCTCTCCTCTGTAGGTATTCTTGCCCATAACACTCTACGAAATTGGTCATTCATCTGACAAGTAGTAAGTGTCTACTAAAGTATGTCCAAACAACTTGTTGCTCTTGAGATCCTTTGATGCAGTGGTAATAATCTAGATGGTTAGCAGGGCGTGGGCAAACATAAAGACACCAGCTGTCACGCAGGTAATTGCTTCGTGCATCAGGAAGCAATGGTATCCCTTTGGGGCACGAAGGTCCATTCTCATCTTTGTCCAGCATCTATCATTTAATGTGCTATTTGCAGCGTTCATTCCGTCCCGCAGGTCAAGAACTTCTTGCTCTTGTTCTCACGTTCTTGTTATTTTCCTGTTGATGTTATCAGTGATTCTTAGGAGATAATACTGCAAGTATATGATATTGCAAATATGCAGCTGAAGATTGATGTAGCGACATGACAATAGGTGCCCTGTTACATTTTTTAAAATTTCCTCGTTATCTTTGAGCTGAAAATGTCATTGGTATATTTATGATTGTATGTCAAAGCACTTTTCTGAGTGGCAGCATATTTTGTAAATATGAGAAAGACGTTGTAGTGTGAGATATCAATGTGGTTTCACTATGTAATTTTTAGGGAAAATTATGACACATTTCAAGCATATAACAAATACCTGTGTGCCCACCACCCCGATTTATCAAATCCTCATATTTTGTAATATTTACTTTATGTATCTGTTTCCCCTCTTTATAATTCTCTTTAATGAAGTTGGTGCCTTTTGTGGTTTGACAGCATGGATATTTTATCACGGTAATCCGATATGTTTTATTAAGAAACAGAATCTTACAGATACAGCTGAAGCTCCCCTTGTACTCTATTGCTTTCAGGATACTTGCTGCATTTTTCTCGGTGTTCTGAGACAGACTAGCCTTTTGTGAGGAGAGCCAAGTGCTGGGAAAACACAGTCTCTGCACGCAGGGAACACACTTTCAGGGAGGCTGCTCCTCAAACTTGCCTGCTCTGATGTGTTGGGAGGGAGGGAAGATAGGCACGTGAGGGAGCAATGTGCTATTTCTAGGCTTCTGTGTCTATTCAAAACACTCTTGATCAGTAGATTTGGTATAAGGGTTTGTTTTTAGTGATTTCCTTTTATCTCCTGCCAGGGGTAATTTTGCAAAATGGTTTTCCGTGAACTAGCATGAGGGGCACAGCTGTGATCCCATGGCCACGTCTGGCTCTAAAGGAAGCCTTTCCTCTAAAAAGAAAGAGCAGGATTGAGGGGAGGCTGATGAATGATGACTGTTTTCCCTCCCCGGCTTCCACCCAGAGCCAAGGGGACCCTGCCCAGCCTCACTCAGCCCTTCTAATGCAGAGGGAGGGCTCAGGACCAGCATTGTCGCTGGTCAGGGTGGCGCTGAGCTCCCCCTGGTGTCCGTGGCACCAGCCTGCTCTGTGTGTTTGTATTATCAGTGGCAGGAGAGAAGGAAATCTTGCAAGATCTGAGGGAAAGCAGCCGAGGGGGTGAGCAAGGATGCTGTGGATGGAGCAGATCTATCCATTCAGCTGATTGTGTAAATGAGATGAGACACCCCTTGGCTCACCCACCAGATAGGGTGCATCTGGCACATTCTGACCATCCATCTCCTTGATGCTGATCCCAGAAAGCATCTCACCACCTGAGATGAACTCAAGCACTAGCTTTTCATGTTTTTGACCTCCTAGAACAAAATCCTAGTACATTTCAATTTAAAAGAATCTGTCTTCTTCTGGTTTAAGCATTTATGTTGTTCTTTTAAATTGAAATAGCATGAAGTAAAGGACAGAGACCTTAGAAGTACAGTTCGGTGGATTTTTTTTTGTCTGTGTACACCTGTGTAACCATCACCCAGACCAAATTATAGAACATTTTCATATTCCAGGTGGGCTCCCTTACAACTCTCCCATCAGTACCTCCCGAAGGGGAACTGCTATTCTGAGATGTCTCACCAGTGATTAGTTTTGCCTGTTGTTGAACTTCACATACATGGAATCATACAGTGTGTAATCTTTTGTGTCTGGCTTCTTTCACCCAATATTGTGACTGTGAAGTTCATCTGTATTGTTATGTGTAGTTCTTTTTCATAGCATTTGCTATTTAATAATGACAGTAAATAATCAATTTGTATACTACTCTCCAATTCACTATTTGATCCTGAAGACCCACCTGTGATGGCACATTTGGCATTAGACTTCTTTCACAGATGACAAAAGGGCTGCTTAGAGGCTTTATGTATTGCTCCTAAGGTCACACACCTAATAAATGATGATGCCAGAACTAGTTCTGGTTTCTGACTCACAACATTGTTCTCTCCATTCATCACAAAACCTGTGCCTTAAACTCTGTTATGGCTGGTAGAAGATGTAAAGGATGAGAGGGAGGGACAGGGCCCCCAAACTGGACTTCCATTGGTGTTTTACCATGCAGCATTTTGGAGATCAGTTAGAGGCCGACCAATTAACTTAAATGAGTTAACATTCAATCCAGCCACCCGTATTGTATGTAATGGATGGGGAGGGAAAGGAAAAAGAGGAAGCCAGCTTGGCTCAGCAGCCAGCCACATTCATGCAACCCAGCTTATCAGAAAGCAGACTATTCTGGTTTAGCTCCCAGTTGCATACAAATCATGTGTTCACCCAGTGACGCTGCAGTTTGCAGGTCACTAAATGTGTCATGTAACATTTTTTCCAGAGCAACATTATTGGGGCTTTTTGGCCTCTGAATGTGGACAAGCCATTTCAGGCTCTGTTTGGCATAATGCTTTTGGGAAGCCAGAATGGTGTGATGAGTTCTTCTCTTCCTTCTCTGAACTGGTCCTTGTGGCACATCTCAAGTGTCATTGCAACATCTATAGCTTATCGATGGCCTAAGTTTTACTGTACATGCCGACTTTTCACTGTTAAGGCATCAGACTTGAGATAAAGAGATGCTGGGGTTCCTTTGCCTCCTAAAGAGGTTTGCTGATACCCTGTCTGTTCTGAATTGTCTTTAAGCAAGTGAAATCATTCCTGATTTATACATGTGGGCATATATGTGTGCATTTCCATAAGCCCTCATGGCCCACAGTTCTCGCCCAGTGTGTGGCCTCTACCACTCAGATAGTAGGACCCAGGTTCTTAATGAATGGTTAAAAACATGGGCCCAGTGGTCGGAAAGCTGAGATTGAGGACTGGGGGCTAGGAACCCCCCAGCCCCAGGGAATCGAGGTCCTGCCACCTGGATCAGAACCTCGGAGAGCTCCAAGTCCATGGCTGCTGGCAGCTCTATGCAGGCTGGAGTTGCTCTAGTGCCAAATCCACCCTCCTCTGCAGGAAGGAGCTCTTTTATGTGGATGGCAAGGGACTTCAAAGATTTGGGCCTCAATAGTCTTGGGCTTATAGGTAAAGCAATACATTCTTTAAGTGTGGAGGGAAGCTGAGATTCCCACTGGAGCCACAGGTGGGATGGTTTTGAGCCTCTCTCCTATGGTCATGACGCTGGTTCTTCTTGGGAGGTGAGATGTAGAAAGAGAGCTTAGAAGGCTCAGGGTTTGGTCCCATGGCCAGCTCTGCCCCTTACTAGCTTTGTGGCCTTTGTTTTGTCTTGCATCCTCTCCGACAGGTTCTCACTATCTTTATGTGTAAAAGTATTTGTCTGGCAAAATCAGGTATTTTTTTCCTGACAGCATTATTGTGAGAAACAAGTGGAAAAAATATCTGCTAAAGCACTTTAATTTATATAAGCCTTTGCCGTTGTAAGGTTGTATCATTGTTAGCATCATCACCTAGTTTTAGAGCCTATTGATAGGAGTCCAGGGCATCAGAATTCTGTGAATGTAAGGTGTTGTCCAAGAAGTGTACCCTCTCCAACTTGTATTTGCATGGTAATTGGTACCAGGGGGTCAGCACGCATGCCAGATATTTTTAGCCAGAAGCAAGTACACCGGGACTTGTGATTTGCTGTGCAATTTGGAAAGTTTTTGAATGAAAGAGCTTATGCTACGGTCTTTTGGAAGGAACTGGAGATCTCGGCAGACATTTGTTTTAGGAGCGTCCCTTGTGGCAATGTGGAGGCTGAACTGGGAGGGGAGAGACTGAAGACAGAGAGACATGATTATAATCCAGGCAGGACTCGGGGGAAGAGTGGTTAAGAGATGAGCTCTGAAGCTAGACAGGTCTCCAATTCTGGCTTCTACTTATTTGACCTTGAGCAAATTCCCTTAACTCTCTGTGTCTTGGTGTGTACATGTGTGAATAGGACTGTTGCTTAGATTAAAAGTTGCAATCTAGGTGATGCTTTTAGAGCATGGTTTGGCACATGATAAGCACTCTAATGTTAGCTGCTATTCATGTGAGATTTCTCCTATTTTTTATCAGGACAATATATATAACATAAAATTCGCCATTTTAACTATTTTAAGTGTATAATCGGTAGCATCGATTACATTCACAATGTTATGCAACCGTCACCACTATCTATGTCCAAAACTTTTTCATCACCCCAAACAGAAGCCCTGTAACCATTAAACAATAGCTCCCATCCTGCCCTCCCCCACTCCAGGTAACTTGCAATCTACTTTCTGTCTTTATGAATTTGCCTAGTCTAGATATTTCATATAAGTGGAATCATACAATATTTGTCCTTCTGTGTCTGGTTTATTTCATTTAGCATAGTGTTTTCTAGGTTCATCCATGTCGTAGTATATATCAGAACATTATTACTTTTTGAGGCTGAATAATATTCCATTGTATGGCATTACCACATCCTGTTCATTCATTCATCTGTTGATAGACACTTGGGTTATTTCTATCTTTTGGCTATTAGATATAATGTGGCAGTAAACATTGGCATACAGGTTTGCCTTTGGGGCAAAACTTTCCATTCTGTTTGGGTCCCTGCTTTCAATTCTTTTGAGTATATACCTAGAAGTGGAATTGATAGGTCATATGGAAATTCTGTGTGTAACTTTTTGAGGAACTGTGAGAAACTGTTTTCCCAAGCAACTGTACCATTTTATAATACATTCCCACCAGAAGTGTATGAGGGTTCCAATTTCTCCACATCCTTACCAACACTTGTTATTATCTATCTTTTTGATTATAGCCATCCTACTGAGTGTGATGGTGTTGCATTGTGGTTTTGATTTGCATTTCCCTAATGACGAACATCTTGTCATATGCTTATTGGCCACTTGTGTGTTTTTTTGGGGGAAATGTCTATTCAAGTCCTTTGCTTGGTATTTGTTTTTTCCCCATTTATTTATGTTTTTAAGATAATGCGGAATGGAAAGAAACCGAGATTGAGGAAGTAGATACAGCCAGACTGGGTGACTGGTTAGATGGGGGGGGGTTAATGCTGAGTTTTCCAGCCTGGGTAAGTGGGTGAATGATGGAGTATTAAACAAGACAGGCCCCCCTCTCCTGGGAGAAGGGGCAGGTTGGAGGAAAGGTGTTGACTTTGGGTGGGGCTACACTGAGCCTGGGTGTTGTCCTGGTGGGGAGCTTGCCAAATTCACTGCCATGTCCATGTGCCTGATTGGTTTTTCTGAAAAAAAAAATGCAGGACATATTTTAAGTTTTGTCTTCTCCCTGAAGCAACTTAAGAAATTTTCCCATCATTTGGCTTCTCTATCTGGCAAATGTGAACAATCATTGGAGGAATGATGGCATCTAGGATTTGTGGGTCAGCCTCTCTCCTGTGCTGGTTTCTCAGTCTTTAAGCACCTGCTCTTGATCAGCCCAGTCCTTTCCAGCCAGCTGCTCACGGTGTGCTCCTCTGAAGCATATGCAGGGAGAGGGGTGAGCATTCTTGAGAACCATGACTTCCGAGCCAGGGGTGGGGAACCTGCAGCCTTGGGGTCCCATGTGGTCTTCTGGATCCTTGAGTTTGGCCTTTTGGGGATCTGGAGGGCCACATGTGGCCTTGAGGCCGCAAGTTGTGAACACTCCAGCCTCATGTTTGCTCTACTTCCCTCACCCTTCCCCAGCTATGTGCCATTAGCAGTTAGTGCTGAGCAAACACTTGCCATGTCGCCCCAACCCACCGACTTGCTCTGAATTACTCCTTTGCAAAGTCGGACATTGTGCTACTACATCACGTTGTGTCTAGGTTGGGAGTTTGTGTGTGTGGGGTCATATCTATGCTGTGATGCAAAGTGAGGTTTGAGCAACTGTTCTTCCCCCGAAGAAGCAATCAGTGGGGAAATGAGCCTACTTGGTGGCTTGTTGTCTTTACTTCTAAAGCCATAGCAGGCTGGCAGCCATCACCAAGAAAGCATTCCGTCATGTGGCTCAGGCGGACAATGTTTGTAGATTGTCCCCTCATGCCATATGCCTGTGAGGCCACAGGAGCCCCCGGTGACTGCTGTTCTAGCAGGTGCTGGGGCTGCTGAGGTGGATGTCTGTGTACACACACGTGCACACATAGCTTTGTGTGGTGTGCAGAGGTACTGGTGTTGGCCTAGGGCTGAGCTTTGCCTAGTTAGACCTCTGGGCTGCCAGCTCAAATTCTCAACCCAGCAAAGCACCAACCCCAGTTGCTGGGTTTCCGGTGGGGCCCTGGTGAGAGAGGAAGAGAGGGTGAGGCTTCTGTGAACAGAGCCAGCAATTGGGGAATTGGATATGGTAACACATACTTGGGTGTGCAGGAAGCTGTGGGGCAGTAGCAATGTTCTGACATGCTTTTGTTGTTTTCTTTCTACCTCTGCACCCTGCTCGGGCCTAATTGTGGTCCCCTATCTCATTTAGCATCTTCTTGCTCGTTCCATAGAGGGAGCTCATCTCCCCTTTCTTGCCTGTGCAACTTCTCAAGAACACATCCCTCATCCTTGAGTCCTTCCTGCTATTCAGCTCTGCTTTGGGTCAGCCCCTGAGCTTTCACTGTTTTCCCAAGTTAGCATGAACATGGGTTCAGACAAGCCTGGAAACCCCTTGCTCCTTTGTGAGGAATTCCTATGTACAGACCTGCACTTCATGTGTCATCATTTTGGACTCTCAATGCCTTTGAAAAGAATTGTGTAAATTATTAAAGTAATTTGAAATAATTGTATCAGCCATCAGGTTTTTTTAAAATCCAGATCTTAATAGAGCTTTGACAAGTGTCTGCCTAGAGCAGGGGTCAGTGAACCTTTTCTGTAAAGGGCCAGATACTATAGGCTTTGATCTCTGTTGCAACTACTCAACTCTGCTGTTGTAGCATCAAAGCAGCTCTATAAGCTAGTTAAACACATGAACGTGGTTGTGTTCTGATGAAACTTTCTTTACAAAACTGGGTGGTGGGCTGTAGTTTGCTGACCCCTGGTCTAGACTCCTGGCCTAGTCTGTCATCTTTATTTATTTTTTTCTTTATCAAGAGTTGAAAAGCCAGAGGAACTTGATGACTGTAAATGAATATAAATCATCTTCTTTGGGGTTTAACATAATTGTGAGCACAATGGTAAGTTGGGAATATACTTCCCTAAATCCCTATTGTGAAGAATAGAAATCAGAAGGCTTTTTAAGGGGTGAGTCTGCTTGGCTAAAGCTTGTCATTGTTCAAAAAGGAAAACAGGCTGTCACTTAGAGCTGTGTGGTGGCTTTTATGTATCACTCATTCTCTTTATAGTCACATGGAATGGCCATAGTCACATAAGGTCACCTCACCATACTGGACCTTATTCGATTTTATAGGACCAGCTGCTTCTCTAATAAATATAGGGAAAAAACTACTGAAATAGAGAAAATGCTGTTTTTAAAACATTACGTTATGCTCAGTTGGCATCACTATAGTTCATTTTCAGAAAGATGAACCTTAATATAGTCAAAGAACCATTCTAAAATTTCTAACTACAATCTTGTTTTCCTTTTATCTGTCCTTACAGGAAATAAAGAAAGAGATGAAGAAAGATCCTCTCTCCAACAAAGCTCCAGAAAAGCCCATGCATGAAGTGTCCGGTGGAAACTCTTTGCTGTCTTCTGAAACGATTTTAAGAACCAATAAGAGAGGTATGGAAAGGGAGAGAGTCACCCTCCCCGCATACAAACAAAAACTGGAAACTTCTAGGTGAACTGTGTCAAATTTTACATTGCTGAAAAATTGAATGGAGTTTGCCCTTTTGGTTTTTGGTGTGAATTTTGGATACACACACACACACACACACACAGCAAGTAACTATAATAAAGGAACTAATAAAACATTTTTTTTTTACAACAGGAAAGTGGACTAAATTTGTGAATGATTTTTCTAGGGCTTTAGCTTTCATTTTCATATCTGTTTTTATGGATGAAAGGTGAATTTAGGGAACGCTATGGTGCAGGCCTGAGCTGTGTGTGTCTGACCATACTGTCCTTTTAATTTAAGACAAACTTTACTGGGATCATCTTTTTCTCTCGAACTGCCAGGCTCCTTAACACAGACTCTGCCTCTCTGGGTTTATGAGGCAGAATGTGCGAAGATATAGCCAGTACACCCATCTAACAGGAGACCTTTAACAATCTCATTTTCCTTCTTTTGAGACCTCAAGGCAGATTTCCAGGTATCAGCTTGTTGGAGCGTTTTCTCCCCTGTCCCCCCTTGGTGATGACAATTGCTGTTTGAAATGATGTAGGAGAGAATAGAAGGCTGCAGAGATGACCCTACTCAATTTTATACTGTGGGAAATACTAGGTTCCCTCAGTGTTTCCTGACTTCAAGCCAAGGCACACGCCAAGTGCACTTATTACTTCCTCAAAGAGAAATAGAGAGGTGTTCCAAAGTAGGGACAGGAACTGTGTTCGCAATGGGTTCCATTGACAAGAAAAAAGGAGGCAAGTTTACATAAGCATGGGAAAGAAGGACAGCTCATCTTTCATAAAATTTAGACAGCATAAAAATTTGTCCAGTAAACCGCCCATTGATCATAGCGCCCGATCCATTAGGCTTTGTGTCTCTCTTCCTTCCTGCCTCTTCCTCTGCCGCCTCCAGCTGCCCTGGGTTACATGTCCTTTTTTGAATTATTCAGATGAAATATTGGCTGGAGGCCCATGTTGGTTAGCAGCTATAGGATTTTCTTTCTTTTCATATATATTTTTAAAATCCCATCCTACCAAAGCAGGGGATTTCCCATTTTAAGAATTGAGCATATTTTGCTGTAAAACTGCAGTCTTCTCCAAATGTGCCTCCTGCTTTCTTGCAAATAAGCTCCCAAACTCCTGAGACCTGCACTCATTGGATTTGGAGAGCTGGAATTTGGTGGGTCTTTCTGCATTTCCAAGCCACCATGGCTGGCCCGAGCCTTCAGGTCAGCAGACTCAGCAGTTGCATACACGTTGACCAGCGACAAAGGCCTCTTCGGCCAGCCCTGTTTTTGTAAAGTCAAGAAGAGATTTAAGGTAATTAACGCATTTCACAAGAGAAGGAATTAATTAAGGTAAGGAATTAAGGTAATTATCTGGATGAGTTCAGTAAAATTACCTGAGAAACTTTAAATCAACGAAGGAATAGAACTTTTCAGATAATTGTCTCTTTACAACTGAAAATCTGGCCTTTGAGTTCCCCTGTGGAATTTTTCATTCACCAAAAAATGGAATGAGAAGGGGGTGGCTGACTGACTGAAGTTCCTTTTTTTAAGCTTTCTGCCTTAGGCCGGCAGCCTGGTTATGACCAACCTTTTACTCTTAGGCATTTTATATACTGTATCTGCTGGTGGCGGTGAGAGCCCAGTACATGGAGGCTTTCTGTAAATATGAACCACGTAACAAACCATCCTCATTCTGTCCCAGGCTTCACCCTGACCCCCTGGGTCACCTGGGCTGAACATAAATTTCCAGTTGAAGGGAAGCATTGTGTACCAGGACCAGTGCTGCCTCTGGCCCTCCCCCACCCATCAAGACTAACAGTATTCTACTACTCCTTATAATAAACAGCGGGGGTAGATTGATTGGCCTTGTCAGGCCAGATAAATAGTTCATTGTACTGAGCTCAAAAGCTACATTTTTTTCCCACCCAAAATCAATGAAAAAACACTTTTTTTCCCTTAAAACAAGGATCAGAGGCTAAATCTGTGGGATGATTCTAGTTACTTGTAAACACTTCCATCCAACTAATTTTTAAAGTTTTATGAGTTATCGTAAATGATTGAAATTGAAGTATTCCCCCTCCCTTTTGTTTCTGTCAAGCTTTGTCCCTAGCAACCTTTCAGATGCTTTGGTCTATTACTGTTCCTATGGCTGGTAGGGAGGGAAGTTGCTTTCAGGGTTTATTAACAGCTTGCTTTCATTTGCTAACATGGGATCCATCTTAGAGTATATGAGTCTACCTTGTGATTCAGCCTTGGACCCTGTGAGAATTTACTAGAATTAACACAAGTTCTTTCCCTTCAACTTTATCAAAGATGAGGTGACTGTTTTCTTCATATGGGCCTTATCATTTGATATGGGCTTGGAATTGGTTTAATAAAGACAGTTTGAAGTCTATTTCTATCATGGGTCTGAAACTGAACCACTTTTCACTGGGTCCTGAACTTGAGATAGGCTTAGCTGAAGAAATTTGCCCACTTGTGTCCAGCTGTTTTTGCACCTTGTGACATGCCTCACTTTGCAGCAGATGCAAACAGGTTGCAGTATCTCACAGTCTGGTATGAGCTAGCCCTCCCTAGGCACTTGCATAAGGTCAGAAGATACCTTGGGTTTGAAGGAAGCTATTCATAGCCTTGAGAAAAAGCCAAGACTGTGGAAATGTTAGTTTGGGGACTGATTAGTTTCAGTTTTCAGATTTAACCTTTGTAAATTTCTACAGAGTTGATTTAGGGAGGTACTGGAATGACTCCTTGGGCTTTTCATTTGAGAAGACAATGTGACCGAAATTGAGAGAGAAAGTAGAGCCTCCCAGCTGGCTTGGCACCCATCTGCTGTACATCCCGGGCATTGGAACCTTAGGGGCAATCGTGCCTTCTCCCACCTCTGGCCATTTCTCTGGTCTTTACCTGAGTCACAGTGAAAGAGCTTCCTGTTTGAAACAAGCCTTTCCTGAGGAATAAGAAGTCATTTTTCACTTAAACCAGCAGCATAAATGTATATCCTAAAGTTATCACAGACGCCAGTAGGTTGACAAATTGCAGCCAGAAAATGTGAAAACTTTCCTTGGAGCCAAATGCCATTCTTATGAACAGAAAAGAGTTGTCTGTTTTCTTCTGAGACCGATTTATTCTTTTGTTTCTTCTATCACTAAATCCATATAAGAGAAGGATGGGCCCTCCTAAACTGGAACATTGATATGTAGAGAAATTTTTTAGGAAAGCATTCAAATGTCAAATTTAGAAACAAAATCGAATAAAATGTTAGTTTTAACAGTTAATAGCAAATACTCTAAATATGTTCTTGAAAATAAACAGTGGACTTTGTCCATTTGAATATAGACTCTTTTCTACTTGAATTAAAAATGAATTAAAAATTATCTGATTTCATCCTTAGAGGGATTTCCCGACTAATTTTATCCATGTGATTGGTTAAGTATCCAGGCTGTAATTAATACCCTGCTGGCCTGTGTGAGGACCAGGTTCTATTTCAAGGCTCTAGTTTGCACAGTTAGCAGACCATGTGGGGAAGATGCGTCTCTGCCTCTCTCTGAATTCTTGCTGCCTGTAATTTTGGGCATTGTTCCTTCCTTCTTTTTGGTGAACACCAGTGAACATTCAATAGCATACAATTACTGCATACCTACTATGTGCCTGGCCCTGTGCTTAGTGCTGGGGCAGATAGCAAGACTACAAAATCACCAGCCAGTCCTGCCTGCAAGCAGCTTCAGGCTGTTGTGTCCCTTGGGAAATGTTGCGAAAGTGCTGCACGTTTTTGATATCTTTTTGATGGCAAGGTGGGGGTATGTCTCTTATTTACTTCTGTCATTCTGAATGTGAAGCCACTCCGTGGGTTTCTGGTTGGCTTTATATGTCCTTGTTTCTATTTCCAGTTTATCATGAATTCAGTGTTTGGTAAGTCTCTATTGTATTTTGCAAACTTATTATTCTTTGCTATTATTATTGTTATGCTCTCCTGATACAAAATGTATTTTATAATCATCTTTTTAAGTCGCTCTGCTACTTTGGCATCTGCCTTTCCAAAGATAAACTGCTTTTACCATCTTTATTTAAGGTTTGTTATTCATTTGCATTTTACTGCCCCTTCCAGAGATTAATGCTGAAAGATCCGATGGTTTAAAAGATGTTATTTGTAACAGGTCTAGCTCTGATGCTACGAGGTGAGATCATCCGTCCCATATGAGATTTAAGTTACGATGGGGGGGGGTTGCTCTCTGAATTGGTATGTGGGTATGACTTTGTAGGACATTCCTCTGTGGGCTCATTTCTGATGTGTTTAATCCTTCAGGCAGGTTTGATTAAAAAATTTTCCTTAACAGAAGGACCAACAGCTGCTCTGCCTCTGGTGACACACTGTTGCTTTAAAAGTTAGTGCAGAAGTTCTTCAGAATTCATTGTGTGTGTGGATGGGTGCTACGCACATGCCTTTCCACATTAACATGGGCCTTATGTTTGCCACACGGAAGGGCTCTCCATTTTGGTCTGCTGCCTGTAGCCGTCAGAAGAATTTTACTTAATGGCTGTCTTTCTTCCCCTCATAGTGTCCACACTAGTCATTCCAATCCCTAAATAGATCTGACCAAGTGACCTTCCTTCCCTTTCCTCGTCCCTTGAAGGGAGTTTGAAGGGGATATTTATTTTCGAGGTGGGTGGGCTTTTATTTCTTTAGCATTTACTTGGCTGTCCAGAATAGTATTCCTGAGGTATCTGTTGGACTGGTTTGTGAGAATCTGGGTGAAAATGTGAGTGTGTGCATGTATGTGCAAACACACATGTGCTGGTGTGGAACGCTTGTCATGGCTCCAAGGCAGTGGCGTTGGATCTTGATAGGTTGTGGGCTCTATGTTGGAAATAAAACTGTAAGCAAAGGATGGAAAAACGTTTGTCCTTAATAAAGCAAATGTCAAATGCTTTGGTTTTCCAGTGGTTTCTCGTTTAAGGTAGATGCGAGATCTGGGGGTTTGTAGAGATGAGACTTTTTTTTTTTTTTTCCAAATTTCCTATTGGAGAAACAAAGGTGAATTCTCCTAGGTGAATTAGGAATCTGAAAAAGTAGCATTTTGAGTCAGGCTTTTCTTCCAGTTTCCAAATCACCTGTTGACTTAACCTAAGGAGCTAGCTCTTATGGACTGACAGAAGAGTAAGAGTTAACAGAAGAACGGGTTTCTGTTGTGTGGAAGCTCTTGGCTATCACTTGAGCTGGCCTTTCCTGGGAGAAATGAAAATAAAGCTGGCAAGCTGGCAGTGAACGGCGATGGATATGATATATAGTCTTTCAGTAATTATACGTCTGTGTGAGTGCATCTATATATGCATCTATAGTCTTATTTTCCAGTAGGCCTTCATTTTCAAAAGCTTGAGAGTAAAGAGCCTTTAAAGAGGTCTTTTAAACTAACTGATCCCTGGCTGTGTTTCTGACAAGTCTTATCGGGAGTCCATGTTAGCACCAGTGATTGACATTAGAGTGTTGTCCTTGTTCGTGTTCTTATCTGAGCAGTACTGCCTGTTGAGCCTAGAGGTGGGGGTGGTGAAACGGGTGGAAGGAAGAAGCTATGTGGAGGGATGTTGCAACGTACATTCTCTACACTTTTTTATGTGTGATTCATTGACAAAACTGGTTTTTAGAAGTTTTCTTCTGTTATATTTCTCTCCTTTCTATCTCTGTGTCCTGGTTTCAAGGCATTAATACTACAATAATGAGCATTCCCTGGGATAGTGGTAGATGGAGATTCCCACTGCATTCCTGCTGGGTTTCCACCCACATCCCAGATGATCTATGAATTGGGTTTGTGGTGGTGGCTCCACCTGGTGGCTCTCCTAGGAAGCTCCTCCTCCTGCCTACCTTTTTTTTTGGATTTTTTTTTTTAAAATTTCAAAATATTAAGGAGGTACAAATGTTTTAGTTACATGGATAGCTTTCATAATGCTTAAGTCAGGGCTACTAGTGTGCCCATCACCTGAATAGTGTTCATTATACCTGTTAGGTAGATTTTTACCCCTCCCCTTCTCCCCCCTCTGCCCTTCTTGGGGTGTGTGTGTGTGTGTGTGTGTGTATATACACACACACACACACACACACATACACACACACACACCATGGAGTACTATTCAGCCATAAAAAGAAATGAATTAATGTCCTTTGCAGCAATTTGGATGGAACTGGAGACCATTATCCTAAGTGAAGTATCTCAATAATGGAAAAACAAACACCATCCCCTTTTGTTTCTCACTGGGAGAAGACCGTTATTTGAGGATACCTTTGGTTCCTCTGACCCAGGGTTCACAACTGGTGTCATTCCATCTGAGACCTGTGGTTTCTTCCATTACACACAGATTCTCTTTAGCCCCTTTCCTTTCTAGTCTAAGATTTGCTCATTGGATTCATAGAACCTGTTTCCTGATCCTTGTTTTGTCTGTGATACCCCCACTGACCAGGATTATTATTGATAAGCATTAGAAAAATGACTCCTGTAGGCATGACTCTAGGTATAGATATTAATTTGGACACAATAAAGAATCACACTAAAATCCCTATAGGTAAGCCAGCATCTCCTCCTTAATAGTTCCAAATACCCTTAACTACATCTTCACTTCTTGTTGAACCCCTTTTTCCTCCAAGGAGCAATATTTTATTACGGATGTTGTTTTCAATTGCCAGCAGGTGGTAAAAGTAAAAAGCCAACTGACTGTTGGCTTCATCATTGTTTCATTATTGTTTGTAAATTCTCTACAGGCAGCTCCTTCTTGCCTGGGTGTTGTGGGCTGCCCCCACTTGGTATGCCACCGGGCATAAGTATTTTTTGATAAATAAAAATGTCTTTTCTGTAATCTCACCAGTTTTTATTAGTTGATAATATTGCAGATGTGCCTTATTTTAGCTACATTGTGGGTTAGTCTGGGAACTTAATCACCATTTATAACTTTGTTTCTAAGGGAAAAAATGCATTCAGGGTTCCAAATGCTCTGCGTAGAGCATGTGTAAGTCTGACTTCTTTGTTTTTTATATTGCTGGCATGAATTCTTAATTACCTTTTAAAAGTCAGAGAGTCTGTGTAATCGGGGATGACTGAAGTTTGCTCATGTTGCAGAGGAGTTTACAATTCAGAACAGAATGCTGGAACTGTACAAGCTCCATACAGTGTACCAGGCTCTGAGGATAGCCCTGGGTTCAAACACATTGCACCATCGTATATGCGGTGCTTATTTTCACGAGGCCTCGGTTCAACCTTACTGTGCCCAAGTTTGTCTATATGAGGCATGTTGTCAAAAGAGGCGTTATCCTATGTCTCCATCTACTAGAGAGGAGACTGTGCAACAAGTGTGACATGCTCAGGTAGAAACCAGGCCAGTATTTCCCTATGTGTGTTGTGTGGAATCATAGCCCTGAAAAGTATTCCACGATAGAGAGGTGGGGGGAGAGAGACACACACAAAGAGGGAGAGAAAATTGCCTTTCTGGTCAAATTTCAGCTACAGCTGCAGTACTAACACCTGCTTAGAGATTGATAAGCACATTAGAATATTGCAGGCTCCCAGGTGCCGTATGGTAAGAAGACCTGCTTATCTTTGATCGCAGGACCACAATTTACTGAATACTAGTTAGGACTCTACTTTGGGATATGTTGGGCTTTGAGATGCAGGACTGGACCAGGAGTTCTTTAAGCATCTTTAAGATAATCTGCAGATTCTACATCGCATGGAGAATGTTAAAGTGAGTGAGTGGAGATGGTGGTGCAGGCACTGAGAGAAATGACTGATGAGGCTTCTCAAGCCTGTGGCCATGAAAACATGAGTTAGACGATGCTAGGAGAACATTCCCTGAATCTGAAACTTGAAAGCCAGTCCTTTTGGTAGTTTATAAAGTGACAAGCTGAAAGGGAATTTTCTCTCTCATCATTTCTTGGGTCCTTGTGTCGAAGAGTGTCTCCTTGGGCCAGGCTTTGGCATGAGAAGTGGGCCGAGGGGGGCCGACGCAGTGACCGGTGAGGCCAGGTTGTTCAGGTCTATCTGGAACTTGGATCAGGATTGAATCTGAGATTCCAGGGTGGTTTTTATAATGATGGCAGGCCCCACACAGTCAAAATAGTCCCTTTGCCTTCTCTACCTGTTTTGATTGGAAGACAGGAAGTCTTAGCTTTTCTTGATACCATTAAAACCCTGAATGTATATAAAGAAGAGCTTTGTTCAGTCTCTCTTCCTACTAGTGCAAGAGGCTGCCATTTGAGTTCAGGTAATAAATCCACACATGGGGCCATGAGGAAAAACCACATCGCCTGCCTTTTTAGAGTTCTTGAATCATACAATTACTGAAGTGGCTGAGGCTCCCTGATGCAGGGAGCCACTTACTGACATGCCAGGCAAGAGGACAGGGACCCTCTGCCTAGGGTACCTGAAAGGACACCTCTTGGCTCTGGAGGACTGATCTTTGCTAACCCCCACAATGGAGTCTCCTTTCCAAAGAGAGATTTTTCTGGGTAGCAAGCTGGCAGATTAATAAAAGGTAATTAATTAGAGGTAGATGATATTTAAGTGCTGATTGTGTTTGTTGCATTGTATGGGGACAGCAGCTGTACTCACTTGCAGTAAGCTCTGGAAAAGGGGCATTTTCTTCTAATTATATCTATTGATCTGTCATCATAGCCTGGTCCCCCTGTTGCCATGTGCAGCCTCAGCCTAGTCTTTGGTCTCTTGGCTTTTGGGGCTTGTGAAGCCTTTGGACTGTGGTGTCCAGACAATGAGGATATTTCATGGCCCACCTCCCTTGCCCATGGTCAGGCTGACAGGGGGCCCAGCTGCAGTGCCAGGTGGGCTGCCCTCATTGTCCCCACCAGGAAGGGAAAGAGACAACAGCCAGAAACTTCCCCTGCATGTGCCTGCATGCGAAAGAGCATTTGAGGAGGACTAGACTGCTTGTTCCCTTGTGTTTCTCTGGAGACCTGAATAGGCTCAGTGGCAGCAGTGACAATGGCTGTTGGGAGGCCCCAGACCCACTCCCGTGGCACTTCCACAGCTTCTATGACATTTTGGACAAGTTACAAACTCACTCTGTGTTTTTAAGTTCCCTATCTGTAAAACAAGGAGACTACTCTCTTAATTCCCTCGGGGCAATTTCGAGGATACAAAGGAGTGAAAAGAATAGATTTTGAGATAGGGAGGCAGTAGAGTGAAGTAGGGTGGGGAGTCACTCACTGAATACAGTAGTAGTTGTTATTAAAAGTGGTAAACTGCTAGTGAGACCCCAGAGCATTGGGAAGAAATTAGAGATTTGTAGAAAATAATAAATAATTGTTTCCACGAAGCAACCAGTGATCAGATGCACATGGAACATTCTCCAGGATGGACCATATGCTAGGCCATAGAAGAAGTCTCAATAGATTTGAAAGGATTAATATCATAAGAAGTATGTTCTCCAGCCACAATGGAATTAAATTAGAAATTGTCAACAGAAGGAAGTTGGAGAAATTTACAAATATGTAGAAATTAAACAACATGCTCCTAAATAACCAATGGGTCAAAGAAGAATTCACAAGGGAAATTATAAAATACTTTGAAATGAATGAAAATGAAAACATGACACACAAAAACGTACTGCATGTAGCTAAAAGCAGTGCTTTGAGTGAAATTCACAGCCGTAAATGCCTATATTCAAAAAGAAGACACACCTCAAATTAATAGCCTAATTCTCTACCTTAAGAAACTAGAAAAGAAGAACAAAATAAACCTAAAACAGGCAGAAAAAAGGAAATAATAAAGATTACAGTAGAAATAAGTGAAATATAGAATAGAAAAACAATATAGAAAATCAGTGAAACCAAAAGTTAGTCCTTTGAAATGGTTAACAAAATTGATAAACTTTAGTTACGCTAATCAAGAAAAATGGAAAGAAGATTTAGATTACTATATGAGGAATTAAAGAGTGAATATCACTACCATTCTTAAGAGAAATTAAAGGGATTATAAGGGTGTACTATGAACAACTCATACACTGCCAGTGGGAATGTAAAGCAGTACAGCCACTTTGGAAAAGTCTGGCAGTTCCTCAAACTATTAAATACAGAGTTACCATGTGATTTAGCACTCCACACCCAAGAAAAATGAAAATGCATATACCTACACATAAATTGTGCACCAGTGTTCAAAGTAATATTGTTCATAATAGCCAAAAAGAGGCAACAACTCAAATGTCCCTCAGTTGATAAACAAAAATGTGGTATATCCACACAATGGAACATATTGGGCCATAAAAAGGAACGAAGGACTGGCACACACTACAACGTGGATGTGCCTTGAAGACATTATGCTAAGTGAAAGAAGCCAGACACAAGAGACCACACATTGCATGATCTCATTTATATGAATGCCAGAATAAGCAAATCCCTAGAGATAGAAAGTAGATTTGTGTTTTCCCAGAGCTGGGGGTGGGAATGGATAGTGACTGCTGATAGGCATGACTTTTCTTTTTGGGGTTGTGGAAGTGTTCTAAAATTAGACTGCTGTGATGGTTGTACAGTTCTGTAGATACATAAAAGCCATTTAATTAATGGGTAAAATTTATGGTATGTAAATTTTATCTCAAGCTGTTAAAAAATATCACACCAATTGGTATTAAAATGCTGTGCCTCCCTGTCTGCCTCCTTGTCTTTTATATCCCTTACCAATATCCCCCCCCCAGGTGAGGACAAGATGTGTCATTCCATTTATTCAAGTCTTAAAAATTATATATTTCTCTGTGAAGCTTTATATTTTTCTTTATTCAATCAGTTGCCTAGGAGATAGTGAATCCGAGAGATCAAAATGACACTGTTTTGCAAGGGGTGACCTAAATATTAGATAATCAATTTGAAAAGGGTAGAGAACTGACTGTAGCATCCCATTGTTCATTTCTCGAGGAAAAAATGAGATTCCTTGTAAATCAAAAGCCAAACCTCTTATATTCTAAATTCTGCACCTCACAGAGAGAGCCTCTGTTGGAAAGGAAAGAATCCACTTATGTTTCCAATTTTTTTGGCCATTGTCAGTAACTCTGCATTGGCTATTTTCGCTCATAAATCTTTATCCTCGGCTCTGATGATTTCTTTAGGAAAGATTCTTAGCTGTGGAATTATTGGAGAAAAGCATGTGTATTTTTTTATGGAACTTTGATTCATTATTATCAAATTGATTTCCTGAAGGGGTGCACCCATCTGTACCACCACCAGAAGTGGCGAGACTGCTTCTTAGTGTTTTAAGCTTGAGTTGCTGTGATTAATAGAATGTTCTAACAGTTTTTCTCCTATCATTTGTTAGTCATCTTTGCTCCTTATATTGGGATCTTTATATTTTTCTTACTGGTTAGTGTAATAGTCCTTTATCATTCGAGGCCAGTTTTGCTTCCTGGTTTGTTCACTTTTCACTTTGTTTCTAATTGGTTTTGATGTGCAGAAATAGTACATTTTAATGTACATTAGTATGTCGATATTTTGTTGTGTGATTTCTCTGAATAAATTCTCACCTAATTTTTCTTGTCTTTTATATACGGGCTTCACTTTTTACTTCAAATTTTTAATCTCCATGGAATTTTGATGTCTAGTATGAGGTTAGTATGCAAATGGATTTTTATTTTGAAATAGCCACTTTTTCCAGAACCATTTATTAAATAATCCAGCCCTTCCCTGTGAATTTGTGATACCTCATTTATCATGTCATATTATTATGTATATTAGGGTTTTTTGGTGGACTTTGAATTCTGTACTATTAATTTATATGACTATTCTTGCATCAATACAGTTAAGTATTGTGGCTTTATAATACATTTTAATATATGGTATGGCAAGATTTGGTTCTCCCTATAGTTCTTCATCTTCAAAACTGTTTTAGCTACTCTTATTTATTCTAAGATCATGTCATCAAGTTTTAAAAAATTCCATTTTTTGATTTGCATTTCATTAAAATTATAAGTCAATATTGAAAGAATTTGAATTTTTTCTAACATTTTTGTTTGAAAGTTTTGTATTGTCATACAAGCCATCTTTATGCACAGTGTATGAATGAAAATCTTTTCTCTCCATCACTCCTCCCTAAACATCACAGTACACTAATTCTTGCAAATTGAAACATATATCCCTTCTTGAATTCTAAACAGCTAATTCTAGTCATCCAGTGACCTGGGATGTCACTCTAGTCAAGTGTTTTACAGTTTTATTTGTGCAATCTTGTTTACTTATACTGTTATTCCTAGAGAGATAGTGGTATTGTTGGCTTTTGTAAGTAGGATCTTTTCCCTCTCATATTTTTTTCCATTGCTGATACATAGAAGAATTTAACTGTTGAATGTTTCTCTTGTAATAGCCCTTTATGGAACACTCTAGTTAATTACAAATGTTCCCCTTTGATATGAAGAAAATTGTTGGTACTTACCAGTCACTAGCTTTCAGAAGATGGATGAGTGGAAATTATAAAATGCTATATTTGAACCAAGAACATTTTAGAAACAAAAATTTCTTAACTTGTATAGAATTTACAGTGTGTATATATACGTATATATACATATGTGTATATATGCACACATATATGTGTGTGTTAAGGACTTTTGTATATATATGCATGTATACAGTAGTTAATATTGTATTATATATTTCTAAATAACTAGAAGAGAAGATTTTGAATGTTCTCACTACAAAGAAATGATAAATCCTTGAGGTGATGGATAAACTATTAATAAATACCCTGATTTGATCATAACATCACACCATACCCCATAAATATGTATAATTATTATGTGTCAATTAAAGATAAAACTAAAAAGTAGACATATATGAACCTTAAAAAGCCCAAAAGCTCATTTTCATTAGTTCATATTATGAAAACAACTTTTTGTTTTGTTTTTCAAATATAAAATTAAATTTAAAAAGCCCTAGTGAATGGCTGATCTTACATGACTATTTATGGATACTTGTGGCTGCACTTCATTCTGTTAATGCACTTTTATTCTTTGAGTTTTGTACATGTTAAGGTTCTGATTTTCTTTACTAGATTATAAGCTCTGTGAAGGAAGAAGCCATGTTTTAGTCATCTTGGAGCTAACTTTAATCGTTGAATGGAAGTATGTAATATACCCTAACCCATCTTTAAAACAAGTTACCAAAAGGAAAACTACCAGAGGGAGGACAAGCTTATTAAGTTGTATTTTTAAGGAGAAGTTGTTCAAATTCTGTGATTCAGAGAAGTTGTCTTTGGTTACTGAATGCTGAGAGAGGAGACTTATTAAGCATCTGTTTTTCAAAGTGGATCATGAGAATAAGTACTGAATGTAGCTTTGGCCTGAAAATGGGCAGTTAGTAGAGAGTGAGAAGGCAAAATACAGTTTCAAAGGAGGAAATTTGAACTAGATCTTATTTGAACTAGATCCTAAGTAATGAGATTGAGGATGGAGTTAGATTAGAAGGGTAGCTCTGTGCTGGAAGAGAAGGCACCTAAAGTTTTTACAATTACTTGCATAACATGAGATGAGAGTAGGAGAATGTGTCCAGGGCAAGGGAAAGTTTCTATTTTATGTGATCATTTTAATCTGTATTTGATTTTATGCCCTTATCTAAGGTTTTCCAAACGAAAGTGTATAGAGTTCAGTTTATTTTATATACAACGATGTGTACACTCTTTCCTTTTAATTGAAGTATATGGGCCATATACATGTTAAACACATAACTTGGGTGGTGACTGAAGATTGCTAGCTAACAAGGTTGAGAAGGGACTGGCATCTAGAATTTGCAATTCAACCCAATTTACCATGAATGATTCCCTCCTTTCTGGGCTTTTCCCTCTCTGATTGCTTATTACCACAATCATCAGGACCAGGGAGGGCAAGTTAAAATAGTAATTAAAAGGAATAGTTGGACTATGTGATTGTATGTCAGTTTTACTTGTCAGGAACCTAGTATTATGAATGATTAGTGATTAGTATTGTAGTGTTTTTATTTGTTTTTTTGAGACAGGGTCTCGCTCAATTGCCCAGGTGAGAGTGCAGTGGCATCATCACAGCTCACTGCAGCCTCCAACTCCTGGGCTCAAGCGATCCTCCTGCCTCAGCCACCCAAGTAGCAGGGACAGGTGTGCACCACCGTACCCAACTAATTTGTTTATTTTTTCTAGAGATGGAGTCTCAGTATTGCCCAGGCTGGTCTCTAACTCCTGGCCTCAAACAATCCTCCTGCCATGGCCTCCCAAAGTACTGGGATCACAGGCATGAGCTACCAAGCCTGGCCAGTGATTAGTATTGTTTTAAGATTTCAATTTAAGTAAAATCTCTCTGCCTAACTGCATGCAGTTGTTGAAGATGCTATAACACTGGAGCAGGGAAGTGACAATCACTGTTGGGGGTGGCCTGAGGAACCCTGTTCTCCCCTCCCACCCTTAATCTCTCTTTGCTGCTTTCTCCTCTCTGTCCCCTTCCTTTCTCCCTAGGGCCAACTTGGATGGATTCTTCATTCCTTGCAAAGGAAAATCAAATTTCCAGAATGTTTTGCCATTGAGTTTTCCCCCTTATTATTTTTTTAACCCCTTTCTAGGCCATGTTATTTGACAGATTAAAGCAAACAAATGAACATAGCATTCTCAGTTATTTTTTTTAATGTTTAGGGAAAAATGATACTAGTTGTTTTATGTTTGACTTGTAAAAAGCTTTAGAAGAACTCTTTGACAATATCTCTAGGACCAGTTTATTTCTTTTGAAGAAATTAACTTCCTTTGTAACTTTTGACTAAATCGTTGAGGTTAAAGGTAAGACACTTGAAATTATGTGTGAAGAGGAAAAAAGTCACCCAGTTACAATGTCTGTGACACTCTGTGGACAGGGATGGGAAAATCAGCACAAGCTAGAAATGGAAATTCTATATCTATTTCATGCATATACATACACTTTAAAAAATCCACATTCTCCCTCCTAAGCTTTGGCTCTGCCCTTTTTCACAGAATTCATATTCACTTCACATTACTGTTTAAGAGACTCCTTTCTTCCCTCCCTCCCTTCCCTCTTCCCTTTATTCCTTCTTTCTTCCTCTAGCTCTCTCTCCATCCCTCTCTTTCTGACCCTCTAGGCTCCATCCCATTCTGGAGTGGGTCCCTAAGGTATGTATATACATATATGTGCATGTATTTAAGTGTCCTTAGTTCTTATTTACATTTGTACAGAGTTGATGAGAATAACATGGGCCATTGAAATCCAGGGATAACCCACAGAAACCCTTTTCCAGTTTAACTATAAGACTTTTATTAGCAAGGCTTATATAGGATGCTGTTTCACTGTTCTCACTCCCTGCTGGTCCTCTCAGGTGGAGGTGTTAATAAATTTAAAAATGACCAAACCTAGGGGGCAAGAAGGAAGAGAAGCAAGCATCAGTGGGGAGTTGTGTAGGATCGATCCCTCCCTCCTCTAAATCTTCATAAATTATGTACTATATTGATCCATTCACATTGATGTATGAACTCATTCTGCCAAAAGCCCAGGTTGAAGTGGAAAATGGAAAGTGATCATTTATTAGAGCTGATGACTGTCAGCTTTGTGCTGTAAGAAAACAAACAAAACCACAACAGGCCTGGATGGCCTCCCCTTCAACCCTAAGTTTACATGGCCAGAGGCAAATGGGCCTGGCGGTAACCAGCAAGACTTGATAATAGATGACAAATATCCTCTCCATTTCCAGTGGCTTCCAACTAGGCTCTTCATTCCTTAAGGCTGGAAAACCATTTATGTGCCTTTATCTCTCTCATATTTCTACCCAGGATGACTCAGACCTTTATTTGATGACACGTGAGGCATCCAGATAATTCTTAGCTCTATACCAGCCATTATCAGTCTTGGGAAGTTCATTTCACCTTTCTAAGCATCTGTTTCTTCATCTGCAAATTGGAAGGTTGATTGAGAAATTTCTAGTAATCTGGGGCCCTTTTCTGAAATTTTTTGTTCATATCTTCATCAGGACATAACTAGTTCTTCAGCTCAGGGTCGTGGTACTGTTTATGTAGCATTCTCAAAGCATTTCAACCTATTTGCCCTCATTTGGCTATTATACCTTTTGAAATGTTGAAAAGCTTGAAGATCTCACTTCTCTCTTTGTAAACCCTTTCCAGGATCCCCAGGAGGGAATATTGGGGTCTGCTCTAAATACTATCGACAGCTTATTCTAGCTCCTGCAGCTGACAAACATTTGTTGAACAAATCAGGTTCCCATATGACCTGCCAGAAACTTCTGGAAAGCTTTAGAGGATTCTGGTTCTTTGTTGGGAAAGCCTCATGGTGATTTTGTTGAGTAAGGAAGTTACAATAGTGTTTCTATCTTTGGCAAATCACCTATTGTCGTCTACTTCACAGCAGCATGGGTTTCCTCCAGTCTTTCCTCAGCTCGGTTGCATGGGTTGGGCAGGTGGTGAGATGTGCATTCACTTGGCATTCAGCTCAGCATGCATCAGAATGCAGGTTGAGCATCCCAGATCCAAAAAACCAAAATCTGAAATGCTCCAAAATCTGAAACTTTTTGAGTGCTGACATGACATTCAAAGGAAGTGCTCATTGCCATCTGAAACTTCTGGTCCCAAGCATTTCAGATAAGGGATACTCAACCTGTACTACTTCCTCCACAGCGTTTGGCATATCATCTCCATGTTTATTTCAATGGGCGTGGAATAAAATCATTTATGGTAAATTGTGTTGAATTGCAAATTCTAGGTGCCAATCCCTTCTTAAACTTGTTAGATGATGGCTGAAGATTGCTACCTAAGTGATGTGTTTATTTTGGCATGTTTAATATTTCAAAATGAGGTTTTAATAAAGTCCCATGAAAAGGATCAAGAAGGGAGGGACTCAAACAGGTATTTGTGCACTCATGTACAGAGCTGCATTATTGACAATAGCAAAAAAGTGAAAGCAACCCAAGTGTCCGTCAAAGATGAATGGATAAACAAATGTGGTATATACATACAATGGAATATCACTCAGCCTTAAAAAGAAAGGAAATTCTGACACATGCTACAATATGGATGAACCTTGAGGACATTATGTTAAGTGAAATAAGCTAGTCACAAAAGGACAAATACTGTATGATTCTACTTATATGAATGAGGTACCTAGAGTAGTTCAATTCATAGAGACAAAGTAAAATGGTGGTTGCCAGGGGCTGGGAGAGGGGGAATCGGGAGTTATTTTTAAGGCTATAGAATTTGTTTTGCAGATGAAAAGCATTCTGGAGATGGATGGTAGTGACGATTGCACAATAATGTAAATGTACTTAATGCCACTGAACTTAAATGGTTAAAATGGTAAATTTTATGATATATGTATATGTATGTGTGTATATATATATATTTTACCACAATGAAAAAGGGATCAAGAATAATGACAAATATTCAACACCCTTCTACCTACCACCAGCTATGGAATTTTATGAATTAGCAATTACAGTTGTCCTGTCACATATGTTATCCTATCTCAATTGCATTGTGTGTGCTTTGAGGAGAGAAGGATGACTTGAGTAAGAGAATCTGAAGAGCTTTTCCTCTATTTTGTTTTCTATTTGTATTTGTTAGCTAAAGTGAAATGAACTACAGGTAGGATATTAATAATCTTTTCCTGCCTTTTAGTGTTTAGTGTTTGTAGAAATGTCTAAAAAGAAATCTTTCTAGCAACTTCTTTTTACCCTTCGGGCCCTGATGAATATGGAGACGAAGTTAAGGGTAATAAAAATTAACTTCCCTATACTGCCTCTGTATTTTACCCCCTTTCTCTATGATATTTTGTTGACTCTTCCAACTTCTTAATTGTAAGCCGTTTCTGTGGTCCTGTCTTGGCATTTTCTGTTTTGTCTACCGGCTCCTGGGCTCAGCCAATGCCATGCAGCTCACAACCCCCCAAAGCCAACCTCTCGGCTGGCCTGCCCCTTGCTTCCCTTACCACTCACTTCCACTTTCAGACATTCGTGCTGGTTTCTGGTCTCTCAGCTGCAAGTCACAGACACCGTGGTTCCACTTGGCTTAGGTTGTGAGGAAATGCCTGTCTTGCACAACAGGAAGTCCACAGGCAGGGCAGGCTCCTTGAGGCCAAGGTTTCCTGTCTGTGCCTTGCCGTTCCATGCTGTGGCCAGCAAGTAGAATGATGATGGGCTTCCCAGTTTACATCCAGTGGGGAAGGGCAGGGTCTTCATTTAGATGCCTTGGGCAGACCCACCTTTGCCTCTCACTGTGCCATCCTGGCTTAGGACTGCCTTCCCATTCCTGACCCCATTTCTGGTGGGACCTGACCCAGGTCTGGTGGCCTGTGGTAGATGGGAGGCAATAGCTGTGTTCTCAACTGGCCCCACATGGTTGAGCAGCCAATTCTCCCTCCTGCCAGGCTCCTGTTGCTTCTGTGCTCTGCATTTTGGTTGGTACCGTTACCAACCTTCACTTCCTCCCATCAACACTTCAGGGTCATTTTTAACTCCTCCTTTTACATCATCCCCTTACTTATGTACGTGGTGTTCTTTCCTTTATGAGATTATTACTAAAGGCTTGTTCTGGGCTGGGCTGTGGGCTAGTCTGTAGTAATCCCCAAGGAGGACAGGTGAGTTCCTGCTTAGAAGTGCCTAGGATTTGAAAACCAGACAGTCCCTGGGTGGTATGGGCAGGGTAAAGAAAGCATCACATTGATATTTCAACCTTAGCAATGTCTCTTGTTCTTCCTTTAGAGAAAAAAAAATCTTCCCTGGTCTCTGATTTGGACCCTTATCACTTCTTCCTATGAACTGGAGGTTAGCAAACTATAGCCCATGGGCCAAATCTGGCACTGCCTGTTTTTGTAAATAAAGTTTTATTGGCACACAGCCACACGCATTCATTTACGTATTGTCTGTGGCTGCTTTTGCACTACAACAGCAGAGCTGAGTGGGTTGCCACAGAGGCCCTGTGGCCCACAGAGCCTAAAATATTTACCCTCTGGCCTTTTACAGAAGAAGTTTGCTGACCCCTGCTGTAGACCAGTAGAAAAACTCAATTCCTGCCCTCTAGGAAATTTCATCTTTCAAAAGGAGACTGACTTATGTGTAATATATAGAAAACTTTATAATAAAGCCCATTGAGATAAAGACATGTAAGTGCTGAAAAAAACATTGAAGTGCTAACAAAAGTTAGTATTGTTGGAGAGATTAATGTTCATTTATTTTTCTCTACTGTCTCTATTTTTTTGCTGCTGTTCCTTTTTCTATTCCACAAACGAATCTACATTCACTTCCTTATCTCAAGATTTCTAGATTGACACTCTAGATTTACAACTTTTAAATGTACACTTTTTATGACACTCGGTTCCCTCCTTCTGAGGAAGAGAGTAAAGAAGCAGATCAGTTTGGAAGATGAAAAGTCTGAGTGTGAAATACCCTTTTTTTTAAAAAAAAAAAAAAAAGCACTTTTGTGCCTTTCTTGTACTTACAAGGAAAGTAGGATTCGTTTAAATAAATGAGAAACGTCTTTATTTGCTTTGGACAAATAGATAACACGTGCATTACTAGGGGAGGGGGAAGTCTGCTTAAAATCCTCCCTTGCAGGTAGCCCAGTCCCTTTTCCTGCACTGCTCATTTGCTTGGAAACCTGCCCTTTCCTGGATGGTACCCACCCCCCTTGGTGACAAAACCATTTGCAGCCCCTATAGGCAGCCCACCGTTCCGATTTGTTTTGTTTTTCTTACCCGCACACAATCATCTGCTCAGTAAGGCAGCTTTTGTGCTATTGGGTTGTTTATACTTCCCTGCTCTTTTAAAAAATTTTTGAGTTGAACATTTTTTTAAACTCTGTTTTCTTATTATAAAAATAATACATGTTTAGTGTAAAAAAATGAATAAAGGGAAGTCATGGTAGAAAGAGTCATGTCAAATCCCTTCCCCCAGTCATACTCCCGAGAAGAGACCTGGTTCATGGGCATCTCTAAGATCTGTGCGTGTAGACATTAGGAGGAAACATAAGCAGATGTAGGTATTCATTAGGCCACAAAAAAAAAAAAAACAACAACCAATTTTATATGGTACAACCTAGCCCAAGCACACAGTGATACATACATCTTGGTATTATTTTAAACACATCATGCTGTTTGGGCTGTATTGCCATTTTTTTATTAGGTTGATGAGAATCTTAGAAATCTTGCCATATCAGTTCCTTTAGAGGTACACCTCTCTTTAGCAGTCTGTGTGGAAATATACCTATGGCTTATTTACCTAATTGAAGGACATTTAAGATGATTCTGGTTTTTCACTATTCTGAATAATGTAGCCATGAGTGTTATGCATGTATCTTTGCACATTTCATGTGATAGAATATAATTTTCTAAAAGTGGAATTTTTGTCTTTTTGTTTTTAAACCTTTTTTTTTTT
>VBSM01003185.1:5467010-5544961 GCA_008086735.1 Cheirogaleus medius
CCCTATAGTTTCAATAATTCCTGACGGCATTGACTTTTGAGCACATGGTGGATGACTTGTTTAACACCATGTTGAAGCTTCAACTCTTTCCCTCCACCCTTCCTGTCCTTCTCCATTGTCCCTCTGAATGCCTCTGGGAGTTTGAATTTACAAAACCATGACCCACGGACAGAATGTGGAATAGGTAGGTATTCATTAGTTCACTCATCCATTCATTTATCAAGAGTGGATTGAGTGTCTACTCGAACAGACACTGAGCTAGGTACTGGGGATCAAGGACAAGTAAGAGAGGGTCATTGGCCCCCAAAGAGGGCAACAGACATATCAACTGACAATGGCACTGTGTATATCTGTGTTCATGCCTGTGTATTGGCCTTTCCTTCCCTGGGTATATGATTCCTTCCACTGTGTTTTTCAGACTGTCTTTCATTGCTGTCTGTTGGGCCATCTCCTGCTTCCAGGCTCCCTCCCCTACATCATTCTGCACACTCCTGACACCAGGCAGTTTTCCCTGGATCACTGTCTTCATCACATCTTGTTCTACACTTTCCTGTCCAGAAACCTCCTCTGGTTTCTCATTGCCCATAAAGTGAAGTCCTTATCCTTAGCCTGGCATCCAGAGTCCCCTAGAAACTCACTCCCAATCTGCCTTCCTGGTATTATCTTGAGTTGGTGGGAGAAGAGGACTGAAAACCATGTGTTCCCTGGACAGGTTATCTAGCCTTTCTGTGCTCATCTGTAAAGGTGGGGCCAGCACCCCGAGCCTTACAGAGTTGGTGTGAGGACTTGAGGGAAGGCCCACTACATGCTGGGCATGATTCCTGGCACGAAGCAGGCACTTGATGTTCATTTCTTTCATTTCCAACAAGATTAAGGTGATTTTCCTTCTGTGACTTTTGACATTACCTCCCTCCCCCTACACCTCCGCCTATGGCTCAGAGGCCCTAATAAATGGTTCTTTACCAGTTCTACGGGTTTCTCTGATGTCCCAGTGACTTGGGAGAAAATGAAAGCTGGCATAGCTGTAACCCCTTGTCAGATGCCCTCTGGCTTTGAAGTAGCAGGCAAATTGATTTCCTGTTTTCTGCCATGCAAAGATGTTGATTATACATAGCCTGATGAGGATCAAGCAGGCTCATCTCTGGGGACCACACAGTGCTGGTTAATTAAATACTGTACATTTCTACTGCAACAGTTCAGTTACAGCCAGAAGGGGTTTGTAAAGAAAGACTCACAAGGTTTTTTGTTTTTTGTTTTGCTGAAGTGTCCTCTTCCTCTGGGTTGCATTATGTTAAAACAGGATGATGAGTGGAGATGTTTCCAGTAAAAGGTATAATGCAGGGTCCATAAGATCAGTCATTGCACTTTCTTTTTCCTTGCACCCATAATCCACTGGATGTCCCAAGTAAAATATGTGAATCTCTACATTTATTTAGTTTAGTTTGCATTGGTTTTTCCATCCTGAGATAGGAACCCTGGCTTCTTGTATAAACCGTGGTTTCCAACTCAAGAACAGCTTCTTCAAGAAGTCAGCGTACTGCTCTGTAATGTGGAGAGTTGCTGCATCCCCTGGCAGCGTTGGCTAATGAATCATAGCACAGACCTCTGTCTTCTCCACCCTCCCACCCTTCAGGAACACATTTCCAGAGCTAGAAACTACTCAGTGCAACTGTTTCAAAGGTCTGTGAAGTAAAATCAAAGCACAGCAGCATTCACCTGGGTTATGTATTAAGATAAATATTGTCAAATATTTAGAAGTCTGATTTTTCTCCTTGTGGGAAGAGACAATGTAGGACCTAAAATAACATGGTCCTGGAAAAGTCCCGTTTACTTTTGATCTGGGGCTCTTCTTTGGATGACAGATTTGTCTATATGTCTCTGGATGGTGGCTGCAGATCAGGATAGCCTGAGGAGCTTTTAAAATTCAGATATACAGGCTGCACCCCAGATCAATGACATTAGAAGAGGTAGGGCCCAGGCATCAGTATTTTTTTTTCCTTTTTCCCCTTAAAATTTTTATTCCGAAAAATTTCAAATGTACAGAAGGTAAGTTACAAATATCAGGATACTTCATTCCTAGATACTTCAGGATGTGTCTCCTAAGAACAAGGACATTCTGTTGTGTAACTGCAATAGAATTAACACACTTAGGAAATGTAACATTAATGTAATGCTATTATGTAGTATTAGTTCATAGTCAAATTTCCCCAGTTCTCCCAATAATGTCCTTGATAGCCTTTTAAAAAAATCCAGAATCCAATTAAGGGTCATGCATTATATTTAGTTATCTTATCTCTTTACTATTTTTAAATCTAGGACAATTCTTTAACCTTTTAAAAATCTTGTGATATTGACTTAAAAAGAAATCTTTCTATGCCTGGCTTATTTCACTTAACATAATAATCTCCATTTCCAGTCATGTGGCTGCAAATGACAGGTTTTTATTCTTTTTTATGGCTGAATAATATTCCGTTGTGTATATGTACCACATTTTCTTTATCCACTTATCTGTTGATGGACACTTAGGTTGAATCCATATCTTTGCTATCATGAATGGTGCTACAGTGAACGTAGGGAGCTAAATAAAGTTGACCTCATGGAGGTAGAGAATAGAATTATAGTTATCAGAGGCTGGAAAGGGTGTGTGTGGAGGAGGGATGAAGAGAGGTTGGTTAATGGGTACAAACATACAGTTAGACAGAAGGAATAAGATCTAATGTTTGATAGCAGAGTAGGGTGACTATAGTTAACAACCATGTATTGTATGTTTCAAAATAGCTAGAAGAGAAGACTTGAAATGATCCCAACACATAGAAATGATAAATGCTGGAGGTGATGGATATCCTAAATACCCTAACTCTGTGGTCCCCAACCCCCGGGCTGTGGACTGGAACCAGTCCGTGGCCTGTTAGGAACTGGGCTACACAGCAGGAGGTGAGTGGCAGGCCAGCCAGTGAAGCTTTATCTCTGTTTGCAGCTGCTCCCCATGCTTGTATCACTGCATAAGCTTCGGCTCCTGTCACATCAGTGGCAGCATTAGATTCTCATGGGAGTGTGAACCCTACTGTAAACTGCGCATGTGAGGGATCTAGGTTGTGCGCTCCTTATGAGAATCTAATGCTTGACGATCTGAGATGGAGCTGAGGCAGTGATGCTAGTGCTAGGGAGTGGCTGCAAATACAGATTATCATTACCAGAGAAGTTTGACAGCACAATAAATGTAATGCGCTTGAATCATCCTGTAACCTGCCCCTCCTCGTCCATGGAAATATTGTCTTCCATAAAATGATCCCTGGTGCCAAAAAGGTTGGGGACCACTGCCCTGACCTGATCATTATACATTCCATGCATGTAACAAAATATCATATGTACTGCATAAAAACATACAAATATTATGTACCAATAAAAAATGAAAAAAATCCGGTCAGTTTTTGTAGACTGTCCCTCATTTTAGATTTGCGTGATTATTTCCTCATGATTGGATTTAGGCAAATGTTTGTGGCAGGAGTGTTCTGTAGGTAATGTTAAGTCCTTCCCAGTGTAGCCAATCAGGTGGCCATGATGTCAGTTTGTCCCATGGTTGGTGATCAGTTGGGTAAGATTGTGTCTGCCAGCTTTCTCCATTCTCAGGGGACCATTTTCCTTTTATAATTAATACTTGTGGGGAGATACTTTGAGATTCTGTAAATATCCTAGTCTCCACCCAACAAGATTTCACCCAGTGGTTTTTTAGCAACCATTGATTCTTGCCAGAATCAGTTATTACTGTGATGGTTATAAAATGATGATTGTCTATTCCTATCATTTCTGTATGTAATAGTTGACATTCTTTTGTAAAAATGAGCTTTCACTTCTCACCCCGTAACTATCTATCTAATCCATCTATGTATCTATCTAGCTACCTATTGAAACGTATCAGTATGGACTCATGATTTTTTTGAAATGAATAAATTGTGATACACCCCTCAGTACATGCTTTATTGTCCCACATTTGGCCAATGGAAGCCCTGACTAGCTGACTCCTGTGTCCTTTTGAAATTACCTCCTCAAGTGTTTGAGCACTTCATTAATTTTGGCACAGCCAGATATTTCAGTCTCACCTCATATTTCCTTGCCCCCGCCCTGGAAGAAACTACTTTTCTATGGAGACCTAGTTCTTCAGGGACTACCATTTAGGAAGGCATCAGTAGTTTTACAAAAGTTCCTGCGGTGATTTTAACGTGCAGCTGAGGATGAGAACCACTGGATTGGTCCTCCAGGAAAGACCATCTGTTCCCATAAGACATTTTTTCATCACTTGTGATTTGTGGTGCTGCTTTGTTGTTGAGGTTTTAGATTTTCATGAGGGTTATCGTGCAGGAGACATGTTTCAATGCAGGCCCCTGACCCCAACTGCAGAGTGAGTTCAGTAGGTCTGCCCTGCATTTTAACATTGTGGCACACGTGGTCCCTAGGCCATGCCTGAAGAAAATGTCAGAAGTAACCCGGGAAATTGGGAATTAGGAAGTTCTTCTGATTTTCCTCTTTGACTTTTTATCAATGTTTTCTGTCTTGCAATATGACTTCAGGATATAGCCGTGTTCCCTAGGTATGTGGAATTAAGGATCCGTTTGATTAAGCTAGTGGATTCCTTGAAAATATCAAATGATTTAAACCCTCATAGTGTTACTCTTATTGTCATGAGGGTTGTGGCACGTGTAAAAAAAAAAAAAATTGACTGCGTGAGTGTTGACATTTTCAGTTGGCCCAAAGACTTTTTTTCATCTACTATGTGCTGTTATGTTTTCGTGAACATTGAATGAATTGGCCTAGTGAAGTTTTCACATGCTGTAAGACCCTAGAATGGTCTAAAATACAGATGTGTGAGCTGTGCCTGGGACCGGGTCATGGTGCACTTCTGCTATTTCCCTTGCAGAGAAGGTGAAGGTACTGTGTTGCCTCCCCATCCAACTAGGTTTATTTTATTAAAAGTGAGGCTATAGGCCCCAGTCCCCAGCAGCTATGAGGAAAAGCTTCTGATCTGTGCTTTGGCCCTCCTGGTTTCAACCGTTAACCATGTACCATGTTAGCCCAGTTATTCCTCTCTGCAGTGTCAAGACCCAGAGCTGAGATTTCTTTTAAGAACTGTCAGACATGGGAGGCAGTGTCTCTGGTCTGAAATCCTAGGCTTCCCATTTACTGGCTGTCAGACCTCAGGTAAAAAATACTTGATCTCTCTGTGTCTCCTCAGTCTCCCTGTGTGTTTAAAAAAAAAAAAGTGGGGGACGATCAGTAATCTACCCCAGAGGTTCAACGTGGGGATTAAATGGGGTAATACATATAAAATGCTTAGCAGTTTGTGGTACATAGTAAGTGTTCAGTAAATGTTACTGTTATATTAAACAAAGTTGGTCACAAATGGAAGGTGGCTATGGGGGCTGGTGAGAGAGTTGAGGGTGTGCCATGTAGGTTATTAGATTGACTATTGCAGTATCACAGTGCTTGTGTTCAAGTAACACTTATTTTACTTAATACAGTCGATTCCATGGGTGATACATTCTGAGACCCCCAGTGGGTGCCTGAAACCGTGGATAGTACTGAACCCTATATATACTATGTCTTTTCCTATGCATACATACCTATGATAAAGTTTATAAGTTAGGCGTAATAAGAGATTAACAACAATAACTAATAATAAAGTAGAACAATTACAGCAATATAGTATAATAAAAGTTATATGAATGTGATCTCTCTTAAAATCTTATTGTACATCATTCTTCTTGTGATGATGTGAGAGGATACAATGCCTGTGTGATAAGATGAAGTGAGGCGAATGATGTAGACATTGTGACATAGCATTAGGCTACTTTTGACCTCCTGATAATACGTCAGGAGAAGGACCATCTGCTTCAGGTGATCCTGGATCGTCAAGCCATGAAGATGTCGATGGCTGGATGTTAGGAGCAGATGATGACAATGACTAACGGGCAGGTTGACGTCTACAGCATCGAGACATTGGACAAAGGGATGATTCACATCCTGGGGGAAACAGTGCAGGACAGCACAAGATTTTATCACACTGCTCTGAACAATGCACAATTTAAACCTATGAGTTATTTATTTCTGGAATATTCCATTTAATACTTTCGGACCTCAGTTTACGATGGGTAACTGAAGCCACAGAAGGTAAAACTGTGGATAAGTGGGGACTACTGTAAAAAGTGGTAAAACTGGAATTTATTTCAGGAACTCCATGCCCAGGTCATCTGGGCATGAAGGTGGTAGCTCAAACGAATGGATTTCCAAACCCCAGGTGTAGCAAATCATACTTTTTTTTCCTCCTGATTATACAAGCTGTTGAAAGGAGGTGGCATTGTCACCTACCTACCTCTTTGAAGTGGTCAAGACTCACTAGTAAACATCAGTGAAATGCCAGGAGGGGAAAAAATGGCAAATGACATCCTTAAACTTAACTTTAAGATGAATGGATGCAACTGAAATGCAATTTCTTCCAACTTCAAGTGTCCCCCTTGAACTGAGTTGTATGTTGGGTAGGACTGGCAAACAAGTTTGAATCAGTGACATGCCGGAGCTGAGGCCTAGAAAAGCAGCATTCCAGAAGTTCAGGAGCTCTCTGTAATGAGCGAGCCATGGTGAAGACCTAAGTGACACAAAGCAGTGTTGTAGGAAGCAGTTCAGTACAGATTGCAGAGAGTTTGGCACGGGATGTGAATTGAATTGGTTCTTCTAGCACTGCAGAGAGAGCTCTGAACTCAGGTCAAGGAAATACTGCCACTTACTAGCTTGGTGACCTGGAGTAAGTCACTGAGCCCTGGATTCTGATTTAGAAGTGATCATGACCTATCACAATGTGCTGGGGGTGGGAGGATAACTGTTCGTGCTGGGGTCAGGCCATGTGATCTTTACAACCAGCCACCTCTGGGTCCCTCCCCTGTGCTCTCCACAGGGCTTACTTTTCTTGGTCTGTTGGCAGTGTGCTTTATAGGACTTTATGCTACCAAATGAGTAACCATCTTAGAGGCTTTTGAGAAATTTGACTAGCCTGGCAGAGAGAAAATGGTGATGACATCATTCTTCTGATACCAGGCAGGCCTTTATGGAAGTCTGATGCAGAGCTTTGGTTCTAAAGAAATCTGATTATTCTGTTTCAGGTCCTGAATCCTTTGGATTAGTCTTTTCTCTAAGAATATATCACTCTCTCCTTTGGCATTTGTGCAGTGTTGGGTGAGCAACTACTTTTTACAGAAGGTTTTTTTTTTTTTTAAGATATGAACTTACATCTAACTGAAAGTTTTATGGCTTCAGCTAACACTAAGCCTTCAGATGTTGTTTTAAGTCACTTTGGTGAGAACTTTGGTGACTTATGTGGTTGTTTTTCAGGCATTTGTCATTTTACTAGTTTCACGCCAGATTTGTATCTGTAGAGTTTGCTTTTACCATAATACCTAGCAAATAAAAGCTCTTAAAGATTTATAGTAGAACTTCATTTTAAGGGGTAGATCTATGGGGGTAGATGAGTGACAGGGACCAGGAGAGGGGTGCCAAGATCACATTGTCATCTAGACTTTCTTTGCTAGATTGAGAAATCTGTATCCTTTATGGCATAGAATACTTGATTTGCCATTGGTCGTATTGGAAGCCATAGAGTAGTGATGGTGGTCTTTGCACTGGAATACAACTCCTCCTAAGTTCCTGCCTTGGAGAAGCAAGCTGGAGCAAGCCTTCTGTCCCAGGGAGAGCCAGGGCCTCCTTGGGGTTGCACTACTCAGCCTGCTAACAGGCCATTAGCACCTGGGAATTGGCATGAGAGCATTGCATTTGTTCCTAAGACCCAGAGGCTTGTGATTTTTCACAAAGGGGTGGAGAGTATTTGTGTAGTTGCCAAAGGTGTGATTAGACAAGATATTGATCCTGAACTTCTGCCCTTTTCCCTCTGTTCAACTCTGTTCTTCCTTAGTGTGAGGTACAGGCAGAAAAAAATGGAACAGGGAGAACTAGGCCACTGGCTTTTGAAAAATATTGATCAGGGAGCACATCAGATGTAGTGCAGAGACCTTACCCTGTGTATGATGTCATGCTGTGTGGGGGCCTTAATGTGCCCTGTGATCACCCCTGCATGGACTTCCTTTCTCGGGGAAAAGATTAGAAAAGTAAAAGAATCCCTGTAGGCAGTATCCAAAAATAATTTAAACATTTCTAAATGTATTTCTTTGAAGTCATTGATCCCTTTGGTTTTCTAGGCCATGTGGTGGCATGAAGGAATGGTGTGAGCTAGTCAGCCATGAGCAACAGACTTCTAGGCAATGTTGGTCTCACTTCCTATCTCTCATCCACCTCTCCCTGGCTTGGGCCTCCATTCTGTGTGCTCTCTCTCTCTCCCCCATCCACCCATTCCCTTCCCCCACATACATGTTCTTTCTCCCCAAAACATACATCTCTGTGGTGTGGATGTGCTGTGGACAGTTGAATCTGTACTTGAACCAGCTCTAAGCCAAGGGCTCCCAGATGGGCCACCCTGGGTGAGAGAGATGGTGTGACCTTGAGTGTCCTCTGGCCGAGTGAAGTGTGGCGCTGACTTCTATCTTGATTTGCCTGGGTTGTTTCCGCATAAACAGCCAGGGATCCTGTTAATGGATCCCATGGGACAGAGGGAAGAAGACAGAAGTGGATTTGTTAGACCCCGTGGGGCTTTTGAAATAGTACCAAGAGCAGGCCGAAATCTAATCGGCCTTTGCTTATCAGGCCTGAGTTCCAGCATGTTGAAAGAGTGATGATTAGTAAGAAAAAGGCCAGGATACTTTATCTTTTCCTTTGCACATTTGAAAAAATTCCCTCTGCCTTGCTAGCATTAGAAGCAGACCATTCTTTTTTCTCTATCCCATCACATCAGCTTCCATTAAAAATCAACAGCAGCAAATACAAAGCCCCATCCATGGAAAAGCGTTTAAGGCAACACTGTGCTCCAGTGCTTCAGGGGTGGGGTTTTTGCCTTCTGCACCAATGGATCGGTTTCTCATACCCATGCCTTTCTGACCCAGCAGCTTTTAAAAGACCGAGAAGCATTGCTCTGCTTTCTACTGCTTCTCTCTAAGAGATCAGGGCTGCTGTGCCTCTAGCCATGTCCCAGAGAGCATATTTGAGACAAGTCAGCTTAATTTGCCTGCATGCCTAGGAAGCCTCTCTTTAAAATCTTTATTCGGGAGAAGAGCTGTATCTAAATATTTTGCTTTTCCTATCCAGGTGAGCGACGGAGACGCCGATGCCAGGTAGCGTTCAGCTACTTGCCCCAGAATGATGATGAACTTGAGCTGAAAGTTGGTGACATCATAGAGGTGGTAGCAGAGGTAAGCAAGCTGACTGGGCAACGTGGTGGCCTCGAGTGGGCTGTTAGACCCACCACTTGCCCATCCACGAGGAGCCCTTGCTAAAGATTCACAGGCTGTTTGGCCTTGACGTTAGAAGTCATCTAGTTGAGTCTCCTCTCTCTGAGGAAACAGGTTTACACAGAGGAATGCCTCCAAGCCAGTTAGATTCAAATGTGAGGCCATTTCTAACATTGCCTAACACAGCATACTAAGTACCTCTGAAATTCCAACCCCCTGTCACCAATTTTCTCTTCTACCTTAATTGACAATAGACTCTGGGTATCCAGAGTGACCCAGATCCATCTCTTGAGTATGGATTTGTTATTCATTGTGGGGGACCCTGTGGATTCAGAGGGAAGAAAAAGAAGTGACATTTATTAGAAGACCTAGTATGTGGTAGGCGTGACAAGGTTCTTTACACGTTAGCCCGTTTTCTCATCCCAACCACTTTATTGGGCTCAAGAGACCCTGGAAGAGGCAGGGCTGAGGGCCAAGTTGGGTCTTTCTGGGTGGAGACCCTCGTTCTTTCTACTGCACCACAGTCCCTTGTTCCTGGTACTGGGACATTGGGATGGGCTTCTCAGGCTCTACTCCCTCGGGTCTGGGGGATCCTGGGCTTCAGGTTTCGAACCTCATCATTCATTCTGATTCACCATTTGTTTCTGTATATAGAAATACAGTTTTCCAATTGTTTTTTGTTTCCTGAATACCCTTTGACTTTAAAGAAATCGGAATTTATAGAAAAGGAAGCTAGAAGTTGAGGAGGACTTTAAGTGAACTATCATGTGGGTGGAAGTGTCAGGGCTGATGCTAGAAGCCACATTTCCTGACTCTTACACAAATCTAACGTGAGCATGTGTCAGAGTTTTATTTAACTCATTAAAGAGGGGATCTGTAAAATTGTAAGGCTGGTTTGAAGAGAATTGTGAAAGAGCAAAGTATTTGTAATAATTGAAAGAAATAATACTTGATTAAGATTGCTAAGTTAGGGCTGGGAGCAGTGGCTCATGCCTGTAATCCTAGCACTCTGGGAGGCCGAGGCAGGAGGATTGCTTGAGGCCAGGAGTTCGAGACCAGTCTGAGCAAGAGCGAGACTCCGTCTCTACTAAAAATAGAAAGAAATGAATTGGCCAACTAAAAATATATAGAAAAAATTAGCCAGGCGTGGTGGCGCATGCCTGTAGTTCCAGCTATTTGGGAGGCTGAGGCAGAAGGATTGCTTGAGCCTAGGAGTTTGAGGTTGCTGTGAGCTAGGCTGACGCCACGGCACTCTAGCCCAGGCAACAGAGTGAGACTCTGTCTCCCCCCCAAAAAAAGATCGCTAAGTTAGATGCAAAACTACGTAGCATCCTATAGAGCACTAAAACTGAGGTCAAAATTTATTTTCATTGCTACTTGACAAGAATCATTTGTAGTGCTCTCAGTTTTCTACCAGTTAACATGCACACTAACAGAGTTGTAAACTAGCCTCATAAATAGTAAACAGTGTGCAAAACACAGGTACATGTCCCCAGAGTAGCAGTTAATGGGGTTCCCAGTGTGAGGCTGAGAGGACATGCTAGAACCTCTTTTGCCTACTTCTGAGTTTGAGATAATTTGTATTAATGTCATTCATCCTTTTTTTACCCCTTGTGTCGATCAGGGCACATGGGAGACATTTACTGAAAGTTGGGTGAGTGAAAAATGAATGAACGGCAGAGTAAAACATTTTATTCCAATAATACAAATTTCTTAAGACTATAATCATGGAAGAGATTCCAGATGAAAAAAATAAGCAGATGTGACTAATAAAAAGATAGTTAAGATCTGAGTATGATTTGCAGTGAGTCCATCTAAAGGAAGAAAAACAAATAGAAAAAAATGCAATAAATTATGGCTAAGTTATGTAATATATGAAAATATATTAGGAAGCTACTATGACAATGATAAATGATAGATAAATTTGCCATAAACACAAATCCCACAAGGGGGAAAAAATCTTAACCATGAGAAAATGTTCCATGCTGCTATTATTAAAGAAATATAATACAAATTAAGACAATGGGTTTTTACTTATGAAAATCCTAAGAAAATATATAGTGGTAAGACTGGTAAAGCTGAATAACTGAATCTGTATATCTGTATGATCCTTACATGAAGCTATTTAAGAAAGTATTTCAAGAGCTATAAAAATCTAAATAACACTTTTTAACCCAGTGATCTCATTCCTAAGAATTTATCCATAGAAAATGGTTAACAAAAGAAAAAAAATGCAAAACGTGTTAATTGCAGTAGTGTTTGTGATAATGAAAAATAATCAAGGAAGGGAATTAAGTTGTATTATCCAGCTAGAAGATTGTGAAGCCATTAAGATGTAAACAGAGAGGCCTTTAAATATGTATTTATTATGATACTTTGCATTGTAATTATCTGTTATATTCCACTAAGCTGAGAGTTTTTCAATGGCGGGGACCTGGTTTTTATCTATCTTTATATTTGCGGTACCTGGAATAATGCCTGAAACCTAATATCCACTTTAATAAATGCTTGCTGAATAAGTCAATGAATGAATGGAAATATGAAAACAGCTTTTTGCAAAATAAATGAATAGATCAGAACACAAAATTGCATATACTAGGATACAACCGTGTAAAATATATCTATATGAATGTGATAAAAGACTAAAAGGAAATAAGAATTGAAAATGGTTTGTTATGGAAGATGACTTTTCCTTTAATGTTGTAATAATGCATTAAGAGGAAATACAAATCAAGACAAGGAAAATGGTTGATACAGTTTTGAGAAATATTGCCCACTTTCGCCTGCCTGTTGGCTGCAGGGAAACTGAGTGTAGATTGCTAAAGCAGAGGAGTGATTGCAGAGCTATGTATACGGCAGTAGGCCTTCACCACCTCCAATACCAGTCTCTTTTCCATTCACTGCCAGCTAAATGCTGGGCTTCAATCTGCGCTTGCTTCAAGTAGGGGAAAAAAAATAACCATGTAGTCTATAATATTTTCCTCCAATGTAAAGGCTGGCCTTTAATCCAAATTTTAAAAAACATATCATCAAAAATTCCCTACTGTTCCAATTTACTTGTAATATTACAGATATTGGGCCATTGCCACTGTATAATATAAAATCTGTCCTTTTCTCTTTACGTTGTATAAATGCTAATGGTAACTCTTCTCTAATTTGACTGAAGATTAAAAACAATAAATAAAACCTTTAAATCACAGGGACAAATTAAGATAAAAACACAATTAATAGCTTTGCAATACTGTAGAAATCAATCTATTAATCTATAAAAATATATATACATACACAGTATATTTTTATTGATTAATAGATTGATTCTACAGTTTGCAAAGCTATATACGCACACAAATGCGCCCAGTTTTGTTTTTTTTTTTTTTTTTGCCCTGACAGACCACTCTTAGGATTTTGAATGTATGGACTGGTTTTTTGAAATAGTTGAATCAAGTAGAGAATCCTAAAAAACTGATAATACATCTACCTTAATATCAAATTTTAGCTTCAAATGTCAAAATGTGTATTTGTTCATCATTTATTGATACAACCTTATCCTATAGGGTGGAGGCCTTTTCCCTAAGCATGAGTTTGCTGGTTTGAGCTCCATCCTTTCTGCATCCATAGTGCATCCTCTGTGATCCCTATTGGTTTCTTTAAAGTCGGTTGGTGACAATTTAGGTGAGGCAATTGGAGTACATAATCCTTTTGAAGTTCTGCAGCCTCCTCACGCCCAATATTTTTTAGTTGTCTTGTCCATACCCAATTTAGCAGCAGTTTTTTTTTAAAAAAACCTTCAAATCAATGCCTTTATCCCTTCTCACCATTAACCTTCTCTTCACACCTATATATTTTTACACTATTTAACCAAACATGTGCTACCAACAACGAGCTTAAGCAGATTTGGGCGGAAGCAACCCTGACCCTTGGTAGGGTGAACAGCTTGCTCATGTGGTGGGAGCTGATGACCACCAGCCTGGAAGGCTCAGCCTGGTTTAGGCAAGGAACAGAGAGCACGGGGCAGTCCGGGCCTTGTGGAGTTGGCCAAATGAAGGTTGCTGAAGGAAGTACTTCCCCTGCTTCTGCCTCCTGGCTGGAGAGTGGTGGTTCTGCTGTGGGGGAAAAAACCCCCATCATTGGGAACCTAAAGTAACTGGGCTGCCAATTCGGAAGGAAAATAAAAAGCTCTGATTTCCTGGATTGATATTTTAGAGAAATCATTGTGAGTCCACACTTGGGTCATTTTTGTCCAGAGTGGAGAGGACAGATAAATGCAGGCCAAGTTCTAATTATAAGAAGAACAAAGATGGCAGGTGGACAAGGTTACCAGGAGAAACAGCATTTGAAGGCCTCTGGAGTTTTGAAACTGACTTTTTGGCCTTTTTTTTTTTCTGAAGTACATTGAAGGCACTTTGTTTTTCTGTCTGTGTTATCTCGAGCCTGGGAAAGGAGCTGCTTTTCCTCTTGTGTTGGATGAGTCTGGTCTTAACCAGTCTCTCAGTGGTGACACAAGAGATGTTCAAAGCTTCTTGTTTTTATGTGTTCTTTATGGTTAGTTTTTGAGGTATTTCTCAGTGGTCCCCAGTCAGGCTGGCTGGAGACCAATGGCATCAGTCTCTGTCTCTGTCTTAAAGCCTAACCTGGCTTTGTGGTTTGCAAAGATCATAACTTGCACTTTCAAAAAAATTGTATCTTCCTTCTTGTGCCCATAGAAGGAGATTTGGTTCACTCAGCTAGAATTAAATAGGCCTTTGAAATTCTTCAAAACTTTTAACTCAGTCAGACAACCTTTGTGGGTATGGATGGGCAGTTCATCTTCATCTATTTTTGCCTATGATTAGTCAATAGATGATCAAAACATACTTAAATTCTTACCTGTTAAGATACTACCTTGCTTTAGAAGGGTTTGTATCCCTTTTCAAACAAAAGGTAATATTAATATAAAAATCTGTTTGTTAGAATTTGATAATCCAAGAAGCTCAAGGTGTTCTACAATTATTTCTCCAAATAAGTTATGGGTGAACACCTCTGTTTTGCCAATGCACAGAGATGGTAAAATATTCCTAATTAAGGAGAGGGAAGCCATCTTTAGAAGAAAAAGTGGTTAACTTTGAATTATCAGCATACAAAACAGGCCATAATCATATTAAAGTAGCATATTTGAAAATTTAAATGTATTTATAATAGATTTGCATAGCTGTGGGATTTATCAAATATTTCATTGCTTACACTCTGAGAGACACTGTATTTATGGAGATTCAGAGATTTATTAAATAGAATCTGTATCTTGAAACATGCTTGGTCTAGTCAAGAAGGGTAAGAGATATACACAGCTAAGCAGATAACTAATAACTCAAGATGTTACCAGAAGGGCAAATGATGGTATTGACAAATAAGGGAGGAATTTACAAACAGGACTGCTTATTGAGGGCGAAGAAGATGCTTCTTGGAATAGGCGAAATTTCAACTGGATACACGAAAGGTGAGCGGTATTGGGATCAATTCATCAATGAGCTCAGGTTGTATTGTGTAAAGCGCTGGGTTAGGCTGGAGGAAGGAGGATGGAGTGTTAGTAGGAGGTGACTGTGAACGTTTGGGACAGGTGTGGACTATGTGAAGCAGGTGCAGGTGGATGCAATGAAATGGGCTTGACATCAAAGTTATGATGCTGCCCACGCTGAACTCTCAAAGGAACACCCTATTTAAAGATTCCTGACCTAGGCCAGGTTAACATATCCCCAATACACTATTTTCTCACCTGGGAATAGTGACAGGAACAAAACTTGAGGATCTTGATTCATCAGAAAGGTTATCTTGCTGGCTGGATTTACTGTTTGTTCATATTTTCAAACTGGAATGACAGCAAGGCCTTAGCATAGACTCACTTAGGAGTTTGGGGACCTGTAGAATACCATGTGCTGTTTTGAAGGACAGGACTATCAAGCACTGCTGAAGGCTGTCTCCAGAAGTCCTACCAGAATCCTTTCCACTCTGATGAAAATCTTGGCTATCTTGTTGGGCAGTTTGCCTAAGTGTTAAATGGAAATCGTGTGTGTTTCCTTAAATCATTTCCCTTTCAGTTATTCTATAGATTTCTCTTTTGAGAGCCCCCTCTTATGTGGAATAGGCTTGTTCTCAGAATGAGGAGAGGGAACAAAAATCAACTTCCCTGTGTGTATGGAATGCTCTGGCCCAGCCAGAAAGAGATAATCATACAATGAACTATAAACGAGTTGGGGGAAAATATCGGCCTAGCCAGGACCTATATAATACTCATTTGTATTTGTCATAACCAGCTTTTCTTATCCTAAAATCAACAAGGATAGTTATTTAAAGCAATTAAAATAGGAAAATAATGTAGATGTTTATGCCTTCAGGAAGTAGCCTCCTTAAAAATATATTTTTTCACTAATTCCACTGATAGAAAAAGATATTTTCCAGAAACAATTTATATATTTTTAGCTAAGTTAAATTATGTTTTAGCACATTTATATGACGTTCCAGAAGAGACAAAATTAATCAAAGGTGATAGAAATCAGATTAGTGATTGCTTAAAAGTAGATTAGCTGGGAAGGGGCCCAGGGAACTTTCTGGAGTGATGGAAATGCTCTATTGGTGGAGGTGTGTGTTACAACAGGCATTTGTCAAAACTGATCAACTTGTACTGTTAAGATCTATGCATTTATGTAAATTATACCTCAATTTAAAAAGTTTTAAAAATTGTCTTAATATTTTTCTAGTGTTTCAAAAATTTTCAAAATACCTTCCTCTGCCTTTCACAGGTAAGAGAAAGGACCAGTATTGAAATTCTCATTTAATTATTTCTGAAAGAATTTTGAGGAAAAATATTAGCAGTTTTAAAGGATGGGCCTTTCCTTAGAGTCTGATGTGTCGATTTTCTTTTATGGAAAGAATGGAGTAAAACAGCTCTTGAAACAACGAAGCTGACTTCATTCGCCTGTGTGGCCCTCCCTCCCCAGGCTTCCCTCAAGCCCATCCCTCCAGTGAGCTTCTGATTGGGGTATGGGTAACAAAGTGTTCATTGGATGAAAAAAGCTATAGCAGTCCTTAAAAGGGTTTTCTCTCTTGGTACTTGTACCCTCGGGTAGACTTTCGACCTGGTAAATCTGCTGTTCCCTTCTCAGTACAGTTGGCAGGCAAAACTTCATGGATGATAAATAGGGAGTGTCCTGAATAGCTAGGTACTCACAGGCAGCACATCCTCTCTTCAGTCAGTCTTCTTCTTTAGCACCTTACAAATGCAGATAAAGTTTGCAAGATGGGGTGGGGATGGAGGTATTGAAATTCACCCAGGTGTTTGCCCAACCTTCCACAGGGCTAAGACCTAGAAACTATGTCCTCGGATCCTGAACCCACTTAGATGCTGTTGATTGCAAAGACATGGAAATTGCAGGACACTCAGATATAAACTGGTGAAGTGGTTTTATTTCATCATTCTCAAGCACCACCAGGTGTAAGCTGCCCTGCTCCCAGCTCTGGGTCAAAGGCAGGGTTCATTCTTGGGGCACAGCCATGGGCTTCAGAGCTGTCTGGGTTGGTCACAGAGGGACACAGGTGGGATTTTAGTCACACCTTTCCACTTTGGTGCATTGTCCTCTCCCTTCTTGAAGAAAAATAGGAACATGTCCTGTGCAGTTCTATATCCCCAGCCCCTAGTGTGGAATCATAATGCATCTCTCTCTAATATGGATTGAGGTCATGCCTAAACACAACAACTGTAAAGTGTGTTAATTGTCCCCATTATAACAGATGGGGAACATGGGGTTCATTTTGGTAGAAAAAATTTGAACACAGTAACATAACTGCTAAGTTTCAGGGTAGGGTTTGAACAGGGCTTTTGATTCAATTTTCCTTTTCTTTTTTGTTTGAATTATGTTAGCCTTTAAATTCTATTTATTGATTTGGATTGGGAATACAGATGCTCTTCAACTCATAATGAGGTTACATCCCAACAAACCCATCATAAGAAACTGTCATAGGTTGAAATGTATTTAATACACCTAACATACCGAACATCAGAGCTGAGCCTTGCCTACCTCAAACGTGCTTAGAACACTTCCATTAGCCTACAGTTGGGCAAAATCATCTGGCAACACAGCACACTTTAGGGTATGGTTGTTTACTTTCATGATCGTATGGCTGACTGGGGGCTGTGGCTTGTGACTGGGAGCTGCCGCTACCCAGCATTGGGAGAGACTATTATACTACGCATCACTAGCCTAGGAAAAGCTCAAAATTCAACATTTGAAGCATGGTTTCTACTGAACGCATATTGCTTTCACACCAACATAAAGTTGAAAAATTGTAAGTCAACCCATTGTAAGTTAGGGACTGTCTGTACATGCGCCATGGTAAAAAAAAAAAATCCAGTGGTTCTAGATCTCTTTCTATTATACCACACCATACTGCTTGTAACTTAATAGTTGCTTGTTCTCAAAATGCCATTATTTTCCTCCAAGAAGCTGGTTAGCTGTCCTACTAATGGCTCCATCACAAAATTTAAAAACGATTTTTTTTTTAAACTATTTCTCACCTGTCCCTGACAGTTGATGGCTCAAGACTGGCTCATACTTCAAAGGGCCTTAAATGTGCCTTGTCCATTCTCACTGCTCCCCCAGTCTGGCCTTCACTCGCTACCCAGATGATTGCAGTCTCACTGCCCTTCCTGTCTCCCTCTACCCACTTCCAGTTCATCCTGGGGTAACCTAGAACCCTTCAGAAACCTGCTGGAATCTCCTCTACCTTTTGATTGAGTTCTTATCCCATGGATTCTTAATTGTTTTTGTTAAGCTATCAAGTTAGTGTTGGTAGTCTGGGGAAATGATTCTCAGTTTTCAAATAATGGTTTTAAATGCATAAACTAAAACACATAGGATTACAAGGGATTACAAAGGGAATCATTTCTATTGAAGTAGTTATCAAACTCTTTCAAAAACAAATTTTGATATAGCAATCTATGTCTCCTCATTAATACATTAAATACCAAAGGTCTCCCAGCAGTTATAATAACTATGACCATTTCAGAGCTGCAATGAGATAATATTTTGAGATACCTACAGCATCTATGACATGATATGAAAACATCTATGATTTGTTTGGTGATTAGTCACAAGTCCTTCTAATATTGCTGTGTTACCTACATTCATAATTAAAGAAGATGCCAAATTTCAGTTGGAGGCTGATGAAAATGAAGTATTAATTTTTGTCTATTTGCATTTATGGACCCCAGGTTAACCCCCTCTTCCTCAGTATGAATCTTCAGACTCTATGTGTGGCCTGTTTTCTTGTTCCCTATTATGTTTTAAGCTTTGGGTCCATCTACTCTCCCTGTATGGGCTCTGTATGCTGTACCGTATGGATGGGAGATGAGACTGGGTGCCACTATGTCTAGCCTGACCCCTGCACCTCTGTTCTTCTGTTTGCATCTCTGCAGGTAGAAGAAGGATGGTGGGAAGGTGTTCTCAACGGGAAGACTGGAATGTTTCCTTCCAACTTCATCAAGGAGCTGTCAGGGGAGTCAGATGAGCTCGGCATTTCCCAGGATGAGCAGCTGTCCAAGTCAAGTAAGGAAGTCCACCCCACCGAGCAGGAGAGGGGCGGGCAGGCCATCGGGTCTCTGCCCCAGCCTCCCTTCTGTTCCGTATCCTATGCCAAGAGGCTGTGACATAAGTGTTTTTTTGCTTACCTTAACCCATTGTAGTTTAGTAAATTTATCACTATAAAGGTGTGACCTGCAGCCACACATTCTTTATATCTCTGGATAGGTGACTGCCAGCCTTCATGCTGTGGTAATACTGTCTCATGGGTGGCCCGTGTTGCTGTGCCTCCATATACTTCGAGAGTGTTGCTTATTGAAAGTTTGTAATTATTTTTTAAATGAACCAAATGAGGTTGTCAGTATTTCTCAGCATCCTCTAAGGAACTTGGAGAAAAATGACCAAGGAAAAAAAATGATTGATGGTGACAAGTGTTGTGGACAAGATGAGTGCATGCCAATTCCCTTAAAAGTCTGACAACTGAGAGTCCAGGCCCCACTGTGGGTGAGCATGTGTGTCCTTCTGTGATGGTGAGAACGAACTTCAGGTCTTTCTTTCTCCAGGGCCTGAAGGTCTCCCTCCAGCTTCTCTGCTGCCCTTTCCGGCTCATGGAGCAAAAGGTCAGGACCGAGAAGCTTTGTTCTCCCAGTCGCTAACCCAATTTCCCATGTGGGCGTCTGTGTATCTCTTGTGCCGTCTTGAGCCAAGGTCATAGGCGTGAATGTTGTAGGAGGCTCAGCTGTGTCATAATGGTGTGGCACTACCCAGGGTGGCAGACTTTCCTTTCTGACGAGAGGAGGACAGCTTAGTCCTGCCAAAATAATTCTTAAATGTCTTCCTTTGCATTTGGAAAAAATCTGATTTGAGGTGGGTTCTCATGTTAGGTTGTGTCTTTTTTATTTAACTAGTAGTATGATTGGACAAATGTCCCATATGGAGGTAAAGCCATTTCCAGAGAAGTGCTCAGGTGACCTCCTTCACTTGGTGTCTCAGCAGCTCTCAGCCACCCAGCCTGACATACATAGAAACAGCAGTACTGGCTGGTGAGCTCAGTGGCTTCAGCAATACCCTTTCCCTCCACTGCCAGCACCTGGGACCCTTCTACCCCTGAACCCTATTCCATCCTAAAATCTATAGTAAGAAGGACTGGAGGGTATTTTGGAGTAAGTGGAATGTCTTGAAGCTCCTGCTGCCTTCTCTGACTTGGGGCAGGGGGATTCTCTACTAACATGGCCCAGCCAACGAGAACAGCCAGGAGGGGAGAAGGTGTGTTCGATCCCACGATAGTGGGACTTGCTCTTGCTCCCAAAATTGATATTAGAATTCTAGCTGCCCTGGTATCTTATTTTGTACACTGGAATAGTATTGTACCTGGTAATTAAGTCCTCTAACAATACCGTACCTCACCGACATTGTGGATTGAATGGGATTTTTTTGGAGTGGGGACTGAATCGGGTCATTATAAACATTATTTCCATGAGGAAGTGCATTACAAGTTCCAATAGCAATAATGTATATAAGCCACCTTGCCCATAGAAGACGTTTAGGAAATAGTAGCTGTTGTTGTTAATCAAGATAACTTTTGAGACATAACCAGTTAGTATCAGCTGCTTGGAGGCTGTTTACACACTGTTTGATAACCACGTTTGCTGGAACATCAGGTCTGCATTTGGAAATCACTTTGTGATTTCCTCTACTGATGCAGAGGAGATCTGGAGAGGTACTTGACAACCTCTTTTGGGGAGAGCCTTGACCTCTTGGTGTCCTGCCATCTTAGCTATGCTCCCAGAGCTGGAGGGTTAGGTTCTTATGTTTTTGGAACTATTGAAACAAACTGTCTCCTCTCATTCCAAGTCAATAACACAGACAGCTGATCCTGCCTGACTCCTCAGCTCAAAGCACGTGCTGCTGGGATTCCCGGTGCAGGAGGATTAGGAGGCTGGCTGGAACGGTCTTCCAATCATTTGGCCTTACTTCACTGGCTCAGAAGGGGCAGTTTCTCTTCTAGAGGCTGCCCCTCCTCAACACTTATTCAATTAAAAGCCTTCCATGTTTAGGACCAGGACAGCCCAGTGGTTTTAGCAGCCATGTTTAGTTGCCAATGGAATCTGTCCATTGTTGAGGAGATTTTGAAGTTCCCAGAGAGACATGGTCTCCTAACAAGGATGGATGCTTCTGATAAAAAGTTACATGGCTTTTTTAATCTTCCTGTAGGTACAGTTAAGGAAAAGCAGGCCCATCTCTCCACCTGTCTGTCCATATCCATCCATTCTTCTTTCTCTCCTTCCTTCTTTTCCCCTTCTATTCTTCATTCATTCATTCTACCTTTATTGAGCTCCTGTTGTTACTAAAGCACTGTACCAGGCAGTGAAGATATGCAGAGACAGATCAGACAGGGTGCCTGCCTTCAGTAAGCTCACATTGCAGAAAGGAGCACACAAATCAGCAGAAGTTCAGGAAAGGTCCCCAGGTGCTGTGCTTGAGGGCATCTGGGAAAGAGTGGGGCACAAAGGCAGAGAGGCTAGTCCCATGGGGCCGTGGGGCTTCATAGAAGAACAGCCATGAGAATCATGTCCTATAGATTGCTAAATTGAAATAATCCCCTGAAAGAGAAAAATAGCATCTCTCGCTGTTCTGATAGGATCTTCAGTAGCCATTTACACTCTGAATTTGCTTCAGCATGTGACAATGTTAAAATTTATATCATCAGATCAGATCACATGCAGAAACTGTGTTACTGATAGGGTTTCTCTAAGTAGAACATTTGGTTTGGTTTTAGAATGAATCTGCTTACTCTCTACTCCCAGAAAATGGCGTTAGTAGTTTCGATGTGCTTTACTTTTGTTTCTAAAATAATTAGATTCATAAGAAGTTGCAAAAACAAACAACAAAACTATACAGGGAGAGCCTGTGTATCCTTCACCCAGTTTCCCCCAGTGATAACATCTTGTATAATTATAGTAAAGGCATATTTACTTTTGTTGTAAGACTGAAAAAGACAAAATGTAATTAATGTGTAAAAGACATCTAGCTTTTTACTCTGGTATGAGCTAAAATGTCCTTAATCAAGGTCTTTGTTAGACCAGCCCATTAGTATGCTTCATAAATTACAGTTTTTCACAGAGATTGCTTAATTTACATATGGCTTTGGGAGTAAGTTCCTAATGTTTGTGCCATATTGGTAATTTTTAGGGATCACAGTGACAGCATATAAAAATCCTTTTAATTTAAATGTTTCCAGACATTAGGGTAAGGCTTTTTTAAAAGACAGATAAAATCTGTATCTTGGTACACATGAAGAGAACCTTGTGTCCTTGTGTACAGTGAATCTTTGTATATCTCTGTCATCTACACACCCAGACACACACACACACACAGACACACCACCTCTGTACGTGCACATGTTTATTTGGTATTTATACTCTTCACATTTCTACTTCCAGAAAGTATTTGAGGTAGTTACTCAGTTTTGTATACCAATGGATGACTGTGACAGAAGAAACATTGGCATTATATTTATCAGGAAGTGTGCCAAGACTGCTTGACACGTGGTAGGTGTTTAATAAATGCTTGCTGAATCCTTTTTTCCTCTAAGGAGGCATTTTTGTCTTTGAATGACAGGTGAAAATTGCTTGAACTTGCTTTTCTCTCACTCTGCTGTAGTTTTACATATGGTGGTTGATTTTGAAAATCTCTAAACCCTCCTAGATCTTTGTTCAGAGTAATCTGATCTCTCCGGGAGAGAGTTACAGCAATTGTATTAATCGATATTTTGGTTTCAACATTTTATCTCAGAAGAAAATTTGTAGTTATGTAGTAGTAGAAACTCTTTGTTGCCTACTTAAATTTGAAAACATCATTACCATTTACAGAACTTATGAAACCTTAAAGGTAGTTTTTCAAAAAGATTTTTATAAACTTTTTATTATAGAAAATCTCTAACATATATAAAAGTAATAATAGTCTTATGAACCCATGTGTACCCATCACCTAGCTTCAGCAATTATCAACCCATCGCCAATTTGTTAAAGTTATAGCCTACACATGTTTTACCCATGTTATCTTGAAGCAAACCCAAAATATTATATAATTTCATCCATAAACATTTCAATATGTATCAATAAAAGAGTGTCTTTAAAATACCATTATCACACACACACACACAAAGTTATGACAATTTCTTAAAATAATTAAACATATGGTTGGTGTTCACTTTCCCCTAAAGTCTTCTTTTTGGATACAATTTGTTAGTTTAACTCTGGATCCAAATAAGGTACATACATAATGATTAGTTGTTATGTCTCAAATCTCTTTGAATCTGTAGATTTCTCCTTCATATCTCCTTGTTTCTTGTGTGTGTTTTTTTTCTGCTGAAGAAATTGAACTCCTTTGTCCATTAGTTTCTCACAGTCTCTAGCTTTTGCTGATTTCATCTCTGCTGTATCATTTAATTTATATTCCTAAAAATTGATAATCAGATCCTAGGGACTTGATTAGATTCAGGTTTTTTGCAAACCCACTTCCTAGGTGGTGATGGATAGACCATTTGGAGGCTCATAATCTCTGGCCATCCTTCTTTTTGAATGTTAGCAGCCATTGGTGATTATCTCCCAAACCTAGTTGCTCCTTAAGTTTTGCAAAGTGGTGTCAACCAGGAATTAAAAAAAAAAAAAAAACAAGGGTTCCCATGTAACAGATCAATAGTCAAAAAAAGTGTTTAGTAAATTAGGTTTTTATAAAACAAAACATGGAAGTGGGTGTACTACTAGTGCAGGCAGAATCTTATGATGTTAGGAGGGGAAGGGAATTTAGAGATTGCTTAGCCTGGTGTCAGACAAGAGCACTGAAGCCCAGTGAAATTAAGTCTCTGGCTTCTGAGTAAAGAGACCAAAATGACATGCAGGCCTTCCACACTCACTCTGGTGCCACTTCCATTATGGGAATAGTTTACCTTTTCACAGAGCATCTGACAAACTTCAAACCTCAGTATAGTTTGGCTTATTTCTTCTTATTGTCCCAGATCATGATTAATAAACTGCCTTCTCAGTTACAATTTTGCGTATGCTGCTGTTGACTAAATCATGTGTAATGACAAAAAATTCAGATATGACTGTTGTCCAATTTCAATTTTATACAATATTGCCTCACATTTAAGATATAAATGTTTTTCCCATCTTTTATGTTGTTTACTTTCATATGATTTTTGTAAAACTAAATATTCCTGGTTTTTTAAGTCCTATAGCTACAGAAACATTTTCAGTTATTTTCCATAATCTTCAGAGGGAGAAAGTTTGTTTTTTCTTTCTATAACCTTTAATAATCACGAGTTTTCAGTTCGAATGGAATTTCTTTTTTTTCCCCACCTCTCCTTCTCAATGGAATTTTTTATTTTCCTAATTCTTTATTTAATAAGTTTGGGTTCTGATACTTTAGTGACTGGTCAGGCTAAGACAAAGATGAAGATGGCTTTTTAAAACGTGTGGCAAACCACTGCCATGATACAGAAATATTGTATTTCATTAGCTATAAGAAATGGCTTGCTCAGTGCCCCTCGCGTATAAAAACAAAAGCCAGGCTGACAGATCCCATTCTGTGGCATCACCAGATTTTTTTTTCTTTTTAATATTAGATGATATTTGTTTGGGGTATGATGTTCTATTAGCAATGAAGAACAATTAGCAAATTGACTAAACAGTTTCAGGCAAAATTAGATGCTAGCATAAGCATATGATTTTGTGTTTAAATTTTAAAATTCTTCCCTTTTATAGTGTTTTCTGCCCTCAAGTACTAATATTTAATAGTGATGGTACAGTATTTCCTCCAGTAAGATAAACATCACTCATATGCATGACCTTTCCAATTGCCTGTCACTTTTGCTCTTCAGATAGGGTGGCCGTGTCCTCACTCAGCCTCAGCCCAGGCTGCTTCTCAGATCGCCTTGCTCCAGTGGACACAGAAACTTTGTAGCAAGGCTTGACCATTCAGAAACATCAGGGCCATAGTTTACCTCAGTGATTCTCAGACTTGGTCCTGGGGAAGAATACAGAGAAGTTCTGTTGTACTTAGAGGAATGTTATCAAAATACTGATTTTTTTCCCCTCACTCTTACTTTTCTTCTGACACTGAGAGGACTGCTGTTGTTCAGTTTTGGAGGGCCTAGCTCACAAAACAGTCATGTTCCTTAGGAGCAATGTTAACTTAATGACGAGTTAAACGGAATAAAAAATTTGCTCAAATGCAAACGAGCCACTGTTACTTGCTCTGATTTTGTCATCAAAGTCCTCAAGAACTTCAGATCTAACAAGAACACTTGAAACGCTCTGTTGTTTCTCTGTATTCTTACATAGCCAGCAATTTGAATGCCTAAGTTTTTGCTTTGATTGGATGGAGCAAATCTGTCAAAAGGGGCAGATTTCAAAAGAAGGGTGTACCACCATGGCTATAGGACATGGTAACTAGAAATACCTGGTCCCATGTAAGTTGTTGGTCTGATTATTCACGATTCCTTTCATATATTAGGAGTGCCAAGGCCCAGAAGCTGACCCTATGGTTCCTATTGGGTTCCCATTTTCATATAGAGTGTTTCTAAGAAGTGAGGCAAGTTGCTCTCTCCCTCTCAGTTCTATTCTGTACTTCTCCGTAAACGTAGCCTACCTTTTCATCCCTCAGACTTACTGTGAAGCTGTACGACTCGCCTCTGTTTGAGTATTAATTCACAGCCATAATAGAACTTACTTCTTAGAAAATTTAGAGTAATGCATTTATTACTTGAGTTTGCTTTTAGCAAATCATTTTACCCGCCAATGGTACTCTCTGTAGGGTGTGTGTGTGTGTGTGTGTGTGTGTGTATTGGTGGGTGGGAGGGTGGGTAGAGGTACACTCAAACTGGGGCAATAGTATGTGTATATTCTGTGTGCTTACACATGGTTCCAGAGATATTTGAGCTTTACCCATGTGTTCAGTCTTATCCTGTTGATAACCTTTACTTGTAACAAAAAAAAAAAAGAAAAAGAAAAATTGACATTTGACACTGGATGAGTCCTTTGTCCTCATGCTTAAGTACAGTTTCATGACTAATAAAGCAAAACCTCAATTAAGATGTTTCAAGAAATAGGATTTTCTGGCGTCCTCAGTACTAAGCAGAAAAACCCCTTATGTTGCTATGGGTTTCAAACCTCACTGGTGAAACTTCCCTCTAGTATATTAGTACAATTTCTTGCTTAAAGATACTGAGGATGACAAATCTCTTAAAGAGAAAGTTCTTATCATATAGGGCTCCAGGGGTAGAAGATAAAAGATAATGGGCCTAAATCTGTATTCTGCTTAGGTCAGACTCTCCAAAGAGAAGATTGTGCTGTAACAGTTGAGTTAATTAAGGAATCTGATTGATTGGATTCCCTCTGGTTAATTGAGGTTTTCCTCAATTCTTTAGTTATAATGTTGAAGTAGCTTCCAGGTTTTAACTGGGCATAATCTACATGCCAGTCCTTTGCAGAGGCAAGCCCTAATTCCAGGTACTCATTGCCATCCTGGTTGCATGGGGACTTTGGGCTCATTCTGTAACACTCTTAAATTCTGCCTAATGGTCTCTACTTAATTTTGTGGATGAAGCTCTTGCAGTGGATTCATTGAAGGCAAGTCCAGTTAAAGACTCTTCCTCTTCCTTCTTTTGCCATCATTTGCTCTCCCTTCCCCTTCTCTTGTTTTTCTCTCCCCTTCTCTTCTCTCATTCACTGTCAGGAAAGACTACCTTTGAAGGGACAATTCTGTACCGAGCCGCACCGGGAAAGACGGAGGGCCACAGACGCTATTACAGTGAGTGACCTTAACAGCAGGAGGCAATTGTAAAGATAAGATCTGGGTACTTGTGTTTTTTTCATGCAGCTGCCCTTTCCTGAGCTGCTCATGCTTATGCCAAGTGTCTGTGTGAATATCCTCATCCAAGGACATGGACTTATTTGCCTAAGATAAGTGCCATCTCCTTGGCGCGTGCTACAGGAACACTTCCACCACCAGCCCCTGGCGCTTTCTTGTTTGCTTTATGCCTCTTTCGTGTATGTGACATGTGTGCATGAACCATGCGTGCCGAGAAGAGAGCAGTAGCATTTGTCATGGCATACGTATTTGTACCAGTATCTCCGGGCTTCTAGGGTGGCGTGAAATGGCTTCCCGCAGAGATGTCAACCTTTCATGATTACTGCTTTTTTTTTTTTTTTTTTTAACTGGGTCATCAGAAACCAATAAACCATTTTGCCATTGCGTGGTTCAAAGAAATAAGACTTTGGCATGGAAGTCCATGCCAGAAAAGGTGCGTTGCTTTTGTTCATTCAGCCAATCACCACACGGCAGACTTCTTTTGGCAGGACCAATGTATAGCCTTTGGGTTGTGAAATAAGGCTGCAAAAAGTTGAGGGGATGGAGCTGAATGAGATGAAGAAATTCATCTCACGATGCCCTTCGAGCAGTTCTTGCCACACAGTAAGCATGATACATGTGAGTATTAAATTAAAAATTAAAAAAATGGCTCACGGATCTCAACTGATCAGTGCTGGAAGAGTAGGGTAAATTCCACAAAAATGGACAGTTACAGGACTGGTAGAAGCCAAAATGAAGAAGCTTTGTTCTTTTTGTCACCTTGAAGGAAAAACAACCACCGTAGTGTGCATATACACATATGCACACATATATACATGCACGGATGTGATGAAAGAGGTTTAGACATGAACACCAGAACCGTGTCTGGGGTGAAGTTTATTTTTGTTGCAATTCTACCATGGGTAGATGCATGGCCCTACTTACTGCACATGACTTCAGTACACATGCAGAGTGCCACCTGTGCCTCATCGTGGGAGTTTGACAGCACCTAGATTGTCTGTGCCCTATTAACGTAGAGGATCCCACGAGCCACTTGTCTAGAAGTCACAGCAGTGTGCACTGCTAAAACATGAAAAGCATTGCCAAACACGCACACTTCCTGAGCTTGTCTCACCACTGCCTAACCGTGATGAGTCCTTCATGAACTGGCCCCAGTCTGCAGTCCACTCTCCGGGTTGCACTGCCTGAGAGTGTCACCTGGCATTCTGAGCATGACATGGGGACATTTCACAGGATAACGTGTATGATGGGCACCAGTAGCTAAAAGATGCAGCACCACACGTGGACATGAAAGTGAACAAGTCACCTTTCTTTCCTTTCAAAGGGAAGGAACTAGATTTTGAGTTATTTCACCCAGCACAGATATTCACATATTTAATTTACTTACTTAAAAGGGATAGAACCGGGTTGCCAGAATTTCCAGAAGAAAAATCTGCCATGTCTTTCTTTCCCAGGTTCATGCTTGTGTGGTTGAATGTGCAACCTCTCCCTGTGTAACGTAGAGTATTTCTCACAGTGATCAGTATAAAGTTATTAATATGAGCCTGGAAGGCAGCAAATCCCTAAATCCAGGAGCTCAGTGAAATCAGGATGACAGTGGTTGAAAATATTGTGGTTCTAGCTAATGGGGAATGATAGAAGAACCCTTCAAATTCCTCTTTGAAGAACTAAAATAGACTTGCCCTAATCTATCTGCCCTGCTGCCTTCTGGTTGGGGGGAGGGCAGCGACGGGGGTGACGATGGTTTCTTTCCACTAGTCATTTCTTTACTTCACCCTCAAATGGGTCTTTCCAAACCAGAAAAGAAAATACAAGGCATTTATCACACAGAAAAAAATCCATACGGCAAAATGAGAACATGTTAAAGGGGAAATGACACAATATTTAGACTCCAAAATTATATCTCCAGCAGGGATATTTCCAAAAACAATGAACAGATAAACACACGAATGAATAACTCATCCAGGGGGGTTCTCCATGTTTGCACACTCAAATCCAGTCATGTGAATTGCAGCCGACCCCATTGTTGTAGGCTGCTCCTCATTGTTCTGTTCTCTGTTCTTGCTCACAAATGCTGCTCTTTAGTTAATTAAAATGTGCACCAGGGATCTTCTTCCTCCCCCACCCTTTTGGCTTAAAAATACCATTTTATGGAAAACAGCAGCAACAACAAATGAAACCATTGTTTTAAGGATTTGATTTTGAAACTTGTTAGCAATTTATAATGACCTTTCTATATATCTTGTCTGTTTTCATTTAACAGTTTCTTCCTGCACTGAGACTTCCTTATTTGAATGACTTCAACATTTTATGCCATTTTATGTGAGCAATTATTTGGTGTATCATTCTTATGGACTAGGAGGCCGCCTTACCTATAGGAAGATAATGTACAATTGGCTAATAGAGATCAAAATTGGATGGTGTGCTTTCCTTCCAAGGGCAACGTTCTGATCAGGAGATATGTAGTAAATGTTCAGGAGCTATCGTATATGTCTAGAGGCTTTCAGAGACAGGTTTGATGACAGAATTTAGTATTCCATAAAATATTCTTTGAATCTTGCCCTTCGATGGCATAATTGATGTACTGACCATGAAAGAAAGAATGTATACCCAGAAATTAACTAGACACAAATAGGCTCTTCCTTTTAGGAGCATGATTGTGGGCAGAGCCTGGGGAAAAAAGAATCTGGGGAGGTAAGTGTCCATGTTGTCTTGCTGATAAATATTTTATGACTTCCAATACCCTGCCACGAGAGGTTGAAAGAAGAGTGTCCTGTCCCCAGTGTTCTTCTTTGGAAAGGGATTCAGCTTTGAGAAAACAATGGTGTTATAGGAGGGAAGAAGAGCTGTAGTAAGGTTGGAGGATTCTGGCCTCTGGGAGGGCAGCTTCCTTTCCCTCTTTAACAAACATGATCATCTTGCTAGTGAAACCGTCTTAATGTCAAGTTTGGTTTAATGCTTTCCTAGAGATACCCGTCTGCATGCATTTATTCCTTGTGAAGCCATCCAAAGAGATTTAATTCTTTGGCAGTTATAATTTTGTGTGGTTTCTTTAATGGCTAATTTGTTTAAATGGCTTTTAGCTTTACAATTTCCCTTTAGGAAATGTTACTTTCATTGCTAATTGCTAATTGACATGAGTCATAGAGATTGGAGGTACAGTATGTGGTATTGACTGGGGTGGGATGCAAGGAGGTGGGTGGAAAGGGTTGTTATTGAACCAAATAAATTTGGATCAGAACCAGTCTTTGGCTGAAGAGGGGTAAAATTTCATATGTACAAAGAGATCTGCTTTGGAATTAGATTTGCTAAAAACTTGTTTTGATTCACTTCTTAAAATTAAAGGCTAGGGGTGGGGAGATCAAACAAAACTCAGAGCCAGCCAAACTGCTCAACACACTGAATACAAAAAGCCCGGTGCAAGTTATCCTGTACCCAGTGACACTTTGAGAGGTGGTTCCTGGCAGGCTGTGAAGTTCTTCTTCAGGGCTCTGGCTGATTTCTGAGCTCTTTCTCTCCCCATCCCCCCTCTTGACAGGTTTAAGGGAAACCACAGGCTCCGAGAGCGATGGGGGTGACTCGAGCAGCACCAAGTCCGAAGGTGCCAACGGGACAGTGGCAACTGCAGCAATCCAGCCCAAGAAAGTTAAGGGAGTGGGCTTTGGCGATATTTTCAAAGACAAGCCAATCAAACTAAGACCAAGGTCAATTGAAGTAGAAAATGACTTTCTGCCAATGGAAAAGGTATGTTCAACAGTTTGTTTGATTTCAACGTAAAGCAAAATATCCCAAAGTATTAATACAATATGGCATTTGGAGCCAGAGGCTTCTGATGTCTCTTTTGGGGTTTCAGTGTCCTCACGTACTAGCTGTTTGTCCTCTCCTTTTTTAGCTCTGCCTCTGTGTGGGAATGACTTCCCTCGAAAGGCTCGTGGTCTAGTTTGCTGCTTGCTGTCTCACTGATCTCTCTAGGGAATGCTTGTCAGGGTGACTTTTCAAATAGACCAGCGCTTCTCCATCTCCTTCCCAGAAAAACCCCTCGTGCCTGGACCCAGCTAAACACGTGGCCCTGACATTTTTAGACACCCGCCAATCTCTCACCTCTCCTTGTACGTATCACTACTGCTTTGTGATCGGGTGTGTCGACTGTGGTTCTGCAACAGAGAAAACGAATTGTGCATTTTTTTTCTCTAAGAGTCAGGGGGAGACGATTTCAGACTTGCTGAAAGGAAGTCTCCCGCGGATGTGAATGATGGAGATGGCCTGTGCTGTGACTCCCTGGGTTGTTACCATCAGGAAGCTGGCTGTTTCCCTCGCCTCTGGCTCTGGGTCTGCGAGAGGCAGACAGCGTGTTGCTGCTGAGTACGCGGTTGCCACAGCAACACACCCAGAGCCCTCGCACTTGTGGCTGCTAATGACGTCTACTGTGGTGTACTTCTAAGCATCGCGGCCTTGCTTAGGAGTTGATAAATACTGTGGAATTTTCCAGATTGTAATAAGCTACACTCGTGCTGTGCTTAAGGAATGTTTGTTAATTCGATTTAGTGCTGAAAGTTTTGCTTTGACATTCATGCCAGCAGGCTTGGAGGATGGGGTATTGGCAACATCCCTAATGCAGGTTTATCGGTGGCTTTTAAGTGTTTTTCATTTTTTGAGGAGATGAAATTTTAAAGAGTACATCATCTTCCGCAGCTGTAGAACTTCCACTCCCCACCTACCCACCCCCAGCAACCTTGCCCAGTGTCATCATGTGTTAGAAGCAAACTCTGAAAAGGAAACGTTTTCAACATTTACTTCCCTTATAGATGAGTAAGGCAGAAAAGGGAAGATACCTAGAAATTAAAGACTGTTTCATTGAAACTTTTCTCTTCTTTTTTTTGTTGATGCTTCTCTGAGCCAACATTGTTCCTTTCAGCAATCAATATGTGATATTTTTCAAGATCTGAAAACTATCTAGTTAGTGTCCCAGCTTGTGAGCTCACTTCTGTTTCACATGGTCACATTCAGATTCCTGTAAATATTTGCGAAAGAGCAAGTCCCCATCCTGGGAAAGAATAATGGATGTAGTTTTTCTTCGTTTTATTCAAATGGTCGAAGTGAAAATGACCATTGACTCAGTCAGCAAACAGTTCGTTCCTTTCATTTGTTTGATGATTCTTGTTCTTCTCTGTGTAGGAGGAGATTGTATGTGTGTGTGTGAGAGAGAGAGACTTTATTATTGCTATTAGTTTTATCTGCTATTAATAAATTGGGTTATTATTAACAGCAATGTCAATGTCAAATATAGTACTCTCAAGTTTATATCTCAGCACACACACTTTTCCCTTGAAGCCCAGCGCTGTTATGTCCAACTGCCTACTTCAATATCTTCTCTTGGAGATCTTAAATTCATATCCATTTGTCTAAACCTGAACTCATTATCCCCCTCCCACTGCTCTACCCGCAGCTTTCCCCATCTCAGCTGAAGGCACTGCCATCCCAGCACCTCCCCCCCACATTGCTTAGGACAAAGAACCCTGGGGTTGTCCCTGATTCCTCTTTCTCTCAGCAAGTCCCATCAGCTCTGCCCTCTAACTGTGTCCAGCATCCACTCACCCATGTCTCATCACCCGCATGGCTCCTCAGTAGGGCTCTCTGCTTCCTACAATCTAGTCTCAAGAGCAAAGCCAAGGGCGAGCCTTTGAAAACACTCAGCTGCTTGCAGCCCTGCCTGCCCAGGCTTCCCTGAGAACAAAAGTGAAAGTCCTCACTGGTAGGGACCGACTCTCATTACTGCCTGTGCTCGCCTCTCTTTTACTTCGTTTGGACCTCCTTGCTCTTCCTCAAACATGTATTTATTTTTTATTACATTCATTACTTGTTTTGTTGCTTAGAAAAGTGCATGGCACATAGTAGGTGCTCAATAAATATTTGTTGAGTGACTAATATTAAAAGCTATATTAACATTGCACTTTAGAGATTACAGACATCTGTAGAATGAGGGGACTGGGTGGGAAAATATAAAAGTTGTATGGTTGAAAATATAGTTCACTGTGTCTTCGTAAAACAGATGATTTATTGCATTGGTATTGGTGACATGAAATGTTAACTTCGTCAGATACATATGTGTGTGTGTGCATGCGCACACATGTGCATTGAGCATCCTTAATCTGAAGTCTAAAGTGCTCCAAAATAGAAACATTTTGAGTGCTGACTCAATGCTCAAAGTAAATGATCATTGGAACATTTTAGATTTCAGATTTTTGGATTAGGGGTGCTCAACTTGTATGTATTCTGCAGATACTCTAAAATCCCGAAAAACCTGAAATTGGAAACACTTCTGGTCCCATACATTTCAGATAAGGGATACTCAACCTGTATATATGTACATGATTTGTTTGCAGAATGAAACCATGTGCTGGAAGCTCCCTTAACCCACTGCTCGTTATGAAGCCTCTGGGGAAAACATAAACTTCCCAGCCTTCTTTCCTGGCCACGGACAATTTTTATAATATCTAAGAGGATTTGAAACTATCTCCACCCCCCTGTTGTTGATGCCACAGATAGTTGCATAGATTTATGGATCCATTATGTGATTGCATAACCTGGCACAAGAGCTGATGAATGTGATATTGTTTTGTTAGCATACAACCTGGTTCTCATCACTTTCGAGATGGTTTTGTGTCCAAGATTTATGTTTAGGGAAAGAAATTTCCTTTGAGAATTGAGCTTGTGCTTTTGATTTTACAGAAGCACAAATTGGATCTCATGTGACACTATTTGGTAGGTGAGACCCAAGCAGGTCTCCCACTTAGGCTGGAACAGTTGGCCTTTTGACATGGCTGATTTGATAACTTGGATGAGGAAAAAAGGGAATCTGATAATCTGACAATTATTAATAGCTGTAAGCATCATATTATACTCTTTGTTCAATTTGTGAAGTATTATGATCCACTTTTGTGAGTCAGTAGATAATTTTGTGCTTATCTTACCTATGTTTTAATCCACATCACCCTACCGAGAGTAGGTGATTAGATTATACACCAGGAGAGAGATTGCATAACACCCCTCCACCAACTGTGAATAAATAAATGGTTTGTGTAGGCATTCTTGCTTCTCTTATTAAGCTATAAGGAAGGACCTCATTTATGAATCTTTTTAATACTACCAAATGGGTATGCTTGTGAATGATTTATTTAATGTACCATTTAACTGAAATATTTACAAATGAGATGATACAATGTCTGGAATTTGCTTCCTGTAGTCCAGAAGATGAAAGAGTAGGTGGGGCATAGAGGAGACAGGATTAATCATGAGCTGATAATTGTTGAAACCAGGTGGTGCATACATGATGGTTCATTACATTCTATTTTTGTGTATGTTGGGAATTTTCATTGATAAAAGATTCGAGGAAAAAAAAGAACCTTAGACAAAAATTACCATTTAAGCTCAGACGTAAATATGTGCTGTATCAAAATAATGGAAAATACTCTGTGGCTAAAGATGAAACACGTTAAATATCAGATGATGAGAGGGGAATGGTACCATTGTCCTAGCTGATTGACCTTGACAAAGTTGGCCTCAGTTGGGCCATCTGTAAAATGGCAATATTCTTTTTACCTATCCTACCTCATAGGACTTCAAAAAAATGATATGTAGCTGAAAATACTTTGTAAATTGTAAATGTGACTCATTTGAACTAGTGTTTATTGAGCACTATCTATATGCTGGACACTGGGGATGCAGTGTAAGGGAGACCAGATCACTGCCCTCAGGGAGCTACAGAAAAGTAAACAAACAATAATAATAGAGTGTGGGAAATGCCACCATCACTGAGAACACAGTGCTGCGCTGCAGTAGCCCACGGGCCCAGATCATGAAGAGCCTTGTGAGGCTTCTTAAGGAGTTGGACTTGATCTTGAGAACAATGGGGGAACTATCAAAGGGTTTTAAGCAAGAGAATGACATAATCAGATAGATGGTTTAGAGCAAGTATGCCAATTGCAGTGTGAGGAATAGATTACAGAAGATAGGGTGACTAAAATTCAGAAGAGAGGTGACAGAAACTTATATTGGCTTCCTTGATAAATAGCCTGCCACTCCCACACTAGGTTCTAAACCAACTAATTAGTAAGATGAGTCACCGAATGGAGAATCAAAATATTTTTGCTAATTTTTTTCAGTATGGATATCCAGTCGACCCAGCACTGTTTATCAAAAAGATCATCCTTTCTGCACTGCACAGCTCTATCAACTTTGTCATAACTTAAGTGGCTGTATATAAGTGGGTCCATTTCTGGACTCTCTGTTATGTTGGTCTATTTGTCCTTGAGTCCATTCTACACTGCCTTAATCTTTGTTCCTCTTCAAGATCACCTAGGCTATTCTTGGCCACTTGCATTTTCATTTACATTTTTAAATCAGCTTGTCAATTCTCGTTTCGGAAAAAAAGAAAGAAAGAAAGCAAAAAACCTCCTGGAATTTTGGTTGAGATTGCATTGAATCTATAGATACTTTTGGTGAGAATTGATACCTTTCCAATCCATGAACATGAACATGATATGTCCCTCTATTTATGTAGATCTTGTTTCATTTTGTGAAAAGCCCTAAGTCTGTACACATAATGATTTGTGCATCTTTCTCTACATACATTATATGGCAAGGTTATTACTGATGAAGGCAAAGTTGGCAGATATAGATTAATGTGAGAGACAAATGGGCCTGCCAGCTGATCTCCAGTATTAGACAGATTCATCCACCCAATCTCAGTGACATGAGACTAGGTAGGGCCAATATGAGATAGAAGGACCTGCACTTGGAGGAACAGCAGAGAAGGCCAACTTCCAAAAGTAGGAAAGAGAAGAGCCGAGCTGAGCATGCCCGGTTTATTTTTCCTAAATTCACCTATCAGATAAGTAATTCCACTTTCCCGGGGGAGAGTAAATAAAGGAGAAGAGAATGCCAGGAGTGTTCAGTTGTGTCCAGAGTATGTCCATTTGAATTCCCTTTACATGGAAGGAAGCGTCAAGATAGCGTCTCTCTGACAACTTGAACCATTGTCATCGAGAGAAATGGATGGTTCAGGGAAATATTTTGTAGGTAGAATTGAGAAGTTTGATAGTATTGTAGGAGATAATGGAGAGGGAAGACTTGAAGGTGATGCCTTGGGCAACTGGCTTAAGCAGCTGGATGGATGGTAGTACTATTTCCTGATTAGAAAACTTCCATCTTCTGGAGGAAGAAGATATTTTAGAAGGAAGGTCATGGGTTTGACTAGCTGGATTTTGAGGTATTTGTGAGACTGTATCAAGGGGAGGCATCCAGCAGGCAGATGGATAAATACCTCTGGCGATGGGAGAGAACAGTAGATACAGGTGTGAGAGTCATCAGCCTAGAGATCGGGTTGGAAGGTTATGAGCAAGAAGGCAGCCCAGACAACACCTTATTCTCATGAAGGCATCTGCTACCTCTGTCTCCTACCTGTGGATCTGAGCAGGAATTTCCTCATCAGGCGGTTTCCCTGTGACCCTAGCCTGGCCCCTACTCTCTTTTTCTAAACCCATTCCATTTTTATGAGTCATGCAGATGATCAGTCCTGACCAACCACTTAGGGAAAGGAGTGTCAGATGTTACTCATGGATTGGTAAGTTACAGGTACTTGGGTGAGTCCCAGGACCTAAGCTGACATGGTTTTGTGGAGAATAATATTGGCTTTTTGGTGCCAGCTCATTCCACACCCAGGCTCTCTAGGCACTACCAGTCTTGGCACCCTTGATTATTGGGAAAAGCAGTCTTTTGTGCATGGTTGGAAAAGATACTTTGAAACTCCATGGTTTGCCAGGTTGGTTGTTTACTGGATCCCCTACAAAGAAATCCGACAAGAAGCTTCCTTTTCCATGGTCTTCCTGTCTTAGCTGATTTCCATTAGTGACTTCTGACATCTCTCTCTTGAAAGAATTTTGTTTTTCTACATTTTCTACTAGACGCTGTGTTTGTGACAGTCTTTTTAAACTCTCATTATCTTGAATCTCATTTATAGAATCATAGTTGCCCAAATTAATGCCTTTATGATATCAACATTGTAGCTTTTACTTGTGACAGAATTCAAATTAAAATTGTGTATAAGTCACTAATTGATTTTTAATCAGTTAAATGGCAGTAAGAGAATTTTAATATTTTCATACATGTCTCAGGTAGCCTTTTTAATCCAGTCTAGTAAAAATTCATCAAGCTGTATACTTAAGTAAATTTAAAGTATGTAAACATCTAAAGTGATGGATGATCTTAGTTCCTTAAAAATGAGAGATCTATCTCCCTAATTCTTTGAAGACTAGAAATAAGATCTAAGGATCTCCAGGAGCTAATGATAAATCCTTTGACTCATGAAACACAACTGGGTCAAAACCTTGTTGTGATTACCTGAGACCTGCAGTGTTGGATGTCCCTCATTTTGCTTGAAAAATGATTATGTGACATCTCTTGAGTTGTTGGAAAATCCATGGCTTTTGACAAGCAGATGGTATTATAATACCCACTGGTTGCCTGGGTTGAATGAAGTGTTCAGGATTTTCACACTTGGGTATCTCTCTCCTCAGAGTGTCTCTATTATAGTTCCTTATTTAGAAAAAGTAAGGAAAGGAAAGGGGTTGATAGGGAAAGGGAAACAGAAACAGTATTATAGGTAGTACTCTTTGATATGTTGGGTGCTGTTTACTATTTTATGTATGTTTGACAGGTCATTTCTAAAACACTCAGCCTAGTGTATTTTCTAAGAGATATTTAACTGCAGCCAGATTGTCACCAACAGTCACATTCCCAGAAGCCCTTAAAATTGTGTTTTTAGGGGCATAGTGGTTATTAAGCATGGAGGCCAGTTAGCCTAGGTTCAAATTCCAATTCTGTTGAGGCCAGGAGTTTGAGACCAGCCAGGGCAATGTAGCAAGACCCCGTCTCTACAAAAAATAAGAAAAATTAGCCAGGCATGGTGGCGTGTACCTGTAGTCCCAGCTACTTGGGAGGCTGAGGCAGGAGGATCCCTTGAACCCAGGAGTGCAAGGCTGCAGTGAGCTATGATAATGCCACTGCACTCCAGCCTGGGCGACAGATATATATATATATCTGTATATATATATATTTTTTTTTTTTCCAACTCTGCCTCTTCCTGAGACAAGTACTTAACCACTCAGTGTTTTAGATTCCTCATCTGTAAAATAATAATAACAAGTAGGTCTTCCCTATAGGGTTGTTTTGAGGATTAAGTATCATGTAAAATGGTTAGAAAAGTAACTGGCATATAATAATTGCTTGATTAATGTTTGTTATTGTTGTCTTTCTTGTTATGATAACAGAAAGAGTGCCTATAAGTGACAGTGGAATTTCCAGGATTATTTTAAAAATTTTTTATTATAGAAAATTTCAGACTTCAGGAAGTAGAATTGAATTCTGTGGTAGCTGCTTGTTTCACATCACCAAGTCTTAAATGTCAGCTGCTAGAAAGTAAGTGCCATAATTTGGGACCTTATCTGTGTTAGTCACCATTGTATTTACAATTCCTTGAAAATAGTAGTTAAAGTATAGCTGGCCTTCAGTAAATATTTGCGGACTGGATGAATAAAGATGGTGTTTTGTCCTAATCCAATTGAAATTATAAAGGAGGACTCATTCTGTTTGGGGCCTGCTTGTGGTCTAGCTACAGATTCATTCTTCTACTTATTAATTAATTGGCTCATTCATTCATTCACTGAAGCTTTATTGAATGCCTTTTATGGATCAGTAGTGGTAGCTTTGGGATTTCTGTATAAATGAACTAAGGAGTGGCAATCCATTTGGAAAGGGCATGTCTAGATGCTGTATTTGCATAATAAATACGTCCAGATTTTTTTTTTTACCTGGCAGGTTATTTATGTGGGGTGTGGTGGGTCTGATGTAGTTAACTGGAATGATGTTAACACCTCCTGCCCCAAGTCATACCTTGGATCAACTTTCATGTACAAGCCTCTCATTTAATGCTTTCGATTGTCCCTACGTCAGAGAGAAGTGAGTATGTATAAAAGTCATTAAAATGCGGGGGACAGGGGACTAACACAAGCATGTCCAAAGCATCAATGAGGATGGAGAGGAAGGAGCTATTAACTTCCCTCAAGGTTGAGAAGGAAGGGGTGGGGTGTTCTGGAGATCCTTTCAAGGAAAGTGGTATTTGAGCAAGGTGTTGAAAGATGGTGGGAATTTATGGTACTGGCAGTGTGCGTGTGGCCAAGGAGAGAGCATGGTTATGTTGAAGGAATGAAGAGGTGGGTTGGGCTGGAGTGCAGGGGCCATGGTGGTGGTGGTGGAGGGGGGGAGCAGCTGGAGGGGGGAGGCGGTGCCTCTTCCCACAGGACTCTGCGAGCCTGCTCCCAAGCTGCCCTTCTTCTGGGTGGGCTGGCAAGTTTGTGAAGGAGTTCAGTTGGGCATCTGCATGATCAGATTTGTACTTTTAGAGAGATAAATGGGGAGGTGCCCGGGAATGTGGACTGGAGATGGGAGAGGAAATAGCCGGGAGACGTGCCAGCCCTGGGGCTCCATGGTTGATGACTAATTGGCCAGGCACCAGGAACTTCTAGTAGCTCTTGGAAAGGGGCAGATGGGCCCACCTCATGCACACTCTGTAAGCTGGGCCGCCGTTGCCTGGGTTGGCAGCAGAACTGACAGAAGAGCCAAGTTTCCTTTCAAAGAAAATTCTTTTGTGTATTTTGGGAATGAAGAAGCCAGGAGTCAGCATTCTACTATCTTTGTTGATAGATAGTCTAAGAATATAGAAATAATTTTTAAAAATTAAGTTGGGAGGGCATTGTGAAATATATTTACATACATGTACACATGGACATAATCATGTATATCTATAAATCACACATATACACTTATGTATACATATACATTCAGCAGGCTTATCTTTCTAATTAGTTTTTTTAATCAACTTTTTATTTTAGAATAGTTTTAGATTTATGGAAAAGTTATAAAGATAATAGAGTTCCCACATACCCCACACCTAGTTTCCTCTCTTGGTAACATTAATATGACACATTTGTAATAATTAATGAGCCAATATCAGTATATCATTATTAACTAAAGTCCACACTTTATTCAGGTTTCCTTAGTTCTTATCCACTGTTCTTTTCTGTTCCAAGATCCCATCCAGGATCCCACATTACATTTAGACACCCCATCTTCTTAGGTTCCTCTCCGTTATTTAACGGTTTCTCAGACTTTTCTTGTTTTTTGATGACCTTGGCAATTTTAAGTTTTGCAAAATGTCCTTAAATACACATTTGTCTGAAGTTTTCCTCATGATTAGACTGAAGCGATTGAAGTGTTGGCGAAGAGGATCACAGAGGTGAAGTGCCATTCTCATCACATCACATCAAGTACATACTATTCAGGTGACTTATCACTAGAGATGTTAACCTTGGTCACCTTGGCTGAGGTGGTAGTAAGTTTCTCCACTGTAAAGTTCTGTTTTTTCTCTCTTTCCATACTCGACTCTGTGGAAAGAGGTCAGTCTGTGCGCTCTACTTTTAAGGAATGGGGAATTATGTTCCACCTCCTTTACGGAGGAGTATCTAAGTAGATTATTTAGAATTTTTCTGCACAGGAGATTTGTTTATTCGCCCCCATCCTAATTAGGTTTTGATAAGGTGATATCTGTCCTCTGAATTATAAATGCTAATTCTGTAGCACTTGCATCACATTTGTCATTTACCACCTAGTGACATCTCCCACATTTGTTTTTCTGTGTGTGTGATATATAAACAGATGTGTGTCTTATTTACCCAACCAGAATGTAAATTTCTTGAGGACTGGGACAGCATCTTATGTAAAGCTCCTTACAGAGTTGGATATAGTGCAGGCACTTAATACATATTAAATAAAAGGTTTTTAAAGTAGTTTAATTTAAAAATTTAAATATTAACTGTAATTAACTGAACCAGGTCATCAAAGTCTATGAGAAATGTGCTAAGAAGAGAATACTGTTGACTTGGCATCCTGATTTGTGAAGTTGTCCTGAACTTGTAAGTGTAATTAATATGGTGCTTACTGTGTGCCAGCTACTTTTGTAAGCACTTTATATGTATTATTTAATAGTCTAGGCAACTCTATAGGTTGGTCCCATTATCCCCATTTTAGAGAGAAGGAAATTGAGATGAACAAGGATTAATCTCCCTCTCTTTCCTCTCTCTCTCACTCTCTCATTCTCTCTCTCCTTCTAAGAAGATAAAATAAACTTTTAACACATATATATGTTATATATATATATATATATATATATATATATAAAATCACATAGCTAGGAAGTGACCCAGTGAGGATTTTGATCTCAAACATTCTGGCTCTAGAGATTTGAACTCTTAACCAACCACTGGGCTCTAAATTCATTGAAGTGGTGATTAAAATGATATCTCATTTGGGGAAAAGACAAGACTGCTATTTAAACACTTCATTCCAACCTTATAGGGATACTTCTGATGACAGGGCAGCAATCTTGCTGTATTTTTCCTTGGGGAAGTGTTTCCATAAAGCCACGACTGTTTTTCCTTTTTCAGTTTGCGTGGCTTTTTTAATGAGTAATTTTTGTGTAGTACAACTAATTTTGTTTCTTTAAAATACAGGAGTTTTCACGATTGATATGTCATGTACAGTCCATATTCTAGAGAGTCCTCACTCCTTTGCTATATGATCTGTTGAAAGATAATGGGCTTTTTATTTTCTCTCTGACGTTTTGAAACAGAAGTGGCCGCTGGGTCCTGCCAAATAAACACACCCTCAGTGTGTTTCTTGTCCGAGTGGTCATACCTGTGGGCCCCGGGAGGCGGCCTAGATTCCAGCAGCAACGTAGGCGAGGGAGGAGGACTTCTCGCGAAGCCACCCAAGTCATGAATCGGCCCTGGCTTCCTGAACCATAAACAAATGCGAGCTTTGTTCTCCCCATTCCTCATTTGGTCCCAAGTATGACTCAGGGTTAGGCTGGGTCCTCAGGCTCTGTGCCTTTGGCTGTTGGAAGGAAGTGGGAGGATTCCAGGGTAGTTCTGGGACCTTTTCAAACTGAAGAGAGGAGGCTGACTGCATGATGGGAGAAGAGGTATTTCTTTTTTTTTTTTTTTTTTTTTTTTGCTTTTAGAGATGTAATAAATCCCCTTAACTTCTTGTGTCTTATCCATATCATTTTGTAGCAGGACTTGTAATGGGTTTGCATTGGTGGATTAAAATGATGTATGTGCCAGCCAGGATCCCATAGAGGGGAGCCGTGGATGTGCGAAGGAGGAACCTATCAAGTGTAAGGATTAGTTTCTAAAGTCAAATGTTACACTGGAGCTATTTAGCTGTTTTAATCCCCTCCTCCTCTGGTTAATTCAGCCATTAATTTTTACAGATGTTTCCAATTTCTCTGTGTCTTGGGTTTTCATGTGCTCATACTGCAGAAAGAAATTTAGATGGGCAGTTTGCACAAGCAGTAACTGTTACACCATGTCACGGAGATCTTTAGCAATTACAGATGTTTGTGTAGTAAACACATCCAGCTTGCTTTTCAGGTTAGCTTAGGAGAAAAGGATATGTCCACGAAGAGCAAGCCAGCTATGGGGCATTTCACTCTTGGGGGACGTGGACATTTGGAGTTTTCCTTGTGAATGGAGAAGCTGTGAGTACTGACTTCTGGGTGCTGTTGAACTGTTTTTTTATATAGAGTTAAAGATATTTGGCGAATTTTGTAGTGCCGAGCATTTATATATATGTACTCGTGTGTAGAGTAAAATAAAGACACTAAATTATGTGACTTACTAGAAGTTTGCTAGTAATAGGTGGTCTTGTTTTTCCCGGGGAGTTTTTCGTATTTGTCTACCTAAAAGCAGAAGTCTGTCATTTTCCAAACACAGAATTTCCTAAATAAACCACAGGATAAGTAAGGCTTACGATGCGTCATATGTCTTCCATATCCCTATCCCTCATTGAAAAACAATTTTAAGGGGGAATTTGCTGAGGTCTATAAAATATGTCCCTTTATATCTTTTTCTGTCAGCTTTAACTTACACTACTTTCAAAATTACAAAAAAAATCAAAAGGAAAATAGCATGGTGAAAAAGAAACACATTGTTTTAACACATTATTTTAAGAGTAGGAGAACTTCTTGAAAGGTTTTTTTTATGGTGTCTGTTGCTTGCCTGGAAGTAACACAGAGGCAGATATTTGAGGGGAGTGCAGGCAGGGGTTGGTTAGAATAAAAATATATTCATCTGCAATGGCTTGAAAGGATTTTTCTAGGAAAAGATATCTTACATTTGCTGATCTCGTTGCTAGGTGTCGTTGTTCTGAGTTCTGATAAGTAGAAATCAGAATTAGGTATTTTTGTGCAGATGACAACTCTTCATTGGAGAAATGAGTGAAAGCGTGATTGGTTGTAAGGAATGAAATATGGAAAAGTCTCAGCAGCAGCTCTCTCAAAGCTTCTCTGGCCCCCTTGGGACCTAGAGATGGGAAAGGAAAAGTAGTCTCCTTCTGACCCTAATAGCTGCTGTCTTGGTTTTGTGACCTATAAGCTACTTGTTGTACTGGTGAGCGCTCCCAGAACCCTTTGCTTGTTTGCTTCTCAAAATGGAAATAGCTCTGTTACTTCTCTCATTACAAGAGCTCTTTGTAATAATAATAATAATAATAATAAAAACTCAAAGTTGAAGAATGTGAAGAAATAAATAGAAATTACTCTCAATCCTATTATCCGGAAACAGCCATACACATTTCATATGTATCCTTTCAGACTTTTTTTTTCTGAGCCTAGATATGCATGTAGTACACACATATTACTCTTCATACAATAATGATGTCATATCAAATGTTGCCTGTTTTAAAAAACTTAACACATTATGGGACCCTTTTTTCTGTCAGCCTCATGGTATCCATAGGGTCTCCATCCATTGTAGAAATACAGCACCATTTATTGAACCAATCCCTAATAGATAACTATTTAGGTTACATCCACATTTTTAATACTAAAAAAATTCTTGTATACATGCATCATTGTTCTTCCCTGTTTATTTCCTTGGGCTAATTTTTGAAAAAGAGGAACTTCGAGGACAAAGGCTGACTTGATTCTGGTTGGTTTTGTTTTTAATGAAAATAACCCAAGTATATGGTAAAAAATTCCAACACAACAAAAGTAAGACTTTCTCAAGCCCACACACGCAGCTTTACTTCCTGGTGGAAGTCCTCATAAAAGCTGTCTATGTATTCTTGTAGAAATGTAGAATTCGCTTTTTTTAATTGTGGTAAAACATATATAACATTTACCATTTTTAGGTGTACAGTTCAGTGGCATTAACTACATTCACATAGTTGTGTGAACATCATCACTATCCATTTCCAAAACTTTTTCATCTTGCAAAAATGAAACTCCATACCCATTAAACAATAACCTCTTATACTCATCTCCCACTAGCCCCTGGCAACCATCATTCTACTTTTTGTCTCTATGAATTTGTCTAGGTTCTTCGTATAAATGGAATAGTACAATATTTGTCATTTCATGACCAGCTTATTTCACTTAACTTAATGTCTTCAAGGTTCTTCCATGTCGTAGTGTGTGTCAGAATTTCCTTCCTTTTAAAGGCTGAGTAATATTTCACTGTGTAGATGTAATACATTTTATTTATTTATTCATATCTTGATGGACATTTGAGTTGCTTCTACCTTTTGACTATTGTGAATAAAGCTACAGTGAACATTGGTGTACCAATATCTGTTTGAGTCCTTGCTTTCAATTCTGTTGGGTATATCTCCAGAAGTGGAATTGCTGGATCATATATTCTAGTTTTAATTTTTTGAGGAGCTGCCATACTGTTTTCCACAGTGGCTGCACCATTTTACATTCCTACCAGCAATGCACAAGGGTTCCAATTTCTCCACATCCTTGCCAACACTTACTATTTTCTTTTTTTTTATAGTAGCCATCCTAGTGGGTGTGAAGTGGCATCTCTTTGTGGTTAGAGTTGGTGTTTCATGTGTGTTCACATTTCCTGTCACTAAGGGGGAAAGATGTTATTCTTTTCATCTTGGAATGTTGAGTTGGGGAAAAGGTCTTCTGTCTGAGAATTGCCATTAACTAGATAATCAGTCGCATAATTCCAAGAGATTGCAAATTGCTTACAGGAAGAATTAGGTCCACCTGTTCCCTCTATCACTGAAGAAAAAATGAGTGGAGTGCCCAGGTAATTGCTTAGTTTCAGAGGCTTAACGGTGACCAGGACTGTTGTTTTTCACCTAACCCCACCCAATTACTTGAATCCATAATCAAAGATTTATGGAGACTAGATTCTGTGAAAAAAGGTGACTTTTTCCTTTGTGCTGTTGTTAATTCTAAGTGATGGTACTTGATTCATCTTACATAATGGGGAAAGCCAGTTTTATGATTGATTTTTCTCTCCTAACCTTCTACTCTGGAGTTCCTTAGGGCTAGGAAATGAAAGTCCTTCCTTACAAATTATTTGCTAAATCATTTATTTGATTTCAATTGATATTCTTTAGTGGTATGGACTGAAGTCTCTATAAGTAATTGTGGCCCCCTTTTGTTCTTTACTTATATTAATAATTATTTCATAATATTTATATCTTGGAGTTTGCAGGTGCTTTTGCTTCCTGAAATTCAAGGTTTTAAATATTTCTGAATGGCCATTAAAATTATCATGCCTTTGTACTTAGCTTGTTCTTTTCCTCTCTGATAGTCTCACTAGTTGTAAAATGATAGTCTAGTTAACTGGGTTTTGGTGGAATGGAGTGAATTTAATGCTATGTGAAAACTGGCAACTTTGAAACAGGCTGTCCAGCTTATTTGACTGCATGGTTGTGTGTCTTTTCTTACTTTTAAAAAATTTAGATCACAGATCAGTGAGTCAGTGACTTGTTTTGTACTTTTCTGTGGCATTGGAGGACATTTAAAAGCTACAGGACGACAGTCTCATTCCCAACTCAGGCTTTTAATATTGGAGGCCAGATCCCAAATAAGTGTATGCTCATAAGCACTCTAGAAACAAATGGAAGCGTAAGTATAATATGAGGTCTACTTATACCTCTAACAGATATTTCTCTCTCTCTCAACCTGGGCTATAAAATAAACAATTCACAAATGAAAAGTATGCCACAATTGCCTTTAAAAGGCACTTTTTCATCAAAAGGCCATCCTTAAGCCATTTCACAAATGGCCTGTGATTCACAAGTATCACCTCAATTAAACTTATCCTTGAACTTTTAGGAATCACAAAAGCAGGGTTTGGAAAAATGAAGGTACAAAGTTGAGGTCTGTATCACATAGAAATTGTGTTTCTGGTTTGCTCATTTAAGATGAGGAGGTTAGAAGTGGTAAAAATGGATTTACTGCCTCATTTTCTTTTTCTTTCACTTGCTAAGCATTTTCACCCACCAGTGATTTTAATATGTTTTGCTCCGTTTGTTTTGGTAGCATCTGCTCAGTCTGTTCTTTTTATTTTGACTTCTTAGTTGGGGTTCTCATTTTCTCTTTCCATCAGAAGCAGCTTTTCTGAAACTTCTTGGGTGCCTTTTCTAGATTATTAACAAAGTTGATAATAAGTGAAGTGATGATATAAAAAGTGTCAAGATTTTATATCCTAGAGTAGTCCAAACTTATCCTGCTGGTATAATGCTTAGCACTGTCTAGTTATTGTGTTGGGAGAGCTAGATGTCTTGCATATCTTACATGTCTAATTGTATATTTAATTTCTTTTTCTTTAAGCCCCAATACCCCCCTACATTCAGGCATTGTTAGAAGCAGAGAAAATACATAGACTTACAGTACTGTTGTTTTTCAGTTCAGAAGAGGCTGAAACATGAAGCTGGTAACTCTATGCCCACACATGAAAATAATCTGCCTAAGCAATGCATGTCACATTATTGATCTGCAATATAGAGGTGAATGGAACATAATTAATGGGCAACCTTACTGTGCTTTCCAGTGAAGGGTTATGGGATCTCTGACATTTTGGTACAGTTTTTATATTCAGTGCTCAAGAGTTCAAACAACTCCAGGTTTTTCTGATATTCAGTCATAGGTCATTAGGCAGGAAAGGAGAAAAGCAGTCTCGATAAGAGATGAAAAAGGGGTCTTGAGAAAATTAATGAGAGGCCGAAAGAGATACAGCTGGGTTGGGGAGGGATCACTAAGTTTCCAAGTAATAAAAATGTTTCTGTGGGACCATAGAGCAGTATGTTTGTTGTGTAGCCCAACCCTGACTTTCAGCAAGCTCAACTCTATATAAAATGAAGCATCTAATGTGGGTTGGTCATTTTGTTGTAAAATTAGATGGGCTAGAAAGAGGTAGGAGTATCCTAAGAGGTGATGACACAAGGCAGTGAAGATGATCAAGAAATTAGAAATCGAAAGCTGTTGAGAAACCTTAGTCATTGCAGCAAAGAGAGACTACTAAGTAGAGTCCATGAAGAAATGCAGAATTATGTAGGGTTCGATGGTTGTCTGTTCTCTGGTTCCCACTGGTGGCTAAAAAAAGGGGGCCCCATTTAACTTGAAGCATGGTGATCAGGTTGGGAATAAGGGAGAAGTAGCCAATACTGAGGATTGCTAAACTCTTCACTGTCTTATGGAAGTGAGGATGTGGAAATTTTTTACTGAAAGTCCCTGTAAATTTGGGTAGATACCCATCTCCCTGAAATAGATTAAATGTAATATCTCAGGAGTAGAAAATGGCTTATTAACTCCAGAAGTACCATTCCTGGTCTTTGTCCTCCTTTGTCACCATCTCCTGTGAATCTGTGTTGTGTTTTCCCTGTGTGGAGCCTATAGCAAATCTTTGTGGAAGGCACAAAGAAGAATTGTTGGTCCTGGGAACTTACAAGTGGAGAACATTGAAATGAACATTCTCCATTGTAATAGAAAAGGACAAGGAATTTCTCAAGACAAGAAAATATACCAATTGGGATATTTTACTGTGCATATTGTCTTCCCTATTTCCCCTAAAAAATCAAAATATATCTTTTGGAAAATAACAGATAACAACACAAAGTACCATTTAAGAAAGCACGTAATTAAAATAGGTGATTTCATGTTTTGTCTTTTAAATGAGGGTTTTCTTCCCCTATGTTTTATGTGGTTTAGCGCCTTTGTGTTTGTTACAGAGAAAGGAGAAGAGAATGGGGAAATATTTCAGTACAGGAAAATGAGAACATGCAAAATAAATAACGACTTATTATTTGTTCAAATGGTAAGAATCTAATTTGCCTAAAAGTCAGGCATCCTAAAAAGAATTTACAGCCTTAGGAGGATTCTTTTCTTTCTTCCAAGACTTGCTATTAAACTGAAGTTAAAATGAATGGAAGAATGAATGACAGCCAAGTACCAGACTATGTTGAACTTTTCTTCCACCAGACCAGAAATTACTCTATCAAAAGGTTCCTCTAAAAAGTGCATTTATTCAATCTGTCCCCACCTCAAACTTGAATCCCATTTTAAAAAGTCAGTCTTGACTGAGGCAGTGCAAAGGCAATTTATGTGACCAAAGTGTTTGTACCCCCCATAATATTCTGAAATTTAAAAAAATTCAAAAAAATCAGTCTTAATTCTTTAAAAGTCAGCAAAATCAAAGTAAGGTCACAATAAGTGGAAATGCTTGTCAAGTAACTGAGAAATGAAAATATTTGAAATTTGTATAATTTAAAAATTATATACTTAAGTAAATAGTTCTAAAAGTAGCAGGGAAAAAATGGAACCTCAAAATTTGGTGCGGCCTGGCTTTCATCATGCTTGTTTTTTCTCCCATTTGAAAAACTATAAGAATTACCTCTATTTGTGTTTAAAAGGAGTTTTTACTTGTGAAGAACTAGAGAACTGCTAGAAAATAAAGCAATTAAGCTACGGACCCTATGCACATAGATCAGACCTCTTAAATCTGTATCTTCAAATACTGGGAAATGAAGAATCTATAAGCCTTGTCTTTGATCATACATGAAAAACAGTTACAAAGTGAAGTTAACTCTTTTTTTCAGTCCTTTTCAGATGTATGAATAAGGAGTTTATGGGTTTAATTAGAAGAGTAGGAAATATGTTTTTGGCTTTGAAAACATTTGATAAAATATCTCAATACTTTATTTGGAACAGCATTAATTGGAAATGACTTTACATCATCTACTTAGTCACTGAAGATATAAACCGTGAAAACCTATACATAAAGGGTGATGATAAAAGGCAGGGAATATTCTATATGGGTGGCGTCTTGTGAATTACTGCCATGACTCATTTTATATCTGATGTTCTTAACATCCTTACTAATGACTTGGAAAAGGAAATATGATGACACACGAATGAAAGCCGCATGTGATTTCTAGTTAGGAGGTGTTGCAGAACAAATCAGATCTTATGGAAAGACATCAATAATGTGAAGGGGTAGCTAAGTTAGTGTACATTATTTTCTTAAAACTTTATTTTTTCTGATTATAAAAGTAATAACTGGTTTGTAGAAACACTGGAAAGTTAAAAGAAAAAACTAAAAAGCACTGATAATTTAATCACCCTAGGGCAACCACCGTTAACATTTTAAAAAATATTCACTTTCAGTCCTTTTGCCATACATTTTTAACTGGTTGAGATCATACCACACACATACTTTTTTTCCACACATGATTTTGTATCTTTTTCACTTAGCATTATATAAAATTTCCCATGTCATTACAAACTTTTTGTAAACATCTCTTTAAAAGGCTGTGTGTAATGCTCAGTCTTAAGGCTCTAGATACATAGAGGATCTGGGAGAACTGGAATTTGGTGGTTGCATTGATTCTCATCAACATTATATTTAAATCTCTCATATCATAGCTAAGAACACAACACTTTCTTTACAACATAAAAATAAAAATAACGTAGGAAAGCAGTTTTGGTTTGTGGGTTGCATAGTGGTAGGCATCTTGCAAAGGTTTGTTGAATTTAACGTACTCCACATAGGCAGTATAGGGTCTGAACAGGATTCCATTCTCCCCTCCTCACTAACCTTGAAAGAAGCCTTTAAGAGAAGCCTTTGGCAGGAGGCCTGGAGCCCAGGTAGAGGACTATGAATTCATCTTTTCACATCTAAATATCTGTCAGTAATTTCTACTAGTGGCTTTGGAAGTCTGTACCACTGGCATTTATGGTCTCATTTGGCCCGTTTCTTAACTGCCCTAGGAGGTGTATCTGTTTGGCTTAGCAATTTAGGATTTCTTCATCCATTACTGAATGGATGCCAAGCTTTGTAAAAGATGGCTTGGGGTAATTTTCTATGGTGGTGTGTTTGCTCCTGAGTATCAAAAGTCTCAATAAAAGGCTTTCTGTTCTTTGACAACAGGCCGTTTTTCCCAGACACACGCCTTGTTGTTTTTCCATCGTTAACAGTAGATAACAGTTTGGATGTGGCCAGAAGCAGTTGGCATGGACTGGCGCTTGAGGGGCTCCTGGGATGGTCTTCCGGCCACTCACTGTGGGTACCACCTTAGCCAAAGCTTTCTTGACCTAAAAGCTCATTGTTCTGTCTGCTTTTTCCTCCGAGGCGATGACTATATGGTGACAGCTGTTGCTTTTCTTCCTTTCTCATTTTTTCAGCGTTATCATTTTCCTCCAAAACACGTCTCTGCTGTGTGACTGTCTTGTAAAAGTTGCTTCCTGCTCTGCAGTCCTCAAGCTAAGGAACGGGGCAGTTAAACCTACTGTTTTAAAAAGCTGTGTAATCGAAACAGTCGTAAAGAGGCACTGTGATGATCGATTTTCCTTTTTATTTAGTAAAATTCAATAATAGTAATAATAGCTAAGCACTTTACATGTATACCTTTTTTCATTTAATCCTCCTAGAAAATCTATGAGATATGTATTATTATGTCCATGTCAGAAGAGAAAACCGAGGTAGAGAGAGGTTAAGTAGCTTGCCCGAGATCACATAGCTGGAAAGTCTGCACTCTTAGAGATGATTACTACTTAATACTAATTCACTCTTCCCACTAGATGCTAAAAGGGGGACAGGTTTATCCGTTCCATTGTTTATATCTTTAGCACCTAGAAAATGCACTGCACATAGTCCTTTCTCCCTAAATCTAAATATTTTGTGATGAGTTTCTTGTTGACTGGAGTAAGTTAGGAACATTTAGCACCTCCAATGTGCTAGACATATGAAAAGATAAAAAGATTACCAGGATCCAGGCCCTGCCCTCCAGCACTTATGATCCAGCCGATTCAACAGACACAGAGAGAAGTAACCATAAATACAAGGCAGAGGATAGTAAGTGCAGTTCTAGAGATTCAAAGCAAGTTCAGTAGGAACATGGGAAAGGTGAGAGAGAATTCTAGCAGTTGGCATGTAGGAGATTTTCATGGAAGGTACAATATGGGTTCCCCTCTCATTGTTGAATATGTTTTACTAAGTAGTAACTGGAGTGCCCTGAGCTTACTTTGATCTCTCTTTGGGGATCGCCATTCTCGAAGCACCTTGGGGTCATCTTTTCTAGACATCCTGCTGTGCATCTAGAAGATGTTATCAAATGTGTACCTGACCTCTGGCTATATTTAGGAAGTTTCTGTTTTGAATAAATATGTGATTAGAACTCATTCTTTCTAAGAAAAACAAAATATACAAATAATATCATTGAGCCCTTTTAAGTAACTATGGATGTAATTTTCTCTGCCCTTCGTCTGTAAAATAGGGGGGCCCAGATGATTGAAAAAAGAACTAAGTGTTATTGTTTAGGAATCCGTGGAGCAGATTCTCGGTAAAGAATGAGTCGTGCAGTATTAAAGCTGGAGCTGTTTAGCATTAGCCAGATTTAGAGATTGTCTTTATGAAAGCAGTAGGTTATCTTTCGTAGCAGTAGAAGGAGCGTTTCAGATAAGATTGAGGTGAATGAGCACAGCAGGCATCCCTGAGATGGAAAGCCTCTGGAGGAAGATGGGTTTGTTCTCTAAGTCACCTCATTAAATGCTGACTATACCCCTTATTATTTTGTGGTTGAATATTAAGCATCAGGATAGCAGAGCCTCATGAACAATTTTTTTTTTTTGCCATTCTAGTTAACATTCCTAGCCAGAGAGAGGCCTTACAGGGAAAGAGAAGTATGCCCTAAGCCTTTTAAAAAAAAAGTGGTAAAATATACACAGTGTAGAATCTACCATGTTGACTATTTTTAAGTGTACAAGTCTGTGGCATTAAGTACATTCACAATGATGTGCAACCATCACCATCATCCATCTTCAGAACTCTTTTTATCTTGTAAAAGTGAAACTCTATATCCATTAAACACCAATTTCCCCCATACCTCCCTACCCTGCAGCCCCTGGCAATTACCATTCTACTTTATGTCTCTGTAAATTGGACTACTCTAGGTGCCTAGTATAAGTGAAATCATACAGCATTTTTCTTTTTGTGACTGGCTTATTTCACTTAGCATAATGATCTTTAGGTTCAACCATGTCATAGCATGTGTCAGAATTTCTTTCCTTTTTAAGGCTGAAGAATATTCCATTATATGCCCTAAGCCTTTTAAGTAGCAGTTCTACTTGAAAACAAAACAACAAAACATTGTTCCAAGTATTTACCTCTTTTCTGATCAAAACTGTTTCATTTTCCTCCCCTACTTGGAAGGAAAGAAAAGCTTCTCTGGAAATTTCTTCTGTGGGGAAAGAAATGTCTCATTTTTGTGTTTAGCTCAAGACATTTTTGGAGACACATTTGACTGTTTACTTGAAATTTGTCAGATTAGAAAGATGCCTTTTCACATGTCAAGAGCTTCTCATGTGTCTGTTTTTAAAAAATATTTCAGTTTTCAAATGGTAGATTGGTGTTTTAACAGGAAGCTAACTATTCAAAACTATCACAGGCCTATTATTTTTCCATTAAATATTTCTACGCCAGCATCAGAGCCCTGAGAGACGCATTCACTGTGATGCTTTCCGTTAGGGTGGATTCTCCACAACACTTCTCTGAGCCACCGTATCTGTCTCTTTGATTCTCTAATCAGAGTCTGAACTTAATATTTTTTGTACATAATTGGCACTCAGTAACTATGTAGCATGCATATATGTAGACTCAAAAACATAACAGAATTGGGAATTTTTCTATCATATACAAACCAATTCACAATCATTGATTAATCCCTGTGGTGGCTATAAACTATAGATAGGTGTCTAAATGTTTTTCACACCTTTTTTCTACATCCTTAATTTTACTGCCTTAGTTGGATTATTGTGTCAATCCCCCAAATGTTTCCTTGGCTTTCGCATGTCCTTTCCTTTCTTCTTTGTTTCTCCCAATACCACCAGATCAGTCTTAAAGTCGTAAATTTGATCGCACCCCACATCTGCTTACTTTTCATGAACACTGGTTGTCTTCACGATAAAGCACAAACTGTTATATTGGCCCGACCTTATTTTGCTGGCCTCCAGGGCCCAAGCAGTCCTCCCTTCACACCCCCCACACTGTGAACCCCCCACCCCCATCCTATGCTGGGAAGCCCCCATTCCCTGCACACATTGCTGCCTTGCTTCCTGCTTTTCTCCAGCTAAAATACCTTTCCACCGTTCTCTACTTGGCAAATTCTTACTCATCCTTCAGAATTTAACGCAAAACTGCCTCATTACCGTGAGGCTTATTTCCCCGTGTAGGTTTGTTAATGGCTTCTTTTTTTTCCCTTTTCTATACACATCTTTATTGTAGTGTTTATCCCTTTGCACTGGGAGGCTCTGTTAATGAGTCTGTCTCTGCTGCTCAATTTTGAACTCATTAAAGATCCAGGACTCTGCCCGTCTCATCTTTGTAGATGCAGCATTCAATACAGATTGAGGCTCTTTCCAGAAAAGAATGCTCAATCAATGAGTGAATGAGTGACTGAAACAAACCTTCATTTTGGAGGTATAAAGGAAAACTGAAGAAAATGTAGCTTTGTCCTCAAGTCTCTCTTAACACGTAAAAATGCTACACGTCGGTAGAAAACATTACTGAAAGCTGTTACTTTTAGTTGAATGGACCTTAGCAAAATCTTAAAGGTGAAGTGGAATTTAAATATATTTGGGGAAGGAGGTGCCATCCCCAGCTAAGGGAAACAGCCTGTAGTATGTCATGATTGAATAAATAAAAATATTTTGGACCTGGAAAGGATCTTTGTATGTTAATTAAATTCATACAGCTACCTTATAGGAAAATTAGGGCTTGGTCCACATGTGTTCAGCATGTTTCATGTTAAAGCACTGGATGAACAAACCCCAGCCAACCCCATGATCTTCATTCTTGCCATATCATCTTTTTCTCTCTCTCTCTCCCTTACCCACCCTCTTAAACTTTCAAAATACATTTAAAAGGAAGACATTGTTAATCAAAAGATAAAAAACTAATCCTTTATGATTTACCTTTATCTGTCACAACAATGGAAAATAGTCTCTTAAATTATAATGGCGAATTGTGTTTTGCCAAAGTGGTATATGAAATGGAAATTTACTTTGGCTTGTTCATCCTCTGTGAATAAGATGATCCTATAACAAAATAGCATGCGGGCTCCTCTCTCGGGAATAGAGGGAGTAAAACATAAACAGTATTTTTCTATACTGTCAGATGTTTAGAGAGCTGCCTTCTATGATTTTAATATTGTCCGACTGTGCATTCTCCACCTCATTGAGCACTTAAGTAGGTTTTGATTCCGTTGTCAACACTGCATTTCCCCAGCATGAGTAGAAGCCCCTACCAAACCTTCAGAAAGTTATTTTGCTTTGACAAAGAGACAATTGTACCCCTTCTTGACTGTGTTCTATGGTTCTTTGCAGTTTTTTAGGATGTCGTCTCTAGAGGTGTTCAGAAAGCAAACAAATGAACCAAATGATCAGGTCCTGGCAGAAGTTAAACTACATAAATAAATGATAGAATTTGGCTCAAATTCTGCTGATACACACAAATGAACACATGTCTCTGTGTAATATACAAATAGAAAACAGACTTCATGTGTATTTGTTCAGTAGAATGATAGATACTAAAGTTTTTATTGGACATATTGAAAGAGTAAATCCTAGAAGACCTGATGGAAGAATCTAAGATGGGACCAGGTATTTTGTATTCAGAGGAAGTTTCATATTAGTCTTCAGAGCTCAAGAGAAAGATAAGGGCTATTGGGAGACATGGCAATGGCAGAAATTAGGAGTAAATCCTGGAATTTCTTCTGGACTTTGGGAATTTACATGAACAGCCATTCAGAAGCAGTATATTCTGAGTGCTTTGGTGTAGATATAATGAGTGGTGATAGGGGAAGATAACTAAAAGTTAGGTCTTATGGGAAATTGAATGATGCAGGTTGAATCTGGAGCCAGAATCCTCATCTAGAAAACTACTGGAATAGCCTCTGTGATGGTAACAAGGCTCTTGGCTGGGATCAGAGAGGAAGAGGATGAATCTGGAAGCAGGGCCTTGGTGATGGATTGGATGAAAAGGTACAATTAGCAGGCAATCCAGGGTAAGTTTCAAGTTGTGAGCCTAGGAGACAGGATGGGCAAGAGAATTTAGAGAGGCGAGGTGATGCTTTTCACTCAGCTATTTCATAGGCGACTCATTCTTGTGATGTGTTGATGGATACCACAAGAAGCAGAAATTCTGTGGTCAGATAAGTTTGGAATACACTAAGACAAAGTTAAGGATAAAGTTAAACAGTAACTACAGGACTTCTCAGAGCCTTTAATATGCTATAATGTATTGTTTAGGTTGAGTATTCAGTGTTTCCCAAATTTACCAGATTATGGATTTGGGTGTTTTGGAGATTGGTTGGTAGGTGGAACATTGTGGGTTGGGGTGGGGGAGCACACTTTGGAAAATGATTTCAGGACAAGAGAATGGTGTGTGCATGTGTACGCGTGTGTACACATACTTGGGTGATAATGACCTATCTGAGTGAGGGTCTTCTGATCAGAATAAATGTGAAACTAGACAGAATGTGAGAGAACAGGCTAGTGTGAGTATTTACAAGTCATAGGCAGAGAGATGTCCACCAGAGACATGGCTGAGATTGGATTCTTTCTTTATGGCAACCAATAATTTATTAATAGGAAGCCAGGAAGTGTGTGTGAGTGTTGGGGGGAGAAGAAGTAAGGCAAAGGCAATAGAGGCCTAGCAAGATCCTGGACAATGTGCTGTCACCAGTAACCAGGCTGGAAGGAGCAGATGCATGACAGTGATTGAAGCAGTGGGACTCTAAGAGGCATAGGAGGCCTCTGGTTCATCAAGAAGGACATCTCCTATCTTTGTGCCTGTCGTGCTGGGGTGCTAATGCTAGGGCAAAGGGTGAATGCTCCCTGCTCTACTCAACCAACACTTAAATGACCTCTGACTTTGTGGCGAGAAGAAAATAACGAACACCTAGGTCCTGTTCTCAAGGAGGGCACTATTTCTGAAAAGGAAGGGTAAGAAAGGTAGTAGAGGGTAGTACATCAGTGTGATATACTTGGCAGCTGCTTCTAAAGCAGCTATGAATCTGACAAGGTCTTTAACTGCCATTGGGCTGAGAGGTTTAATAATTTGAGTTCTCTCTAACTTTTCGAGACAACCAGGGAAATAAACTTCATAGGAATGACTCTAAATCTTAAGCCCAATTTCATAATCAGAAAATTTCTTTTTAAATTTTATGTTTTCCTCCTAACCAGATTTAAAAATAGACTGTGAAGCTTGCCCCTTTGGAGGAATCGGAATTGGTAGAAGGGTGTAGGAGGTGTTTCAAAGGTAAACCCTGTCCCTGGAATGGAACTACCAAGTAGTTTTTCCTTTTACTGGACCGTGTGTTTTCTTTTTAGAATTTGGAGTTGTATTTTACTCTGGCGTATCTTCAATTGATATCAAATAGTTTTAGCTGGGCCCTCCAAATGCAGGCAAGTTGACAGTTGCAGATGTAAATTTCCCAGCGAGCAGAAAAGCCTTCCAGGGGAAGCGCACAAGGCACTCCATTGTAAAGACACTGCTTTGTGCTCATTCTTTTTTGGCTCTGACACAAGCTGGCTCACGGGGCTTCTGCTCTGCTCCTATGGCTCCCTACTGAAAGCCAAGAAGACTTTTCATAATACCATCAGTCATAGGTGTTCGTGAAGGCAGCATGTAAAAATAAATATGAATAGTCTACAGTGAGTTTTAATAGCAGTTTGGGGATCTTTCTGAGTTATGGTGGTAAACGAAAACTGAAAAGTTGTGGATATGGTCAAATATAGATACTGTTTTGTCCTTCCTTCTGTCACTGTGTCCTGTATCTTATATCTTTCCATATCCTGTATATGAACAGGATTTGAGATAACTGTGCTGAATGGTTGGGCACCCCCAACACACCCCTCTGGAGAACCCACAAATTGCTATTTCAGCATTTGCTGTGATGTTCAGCATCCTTCTGCCTTTTGGCTGCTTTCCTGCCTCGTGTTGAACGGGCACTTAATAAATCTCTACTGAGCAGAAAGGGAAGGAGTACTGTCACATACTGTTGTTGTAAAAGGAATGCCTTCGAAGAGTTGTCCTTTATCTTGTGTTTTACCAGCTGTTTGAAAAGTCATCTCTGGGTTTGGCTTTGTGTGAGCACTTGAGTATGTCTACCTATGGATCGCTTCTCAGACCATCATCCTCTTCTAGGATAGCTGCCAGAAAGCCTGGCCTCTGGACAGGGGGACTTTGCCAGCTGCTGGAATGCAGGGAGCTCTCTCCCTCCTCCCCCTACCCATTGAACCTGGCTGCCTTTGTGATATAAGAGTTGTGTGTGGTATTCTTGGAGAGGAGACTTTCTTCTCTTTAGCATTGTCCTATAATTAGAAACTGTTTTATACTCAAAGGAGTTCATATCTGAATTTGAACAAAGTAAGAGGAATGATCTTATACTCTTGAGTAGGATCTTAGTCTCACGTTTCATAGGCACAGAGAAAATGGATACATTAGTCATTTGGGAACTGGATTCCCTTGGACTGCAATCCAGTAATTGTCTTTCTTGTAAGCATTAGTTTCTTCATTTTGGCATAGAAAAGAAAAAAAGATGACTTGTTCTACTAATTGAAATCATATGGTGGTTATCTATCATGATGTTGTATTACTGGATCTTGTAGAGCTAGGAGTATATATGATACTCCCATTGTACACAAAAATTCCAAAAAGTCGATTAAATGCTTTTGGCAAGAAGGCTAAAGGGAAGAGGGACTTATGTTATTAAATGTTCAAAGTAATGAAGTTTCTGAATTATTTATTCTTAAAAATTAGTTTTTAAACAAAGATTGGGTTGTGGTAAGAGATAAAAGTTGACACCAGCCTGGTGATTACTGTGTGTTGAAATAGATCCTTAGCAGTAGTCTGTAGATGTCCAGCTCTATACATCCATCCATATGTATATTGATTCCTAGACCAAGCAGTGGCTTCTGAGTTGGGGGACAAGGAGAGCAGACTAACATGGATGTATGTACTGGGAAGTTTCAAGTTTTAAGCCACCACACAGAAGGGAAGAAGAAATGATGGGCCAGGCCACGGAGTGGGACCTGGGAGTCTGTTCCATCTGAAGGCATATGGTAAAATGGGCCTATTTGCAGATCTCTTAGAAGGTGAATGAGCTGTGTCCTGAGCATGTCAACACAGCCCCTAAGTGCATGGCTCGTGCTTGTCCTGGATAAGCCATCTTCAATATGGCACCCAAGAGGACAAGAACCCAGTACTCTGTGGAGGAAGCCACAAGTGGAGATCCTATATCCTCTTCCACAGCCACTGCAATCCTAACACCCTTCTTCACTGCCTGCTAGGTGGAGGAGAGATGTACGGATGGGATTCCCTGATTTTTCTGTCTACTTAGCCTTGCATCGTAGCTGACCTTCAGTTACACATGACCTATCTGTGTATTGGACCTAGACATTGCTTTCATGAGGCATACCCTTTGAAATTGGAGATTCTGTTCATTTTATGCCCAGTGGACCAAAGATATTTTCAGAGGTAGGGGGAGCTGGAAGTCTGATGGGAAAGCAATAAATTCACTGCCCTTTGTCTTTGTCTCGTATATAGAGGAAGGACAGGGGCTGGAGGGCCCCAACTGGGGGTATTTGGAAAGGTGTGGGGTGTCTGGGGTAGATGCAATGAATGCGGGGCACTAAGACTTTCAGTGGGCAGGTCCAAGGGTTGCTCACTGTCATTTGGCATGTGAGACAGTAAAATGCCAGGAAAGGGAAACACTACAAAGGAGCAGTAGGGTTTGGCTCTCTCTGAAGGTTAATGCAGCCATGGAGGATCTGCCTGCTTGGCCTTCCAGGTAGTCTGAGCCCAGAGAGACTATATATAGCCCTCCAGTTTGGGTTCAGAACCACTTTTCCTCCCCTCTGTTCAATTTGCCTTTGGTGATGGATCTCATGACCAACTATGCCTCCTCGTTCTTTCCTCGGTGATGGTGTCACATTGTCTGCTCTGCTAAACTCAAGTTCCTCTCTGAACTGACTCATTCAGTAGTTCTTATGACAAGTTCTTATGCCAGTGAGACTAGAGAAGGTAGAAAGCATTTGGTGGAAAAGGTGAGTGAGAAAAGAAGAAGAAGAGTGAAAAAGAGGATTTATAATTTATCTGTGTATGAGAATAGGCATGTGAGTTTTTAATCCAAGAAAAGGTATTTGATTAATACTAATGGAATCCCTCCTACACTTAGGTCAGTGGTTCTCCACCTTGAGCGTGCATCGGAGTCCCAGGAAGGGTGTGTTTTGTCAGACTGCTGGGCCCCATCCCGGGAGTTTCTGATTGAGAAAGTCTGGGGCGGGGCCTGGGAATTTGCTTTACTGACAAGTTCTCAGGTGCTGCTGGTGTGGAGACCACACTTCTCTAGGTGTATATCCTCGAGAAGTGAGAAACCCTGGAACAATCCTCATCTCTGGAATACCTGCAGGACCGGGGCTGAGAGGGGAGGAACCTGCTGTATTCTAGACTTTTAATCATGGTCCATGAAGGACAAGGCAGGATTTAAGGTCTAGCACCGCCAGAAGATGAGTATAATGTCAACTTTGCTATCACCCCTGTTGCTTGGATCCACGCAGAGGCCAGTGTGCTGGATCTTCTGAAATAGCAAGGAAAAAAAACCAGAGTAAGCTTTGCTTTTTTTTCTGTCTTTGTATACCAAAGTAACTCTATTTAACTGGTGGCCTTTCTTGATATCTGTTAGTTTGGACATTCTGATGAACCAGGACAGCAGAGATGATGTGCAGTACTTTCTTTTGTTACAAAAGAAGGGGAAGTTGTAAGAATGTACAACCTGTGAAGCTTTCTCTAAACGAAAGTATCTGGTTTAAAGCCCAAACCATTGCCTGTCTCATTGTGTTTTTTGGTTTTTTTTCGGGAAAACAAAGTCAGGAGTGGGAATAACGTTTACTATTGTATTTCCTGATTTCCTCGTTTCCACTGTCAGTAATAACTGAAGTACTGGTTGCTTTTGTTTTCTTCTTCCTGATGTGCTAACAATAGTGATACTTTATCCAGTCCCCGAAAGGGAAAAACAAAGAGATTGGCAAGGATGCTGCTGAAAGTGTGAACAGGAATGTGATTGAAATGACGCTTTGAGAGCTTCTGTTTTTATTGTCGATACCTGATTTTGCAAGATAATTCTAAGAACATTTTTCATCAAATTTGACCTTATGCCAGAATAATATCAAGCTTTTTTCTTCGCCTATGATCCCTTGGAATCATAAAATGTTATTAGTTTGAGTACTTAGCAGCAGTTGAGGGGTGGCATATTATTTTGGGTTTCATTTTTTATCCAATATAGAAAGCCCTGCAGCACTAAATAAAAATGTCACCGTGTAAAATGTAAAGGCTTTCTGTCGCAAATGTTTTTAAAAATTCATGAAGAGCTGAGGATTTGAGTTATCTTATCCTCTTTCTGTGATTTATTCATATTTAATGTTAGGTTCAACGTGTGAAGCATGAAGAACTTTTTCAAATTAAAAACTGTGGTGAATCAGTTTTATCTGAAGAAAAATTCCACCTTGCCAGTTTTTGAGTTATGCAATTCATTCCTCTTTATGTGTTCAAAGGACAGAGATGTTTGGTTTTCACGGGGGCTGGAATTCTCACTGGTGAAACCCTTCATTGCTGGGGACTTTGATTGACCCATGTTCTTGGTTGTGACAGCTGTCTCCTGGTATCAGTAGACGTTTTCCTTGGGCATTAGTCATGATCATGCAAGTGTGGTGGCAAAGGAGAAGAGTGGGGAACAGACCTCACCTTTGGAACTACTGAGTCTGTTTATTGGTTTCTATTTTGGAGCTGCTAAGTTGCCTGTGCTTTCAGTAATATATTTAGGCAGAGACAATATCCAGTCTTCGCTATGGATGGTTCAGAAATAATGAATAATAGTAGAATTAGCTTCAAATGAAAGAAAGAAAATGAACTCCAAACAAACTCATAATCATTTTCTTTTTTAAACCAGTCAATAAATGTGTAGAGTCGAAGGCATTGGACTTTTTCAAAGCCCTGGAGAGTTAAAAGACCAGAGGGAAGAGAGCTGTTGGCTGACTTATTTTTGCCTTTGGGGTAGGTGGATCTGTCCTAGGGGACATGAGTGTGTCCCTTGATTCCCTCTGAGGCAGGTGGAATTTTATTATTTTTTTCATTTATTTAATTTATTTATTATTTCAGCATATTATGGGGGTACAAATATTACAGTTACGTGTATTGCCCATGACCCCCTCCCCCCTCGAGGCAGAGCCTCAAGCCTGATGGAATTTTAAATAGCTAGATAGAGGTGCAATAAGGTACAGCTGCCCTGGCCACCCTGGCTTCTGCCTGCCCAGCCTTTCTGTCCTCCTGGCCCGCCATTCCTTTATCCTTTCTTTTGATTTCTTCCCTCTGCCTTCCGTTCTTCTGCTTTGTAGTTACTTTTGAGCACTTATGTCAGGCCTCCATAGACTGAGTCAGCTTCTCATAAAACGAGAAGAACTGTATCTGTTTTCTCTGCTAAAAATAGTCAGCCTTTTAATAAGAGTATTAGTAAGGAAGAAAGAATAAAAGGCACCGAGTGCCTACAAGGACAAAGCCCTTTTGACCTGGTTTCCCCCTTGTTTGTCACTGAGGGTAAGGATTATGGAAGAGCAGCAGCCAATACACAGAGCAGTGCGTGAACTTAAGGGTGTGGTTTTTAGAACCAGTTTTGAGCATTTTGTCATTATGATCTTGGTTTTCTTCCTTTGCTTAATAGAGACGACCATCTTGATAAGTAAAAAATCTTCTGTTTTTTCCCCCCTCAGACTATTGGAAAGAAGTTACCTCCAGCTACAGCAGCTCCAGACTCATCAAAAACAGAAATGGACAGCAGGACAAAGAGTGAGTTTCCTTAGTTATGCATTTGACGTTGGAAAGCAGATAAGGATTTTGCAATAATTGAAATGCTTTTTAAAAAAATCCTTATGTAATCTTCCTAGCTTTTTCAGACACACCAGGAAAAATGCACATGAATGTGTTTCATTAAATCCCTATCATTAAGATGGGCACAAGTTAGATTCAGGACTCTCAGGTTTTTCTCCCCTTTGCAGAACATGGTTCTTTCCTGCCATATGTATCTCACTCATGTTCAGAGCTAGGGTTTATCCGTATGTAACTGGAGTACGTTGAGTAGTTTAGGTGGCAGAAAGATTCTAGAGAATGGCAACTTAAGCACCTTAGGGATTCATGAGCCTTCAGGTCAGAGAGGCCTAACCACTCGACTAGCACTACTGACCCTTGACGACCCACGGGCACCCTCAGCATGTCTCTGCTTGAATACCTCCAGATACCTCTGGATGTCTGCGGGCAGGAGACTCAAGTTTTTTTGGAAGGATTAGGTGGGTGGACAGAAAGGGTTAGCTGTGTTTTAGAACAGTGCTAGCCAATAGAAATATCACGTGAGCCACATATGTAATTTAAAATTTTCTAGTAGCTGCATTTTAAAAAAAGAAAACAGTTGGACTTAGTTTTGAAATGTTTAACTTAACTCAATATATATCATTTCAACATGTAATCTATATAACATTGTTAAATGAAATACTTTCATTCTTTTCTTCATGGGAAGTCTTCACAATCCCAAGTGTATTTTACAGGTAGAGCATATCTCAATTTGGAGTAGCCACATGTCGAGTGCTCAATAGCCACATGTGCTTAGTGGCAACCATATCGGATAGTGTCATTTTAGAGTAATTCTGGGGTCTCTTGGGCTTCCTGGGCCTAGAAACGAACACAGTTCTAAATGCTCAGATCCCTTGAGCGTGTAGGAGGATCTGGCTCCAGCCCAAGCTTCGTTCAGTCCTACAAGTATCTATTAACTACATCCACGCACCTGGCACTCTAGAAGCATCAGCATGAAGGATGAGTTACTAAGAAAGAGTGGTTTTACAGAGGCTGGTGGTATGTTTTGGCCAAGAGTCAGAAGGCACATAATCTAGGACTAGCTCTGTTATTAGCTAGCCATGTGACCTTGGGCAAATAATTTTATTTCTCTGGCCTTCTTCCTCATAGTCTGCATTGTCTGTGAAGTCAGAGGGCTGCACTAGAGAAAACCCCTGAGGTTTCTCCCAGCATCTGCATCCTCTGATTCAATTCTAAAAGCTTTACAACTCAGAGTGGAAGGTTTCTGCGTTCAAAGGATTAAGCAGATGGATGGGAGAGGCAAAAGGAAGATGTGAACAATTTGGTGGGAATATGAGAAAATGTCACTGGATATAGATGTTAAGATGCCTGCGAATGGGTAGCAGGTCAGGAAGGAGAATTACCATTGTCAGGGAAGACTTGAGGGATGTTTATTGACAGACATTTTTCATGGACCCCAGGGTAAGAATTTCTGAAGTTAATCCCGCCCTACACACTCTCTCTTGCTTTCATTGTCAAGAGCAAATTCTGGGATAATTGTTCTCCCATGACTTCCATTTAGTGGCACCCCAGTCCTCTAAAAAGCCCCCTCCGTTGGGACCATTTCCCTTCTTCTGGATTTTGATGTGACACCTATGTTTAGGTGGCAGGCCACAGAGTGCTGACTACATATTAGAAATGACACTGAGCTTGGGATCCAAGCAGCTTCCTTCTTCCTTCTGGTTGGAAAACAAACCTATAACAAAAATTGCCCAGAAGTGCAGAAGAGGGCAGCTGCTTCCTGCATACCTGTCTCTTTAGCCTGCTAAAATACAAGCTCACATCAGAATTGTGATGATTCAAAAAATATTCATGTAAGTTGGTATTTTCTGAGTGAAAGTGAAACTCAGCTGATCAGGATTTATTTAAACAACTAACACTGCCCCCCCCCAAAAAAGCTTTTATGATATTGAAATTCATTGGAAACTCTTGCAGGGGAACAGATTGGCATAATTTTCATAACAAGAAGAAAACTGTCTAAATATTCATAATGAAGTGCCCTGAGGTTTCTCCAGCGCACCACATCTGGAGTTTCCCTCTTTCTCATTACAATCGATGCAGATTCGTGGCCTCTGTGGAATAGAAAAATAGTCCAAAGAAAGGGCTGTTTAACATCTTTCTGAACAAACAGTTTAATCTTACAGATTCAGAAGACCAGTTAAACAGGTGGGTTAGGAAAAAAAATCCTTGGCAGAATTTGTACAAGGGCCGATCAAGCTTCTGAATAAATTATAATTATAGGGCAAGGGCTAAGTTTTCTCTCACCTTACTCTATAACTAGACACTCGTACCAGTTTATCATCACTCTGTTCATTGCCTTGCTTAGGAGTTGTCCTCTATGACGGTGACACATAGTGACATGCTATCATTAGACCATTGGTCCCTCTAGGTTGAGGCTCTATCTTCTATTTAATATCACCATCATATAGCCTAGAAAGTGCCATGAAATCAGTGGGCACATGATATGATGTGGTGGTTGAGAAAATGGAGAATTAGAAATGATATATGATTTATTGAGCACTAGATTAGACAGTCTTTAAAAGCTATTAGCCATGGGTCCCTTTTGCCAAGTGTACATATTGTGTATATGTAAACCCTTCACAATGAGACCTTAAACACAAAGGGAAGAAATCTTTTAAAAGTATGTTCCAAATACTCACAGAGTTAGAGGTCTCTGTACAGAAAACAGTTCCACTCACTGTAAGAAAACAGCACATAATGCATCTCTAAAAAAGCATACTTAGATTTGGCTTTAAAACGTGTATGTGTAAACCCCTCACAGTGGTAGAAACATTCCTCAAAAGCATGTTCTAAACACTTGCTTACAAAGTTGTCTGCTTGGAAAACAGTTCCATTTACTGTATAAAAACAGCACAAAATGCATCTCTACGGAAACCTGCTTAGATTTAGCTTTTAAATGTGCATATGGAAACCACATATAATGAAACTTTAAACACAATGGTGAGAACATTCTTTGAAAGCATGTTCTAAACACTTGGTTACAGAGTTCCCTGCTAGGGAAACAGTTTCATACACTGTAATAAAAGGATACATTTGCTCATGTAAGACCCTTGGGCTTGTTCCGGGGTCTGAGGATTGGCAGCGGTTGCCAGTGTTGGCCTCGCCAGAGCCTTTTTTTCTTACTAGCTACTGCTCTAGCCCAACCAGCCTAAGACCTCTGACAAAGTCAGGTTTATTGGTGCTTTGTGACCAGGGAGACTGCATACCAGGGGACCTGTGGATGTCACACCAAACAAAAGAGAAGGTAGTTGCAGATTTTAAGGAGAGGGGTAGAATTTAATGAAATTTAAATGAAGCAATGTTTTGATAGGCTTAAAGCAAAGCAGGGCTGTGGCAAGGGGTCGACCTCAGGTCCAGACTGTGAGTAGACCCAGGTCCTGCTTCTTTGGTATCTATGGAGTAAGATACATGTGCGATGCTGTGTCCAGAAACCCCTTATGTGAGGCACTGCACTCGTGCTGGGAATCCAGGCTGCTTCTTTAAGGCACAGTGACTTAATACCTTCAGGCAAAAGAGGAACATTTCATTCTTATTGATATAATTTTTTAAAAAACTGAGTTTCTGATCATTTGTCCTCTAAAACCACAGACTTTCTCAGGGAGTAAGAAATTAGTAGCACTCAGAGAAGGGGGTTGTTAAGGACACATTACAGCTGTAGTACATGCTTGAGAGGAACTCTTTCCTGATCACTTTGCAGCTGGCCTTATCTGTGTCTGTCACCCCAGCCCGATGAATGGCTGGGCAGAGTGTCACTTTGTCAGTCCTACTCATTTTTACTTTTTTCACCACATGTTTAAACAGGAGAAAAAAGGGTCAACTCCCTTGTGTTGGGTTTTCCTCAGCCTCCTAATATCCACCTTTGTTCCTGCTTTTCCAGGCTGGCTGTGTTGCTCATGCTTCTTCCCCGGAGCTCACTCATTCATGCGCCTGGGGGTTTGGGCACATCCAATTTGAAACGTATTTCCTATCTACCCCTTGAGCGCCTCCCACACCTGACATGTACTAAAGCCCTCAGGCTTGATGTCCCAGGGGTGCCCCTCTTCCTGGGAAGCACCTTTCACCAAGTACCCCCAACACAGACCTTGCTGTCTGGATTCAGAGGGGGGGGCTTCCCATGAGGGTGACCTACCCGTGTGGCTTAAGATCTGCATTTTAGATGCAGTCCTCATGGAGAAAAAGGTTAACTCCCTCTGTGTTTGCCCGGTGGGTTTCCTTTCTCCCAAACACGCTCCAGGGGAGCAGAGATCCGGCCTCTGCTTCACAGTAGAGAGAACAGAAGGGCTTTGCTTATCAGATTTTCATTTTTTCTTTAAAAAAAAGCACTTCTCTCTTTTAAAGTGAGAGAGTAAAAGGTGTCATCATTAATACTTGTGAAATAATTTGAAAGTCAAATTCCCAGTAGTGTCCAAGACCAAAGGTGGTTGTTTGGAGTGCTTTGGGGTGACAGTCAGCTTCTTAATAAACGAAGGCATTGGGTTGGCATTGACAGACATAGTGACGGACACATCATGTTTCATTTCCCTGTCTGGATTTAAATATAGACCAGGGCTGCTTTGCCTCGGCGGTATTGACATTTGGGCATTCGCTGTTGTGGGGACTGTCGTGTGCATTGTAGGATGTTCAGCAGCATTCCTGGCCTCTACCCGCTAGATGCCAGTAGCACTCAACGCTCCCCCGACCCCCAGTTATGACAAGCAAATTGTCTCCAGATATTGCCAATGTCTTCTGGGGAGCCCTAGTTTTGAACTGCTAGCCCCACTGCTGCCTGGAGTACAGTGGGTGTTTAGTTATTATTTATTGATTAGACATGTATTTCACTGCTCTTTACTAGGCCCAGATCCTCAGAATCTGACCCAGAACTGGAGTTCTCATCTAAATCTAGTATACAGCACACCCACCCCCAGCACCGCCATCGCCACACTGGTCCACCCTCTAGGTCCCCACATTTGTTTTGCTCCTTCCTAGCATTGAACCTTCGCTAATGCCCATTGCTAGATCTGTGGTTCTCACAGTGTGGTTCCAGAACCAGCAGCAGCAGCATCACTGGGCACTTGTTAGAAATGCAAACCCCCAGGTCCTGCCCCATCCCTAAAGAACCTGAAGCCCTGGGGGCAGGGCCCAGCGATCTGGCTTTACAATCCCTGTACCTGAGGCTCATGCCCACTCAAGCCTGAGAACCACTGACGGAGACTAAGGGTTTTTAAGCTTGATAATGAGAGTCTCCAGGGTGCTTATTTAGTAGATGAATTCCTCCTCCCACCTTGAACTTGAAGAATCAGATCCCCAGGAAAGGGGCCTGGGAAGCTAGAGAATGAACAGGTGCCCCTCACAATTCTTATCAGCAGGGATGATTGGAAAACATGCCCCGATTCTACTCCTCCTCTGCTCCTTGTCCCAGAACACTGGACAAAGCCCACTGCCATTTTACTCCTCTACGACAGGATCCTAAGTCTCTTGTTTAGAAAGTTATTTCCCCATTTCTGATACTCTGATGCTTTAAGTCAAATGCATCGCTCTCATCCTCTCTTCGTGTTGCCTTGTCGAGAATTATGTGTATGCATGCCTTATTTCCTCTGCTTGGTATAAGCTCCTTGAGAACCAGATAACTAATCTCATTTACCTTAATCTCTCTTTCCCAGAAGTCCACACCCTTATATGTAATTCCAAAGTACAAAAAAAAAAAAAAACAAACTCTGAAAACTGAAATGTTTTATTACTCATTATTGGGTGATAAAACTTGTTCCACATTGACATGTGTCTGTTCATAGTCTCTATCTGTCCCACTTGGGGTGACCAGTCATCTTTTTGCTGCAGAATTTTAATGGTTAGGTGTAGCCCCAGACCCCAGCTGGGGATGTTGCATATCATATGGGATGTGCAGCATATTTCCTTTCAAAAATCTTAAAAATTCTGTTTCCAGGGGTTCTAAATAAGGGATTATAAACCAGTAGCATCTCAGAAAATATTTGTCAGTTGAATGAAAGAATTTCTGATTATGATGTTAGCGAAAGTAGACATCACTGAGCTTGATACTTTTGTTGTAGTACCCACAAGGAAAAGAAAACTTCAGTTCTAGGCATGACCTGGTACTTTCCACTGCTGCTAAAAGCTCTGGAAGGTTTCCTACTAGACTCTGACTGGGACACATGGTTTTTTTTATCTTCTTATCCTAAAATTGAGCCCAGAGAGTTGTCCTGGATTGAATGTTATTCTCTTGTGTGTGTGTGTTCAGCTTGCTGATATGTTTATTCTGTTTCTTCTGCTTTTGTTTTATTTTTTAAGCCGAGGGGTTTTTTGCTTGTTTGTCTTACGTTGGTTTGTTTTTTGTTGAATAGATTATAAAACAAGCTGAAGGGAGTCATGTGATATGGGCATGTGAGTTCAATTCCTTTAACAGTCTGTTTTTAATATTATGTAAATTTCTAAAAGTTTGGAGAGTGAAATGTTTTGGGGAGGGTATGATTCATGATTGGACTTCTTGATGATTTTAATAGGGCAAGTTTCTTAAAATCTGGAGGCCAGTAATTAGTCCAGGGGCTCTTGATCTGGGAACTAGGTAGCACCTTCAAGGCCCTCGAACCTTCTGATATTGTATGCATTTTCTCCACCTTAGAATGTGTGTGTATGTTTTGTTTTCCTGGAAAGAGAGTTATTGCTTTTTATCAGATTCTTAAGGGACTCTAAGACAAAAAAAAGTTTAAGAACCGATTTAGGATTTCAGTTCTTATGCTAATTCATTAGTATTTTTTAATCTTTCTAAAGAGAAAATAGAGACAAAATCATCTCAGTCACTGGATAAATTGTGTCTGTATTTCTTTATGTGTGTGTGTATATTCATTCCTATTTGATCTCTGACTAATTAAATTCATCTAATTGATGATGGGATGGAAAATGCCTGCCTCCAAAAATTAATTTTGCTCCCTTCCTCTCCATCTCTGTCTGCTACTCATTTAAAATTTATAATCTTCCCATGTCCGAAAAGGATTTGGAATTATACTCTTAAGACTTGTCAAATGCCTCCTTTTTTTGGGATCTCTCTCCTGAATGTAATCTTGCCTTTCTCTGCAACACCATAGCACTACTCCATCATAGTGAGCATATGTTGTATTTGTCTTCCCATCTTGTCATTCCTCTCCCCTTGCCTTTCTCTAGGCATTAGATTGTCACTTCCATGCAAGGATGGGAGGAGGTAGTTGGACTTACTTATATATCACAGGCCTAAGAACTGGCAATATCTTTTTCATGGTAGTATTTCAATAAATATTTGAATTGAAGTCAGGACCATCTTTGTTCCGTACATTATAAAATTAAAATTACAGTCTCAGAGTGAATAATTTTTTTTTGCATCTACATTTATTTTTGAGTGTCTTAAAACCATGGATATATCTAACGCAACATAATGTTTTAATTTTCTAATACTGCTCAATTAAGGCTCAAATGCCTCACAAGTAAAACATAAACTCCTATTTTAAAATACATCATAATCAATAAAAGTGTGTGAGGCCAACGGTTGCCATGTTTGATCAGGAGTTCTGGGTGATAGTGCCTGTGACTAGAGTCATGAAAAATCAGAGCTGGCAGGAACTTAGTTTTAGCCCAGTGTGTTCCTTGGAGCTCCCAGAGCTTTGGTGACATGTTTTTGGGGACCTGGGTGGGAGATAGGACAGCCCTACTCTCTGACCAGACCAGCTCTGTTTTTTGGTTGTCTTATGTTTAAGTTCTGGATTAAGTTTAAATTTGCTAAAAGTGTTCTGCTGAACCAAACTCTCCTCTCGCCCCTCCTTGCCTGGCTCCTGATCGTACACCTGGGGACACTGAGGTCATCCAGAGATACAGTGTGACAGCCTCAGGTCACGCGCTTGGGAAAGCTACCTGGGACTGAACCCAGTTCTGGCCAACAGTCCTCTCCTCCTGCTTACTGCCCCTCAAATGTTCCTCTACTTTATAGGTGTCACTCAGGCATCATCAAGAAATGTTGAATGGGAGCTCTCTGTGGGTACTAGGGACACAGAAAGGGGGAACACATGCTGCAGCAACCTGCTTTGTGGAGAGTGGGAGTTGGCAACAGCCACTGCCACCAGTATCTCTGCCTTTTATCTCAGAGTGGTGCTTTCTAGATAATTCTGTGTTTAATGCCTCACACATAAAACAGCATAGCCGCATGGTAGAAGTGTTCTAAAACTGGATTATGGTGATGGTCACACAACTGTAAAACCTTATTAAAATTCATCAAATTCTCAGTGATTTTCTTGGCTTTCCTCTCACAGTTGAAATATGATTGCAACAGCACCAAACAGTGTACTGTCTTCTAACAAAGACAAAACAATGTTAAAAGCAGAAAGGCTGGGGCAACTATTTTCCTTAAGCCAATCTCAATCTCTCAATCTCTCTCTCTCATTCTCATTCTCTCTCTCTGTCTCTCTGTCTCTGTCTCTCTCTCTCTCTCTCATACATACACACACACACACACACACACACACACAATCTAACACCCCCCGACCCAGGAGATTTCCTCTCACATCTCATTGGCTGGAAATAGATCACATGCCTGCCCCTAAACCAATCACCAACAAAGGGGAGTGAGATTAACATTATTTGCCTGGACATATTTTACCCATCCCCAGGGCTCTGGGAGGGTTCCCTATTCCTGAATATAATGCCTGAACAAATTAGGATTCTGAACACTGGGAATGAGGCGGGGAATGGCTGCTGGGAAGTTAGCCAATGGCGTCTACTACACTTAATTAACTTTTTTTGACTGAAAGGAACAGAAACATGACTGGTTCCTTCTTTCTTTGTTGGCCATGAGTATTCTTTGTAAAGTGTGTCCATGATTTCCATCCAAAGTTATTCTTAAAGCCGAGACTCTGCAGGGCAGTTCTTCAATAATACCGTGTGTGTTTGTGTTGTTGTAAGTTTTGAGGTTGGGTAGTCATATTTCACTAGCACAGTCAATAGGAAAATTGGTAAGGAGCTGTCATTATCCAATTTAAAGATGTTTAACTTTTTCCCTTCCTTTAGAACATTTGACCAATTCAGATTTGGGGAGGTTTGCTATTACTAATTAAAAGGAGACGGAATATTGGTAACTATGTGGGTTTTAGGACGATGATGTTGATGGGATTTAGAACTAGTGCCCCTCCGCACAGGTTAATGAGCAAAAGCCTTCAAAGTCCCAGAGTACCTATTAATAAGATGGAAGGTCTCCAACACTAGGATAAGGATGTAACTGATATCTTCAAGCCATTGTACAGAAAACAAAAACATCTGCACAGCAGCAAAGTGAGTCCCCCTCCCCCTCTTCATTTCTTCCCCTTCCTCCCCTCTCTCTCTGTCGTATCTCAGCCCTAGACCACAGTATATCTGTATTATGGATTTTTGATTGCCTTTATTTTACATATCATTTTCTTTGATTGTTGAGATGTTAACCAAAATAAAGAAATACATTTTGATGATATAAATTGTACTAGGGACAATATAATTGATACTTAAGTATATAGCTCTAGTTTATGATCTGTCTGCAGGAACTGGCCTTATCTTTGGGAAATATCTAAGGCCATTCAAAGCCATTAGATTTGTTAACTTTGATGCAGAATAATAAATGCTTGTCCCAGTAGATACTAATTGTCTTGAATTTTTCTTTCCATTTTCTATCCTGTGTCATCAAAGCCCGGTTTTTCAAGTCTCAATTTTCCAAATACCTTACAAATGTTTTCATTGTCTTCAAAATCGGTGCTTTTGGATGAATAGAGATGATTTAACATCAGATAGAGTTTCAAAAGCATCTAATTCAGGGCATACTTGAATTGATTTTGAGTGGCCTTAGTATTTTTCCCTCTTTGATGAGGGATAATGCATCTGTTTGCTGAGAAACAGCCCCATCTATGAAATGCAAGTTGCTACAGAAAGGCCATGGGGGTATGGAACATATTTGAACACGTTCACCCCCTCCAAACGTGTGTAAAGAATATTAGGTCAATATTTGTTGGCTATAGGTGGTTGGTATGTGTTCACATATAAATACATTGACATTTGTTTCTTAAGATGTACCATAATGGGGTAATTTTTTATCATTTTACATCTTGGCTTTGTAACACATACAAATACCCTATTTCTGATTTAGTAATGTGTAGAAGGCACTGAGGCAAAATTTAAGCTTTTTGCCCTCTGTAGGTTATGTGTGTTTATGCATATACCTGAAGACTATATAAAACGGTACTTGTCTATTTTCCTGAGACCAAGGAACCTTTTTACTTTTCTGCCTGAGAAAAGCAAAGCAGTCAATAGTGTTTCATGATGTCACATGATTTGTGAGGGGGAAAAAAATGAAGAGAATAAATATACATGAGTCAAAAATGATGGGCAATCTTAGGTAATTTTCTGAGGGTGACCCTCTATGCAGTAGTAATATCCTACCTGTTAAGTGTGCCTTTCCTTGAAATTAATTTGATAGAGAACATTTTCTCCTGGACCAGCTCATTAGATAAAGCATTTTTTTTAGATAAAGCATTTTAAAGGTTATATTTTCTTTTCTTTTTACAGCCAAGGATTACTGCAAAGTAATATTTCCATATGAGGCACAGAATGACGATGAATTGACAATCAAAGAAGGAGATATAGTCACTCTTATCAATAAGGTAAACAAAGGTTCTCTCCTGCCTTCTAAGCTATAAACTGCTTTGGTTTCTTGAATGGATAATACAAGCTTTTGCTTTATCCCTTGAAACACTTGATTTTCATGGTCCTGAACTTCTTTCCTTTTGATCAGGCCAGCGTTCCCCACTGTACCAGTGTACCCAGTGTAGCCGGGTGAATGAATGAACTTGAGAATTGAATAGATTTCTGTTTGCTGTGGGGCCAGCTTACAGATTTGCATGGTCCTGCAGAAAAATCTGTCCCAGAAGGAATAACGCAGAAGGCAGCTTGCTTGGCTGGGATGCAAGGCTCTGCGTCATGGGTATCCAAGGATGGGCTTTAAAAAGGCTGGTCATGCCTCACAGGCAGAAAACGCTTGAAGAATGTTTGCTGTTCAGATCAAAGACAGGTGGAGTGCCTGAGAGAATTTTGCCTGTCTTGTTTGGGCTAAGAAGGTTGAGTGATTTTATTATCATTACAGCCAGAGCCCTGTAAACACACGGGAGAGCTATAAAACCCGTGTGAAGTGACGCGATTTAACAGGGCCTTGGCCATGTACTGTTTATGCTTTCACGCAATGGTACTCACCAAGTAGGTGATTGAAAGACATATTATTTAAGTGATTCCTGGAATATGCGGCCTTTTCTCTGAAGTACAGGGTTTTTATGGTAGTCGAATATGGTGAGAAGCTGAACAGTCTTTAAGATGTGTAAGGTGATTTTATTCTTGTATCCAGAGGAGTGGCAGGGAACTTAGTGCAATTCCCTTAGCACAAAGGTGACTCAGGAGATTGTCACGGCCACCTGAGCTCTTGCAGGGCTGGGAAGCATTGGCAGGGAGGGGGATGCAGGGAATGGGGAGAGAGAGCTAGGTGGTAGGGTGGGAAGGGCAGGCCCAGGGTCCCTCTGCCACTGATCATTGCAGAGAGCGGGGGACCCTGGTGTTGCCTGGCCCCTCTCCACCCCTAGGTTTGTCCATAAAGTGATCGGTAGGATTTACCTTTATCATCAAAGGGTTACCTCTAAGAAATGGCTTTAAAAATTGCATGTTTTAAGAGCCTAATCCAAAGATGCCAAGGAACTAATGACCCCAGAGGTTAAGAAACTTGCCAAAGGTCAGGAGTTTTAGGGAGAAAGCTGGTCATCTCACAGACTCCACATAAAAGTGGTGTGCTAAACCATGCTAGAGCTCTAAAGTCACCTTTCTGGAAGAGCAAATTGTTCCCTGTTTTGCAAATCATCCAAGAATTCGTCCATCTTTTTACCTGTAAAATATTCTCCACTTAAGTTATTTCAGTATGTGTAGGTGTCGAATGTGGCAGGAGGAAATGAGAGGAAAGGAAGAATGCTTCCCTGTTGTTCCTTTGTGCAAATGAGGCAGAAGCTGTTCTTCCCTTTTTTACATCCTGTTGCCATGCCTCCTTTGGACTGCTTTCTTATATACCATGCATTTCCTCTTTTTAATCAGACCTATGGCCAAACAAAAATGGAATAAGGAAGTTGTTAAATGGATGTGAAGCATAATACACATACTTTAATAATTAGCACAGATATTTGGTTTTAGTAAGACAGGGAAAGGGATAGAGTGCTTTTATTCCCCTGTATTGATAAAGTGACCAGAGAATTAAATAACTACCATGCTTTGCAGTGGAGAGACTCACTGTCCTGTTTTTATTTTGCTTTGGTTTTGGAAGGGGGGTAGCCTCTTTTTAATTGAAAGCCCAATGTAACAATAATATTTAAAAAGGTTTGAGAAAAGGAAAAAAACCACCGTGGATGATCTCTTACCTGAACACATCAGTTTCTGTCTAAACACATTATATTTTAGTTCTTCTGTTGAATACATATTGTGATGAGAACACATTCATCGTGATGATTTTGCCCCTAACCTCCCAGCCTGAGATCCAGTCTGATAAAAAGAATCTGATTTTTCTAAAGACCTTAGTCAGAAAAGGAATATCTATTGGTCCCATCCACACAGTACAGGGGAATGAACAGGCAGATGTGGCAGGCTGCTTTCAAGAGTGTCCCGAGGGTTGCATCCCATTTCTCTGGTTTCATGGATTATGTATTTAGAAGCAGTTTGGAAATTGTAAAGCAGCGTCCTGCTATTAATATTACATTTGCAAAATGTGCAGTTGTCATCTCCCCTCTATACTTGGTCCCTTGACCCAGCTTGCACACCTTTCCTGCTCCTCGGGCCTGGAGTTCTCATATCATTTTGACACTTGGTCCCCCTGGTCCTGCCCTGCCCCTACCCGCAAGCCCAGCAGCACCAGAACAAGAGGATTCTGCCTTCCTGCGTCCCTGCCGCTTCCTGCCCATGCCGAGCTGAGCCCTGGCTTGAATCCTTCTGCACCTGCCCGGCCCATCCCCCTCTCTCCAGTACCCAGCACAGCACCTGGTCCGGAGGAGAGCCAGGATGGCCAAGGATGGAGGGATGCTTTCCTCGGCTCCAGTGTCCCCTACCTACTTCATCCCTAACACCCCAGCTCCTTCTTTTTGTCATTCTATAACAATGCTGTGCTCACACAACCCCTCAGCACCAAAGTCTTTAGTAACATTCATTTCCTTTATTATAAAATCCAGATAGATGACCCTGGCACTCCTTTACCCAGGTGGCCTGGCCTGTCTGGCTTTCTGGCCTTGGTCCATGTGGCTGGTCTACAGGTCCCTACCGTATGTCCCCATCCTGCTCATGTGTCCCCACTGACTTGACCCAGACTATATATTCCTGATGTCTGGGATTTTTTTTTTTTTTTTTTTGATGGTTAAGACAGCCAGTCAGTCTTAACTCATACTGCTTGGGCCCATTTTGAGTTGGTTGCTTAAGGAAAGTCCCTGCGCTCTATCATTTTAAAAAATTACATTATATGATCTGCTGGGAAATTAGGTCTCTTGCAGTCTTGTACTTGTGCAGATTTTAACTTTTTTCCATAAAATACCTGCCAGCATTCCATTTTGCCGGAAGCAGTGTGTTCAGATGACAAGGGCCACATAGTTTACCAGCTCAGAGAACCAGGTTTGAATCTCAGAGCCACTATTGCTGGCTATGTCTCTTGGGGCATGTTACTTAACCCCTCTGAGCCTGTTTCCTCAGCCATAAAGCAAGAGCCACAAAGCTGACCTCAGAGGGCTGCTATGAGGATTTAGTAAGATGCAGTGTATATAAAGCACCTCTTGCAGGGAGGAGTCTGCCTTTGACACCCATAATCCTAGGAATTGTCACCTCAATTCTGGCTGTTCTTCCTTGGACTTCGGAAATGGGGAATGGAAGGGTTCTTGTGCCTGCGCCCAGTTTGCTGCTGGGGCTGGAACACTGTGACGTTAAGTAGGTTAAAATGGTGAAAAAGCCACTGAAAATACAATAGTTAAGAATTCACACTGGGGGAGATTTTAGCAAGAATTTGGAAAGAAAACATGCCAAAAATATTTTGCCTGCCGAAAGGGGGAAAAAATGGAGTCTGAGCCTGTAAAACCCTGCTGACATTATAGAAAATTCTTAGCTCTTCCTCTATGTTAGGAATCGCCCAGAAGTTCATTGGGGTGACTGTGTATTATTGCTGTTATAAAATGAATAGCTGCACCAGGATTTGTTCAGCATGCATTTTGATGTGCATCTTTATCACGTGTATGAGTTGAGGTGAAAGACCTGAATCATGTTTGCTGTAGAGGTTCTTCACTGACCCTGGATTCTACCCATGTTTCCTTTTTGTATCGGTGAGGGTGGTTTTCCCTTTGCCCTGCTTTTCTGTGCCGTGGCGGGAGTCACAGAGCAGGCATTGCCCTCATTTTTAGCCCTAGATTGTCAGTTCATGTGGCTTTCTAGAAAATGAGTCAGACACCTTTAGTGGGTGTCTGTAAGCCCTCTGCAGTTCCTGAAATAATGTGCAAAGACCCAAACTATTTCTGTGTGTCCCTGGAAACTAGGAGGAAATGTGGCAATGGAATGGTTTGTTTTTTAGTTTATTTATAAAGAATTCTTGCGGATTTGGGACCATTTCCACTCGTGCAGAACACACCTGTGTTTAGCTTTTATTTCCAGTCGCTCAGAAATAGCTCCCGCGTCTGTGTGCCTGCCGCCCCCATCCCTGCCTTCCTGATTTGTGCTCAGAGCGTGTTTGAAAAGGTTCTTGAAGCCCCTGGGTCTGCTTTCCAACTGGAGAAGCTCCCTGGAGCAGGGCTTAGGGCAGCTTGGCAGGAGCCACACCAGGGCTCAGCTGTGAGGTGGCCGCCATCGGAGGGTGTGCCATGCTGTGGAGAGGGCCCGTGTTCCCGCTGTTGGCTGACAGCCTCCTGGCCTCAGAGCAACAGCCCTTTCCTCACAGCCGCCTCTGACCTAGGAGAAAGGGCTTCCCGTGTGACCCTTTTGTAAATGAGGACCTTTAGGTATTTCTTATTTTAAAAAAAAAAAAAAGGCTTCCCTGGGTAGCGGAATCTTTGACCCTTAAAGCATACACAACCCCCATTTCTTCATCATTTTAAGCCTATCTGATGACATCAAAATAAACACCTAGGAAGATAATATTATTGGCTAAAATCATGGAGTGGTGGAGGTGGAGGGAAGAGGATGGAGATGATATAAGCTAGCATTGATGTTCACGGAAGGAAACTGGTAGATGTATCCTAAAGAAAGAGGGGACCCAGAGCTAAAGGCAGTTAGTGGCATCCCCTAACGCCAGTAGTGTAGTCATCTTTCTGTGGACCGTGAAGGTTATCCACCGAAGATTATTGGCAGCAATTTTAATTTGCGCCCTGTCTTCTTCCCCTCACAACGTTCATTCATTCGGGAATATGTGCGGTGTGCCAGGCACTATCTAGAAGCTGAGGATACAGTGGTGAGCCAAAACATTCAAACCGGGAGTTTTGCTCCTTCCTTTGGAGCTGGACATGCTGTAAGGGCCCATTTAGAACCAGCTTCGTTCATCTCTACCTCAATGTGTTTTCCTCTCTCCTGTCCCAGACAGTGGTTGAGCTGGGTCTCTCCGCAGAACCGCAGCTCACCAGCACAGGATTCCGGGCCACTGGCAGCAAGAGCTCAGGACACTCATTGCCATTCCTTTTAGGCCGGGCACGGTAGCTCACGCCTGTAATCCTAGCACTCTGGGAGGCCGAGGC
>VBSM01003185.1:5545061-5609713 GCA_008086735.1 Cheirogaleus medius
TCTCTTTGGAGCTCAGCACCTCACCTCATCCTCACATCAGCCCTGAGAGTTAGGTGGGGCCATGCATGTTCTCTCCAGGTAACAGAGGGACAGAGACCCAGAGCCCTGGAGCAGCTTTCCCAGGGGGCTCCCAGCAAGTCAGTGGCTGAGCCAGGGCAGAGGCAGCTCCTGACTCCCTGTTGAGTGCTCTCGGAACTGGGGGGCTGGGCAGGGTGGTAACTGCGGGTGGAGTCCACATTTCCTGTAGGGCTGAGTCACTCCCAGAGGTGACGCTTGTCTACTCATTGAGAGTCATTCATTGTTGCTAGCTATCTAGGGCAAATGCCTGTGGAGCTTCCTTTATAAATTAATGACATTGTCACTGTTATTTATCAGAAAAGCAATATTACTATGCCATTACCCCATTCACTTGTTTCTGACACTTGCATTTGTGAATCCATGTTTCTGATCTGTTAGGGACAGGATGTCACTGCCTTGGTTTCTGGGTCATCCGAGACTTTGATTCCACTGTCACCTCTAAAGAAATGAAGTGATAGTGCAGAGGGAATGATGATCTTGGTCCGAGGCTAACATGGGTTCTTTTTGGGCAGAAGCCCATCTCCTCCACTGCTTTTTTCCACCTTCTTCCCATGCTCAGCGTATTTTTTTGCCTTCCTCTTTTCTTCCAGGCCCGGGTACCACTTAGCTTTCTGTTCACTGTTACTATGAAGAAAAAAAAAAAGAAAGAAAAGGAAGAAAAGCAGGAGTTCTGAGCTCCTTCCTAAGTCATTCTATGATTGCATGTTCTTTTGTTTGCTCTAAATGTTTATTTCCCCTTCCTGCCTTTCTCCCATTAATTCATTAATTAAGGGAAACATTTATTCATGAGAAAAATGTTTTCAGACTTCCTTGCTTCCTACCCCACAGGAAATAAGGTTGCCTCCACAAAGAGAAATAGCTTTAGGAATCTCAAGAAAGATCCATAGCTCCGTATAAGAAAGCCAATCAACTAAATCGATTGCTGGATTTGACCCTTTCTCTGAACTGCTGAAGCTTTTAGCAGAGCTCAAATGCTAGGGTTAAACGTGCTTCCAAGGGTGAGGAGTAAATTAGCAGGCATCACTCTGAAGATGATGCCATGCTAACAGACCCATTAGAAGGACATGTTTTATGAGTGAATGAACACATTAAGCACAGGTCTGGGATCGTCTGGGTTTATACATATTTGAAAAACGTCAGTGTTCAGCAAATGAGTCATTTATGCCATAGAATGTATTTCTTGCAGAGTGTCCTGTGTTGTTAGATTGCATATGTCCTATTAAAGAGAGAAGTCACAGTATATCTCCTCGTCAGAGCATTCTAAACCCAAAGGAATACAGTTTCCTGCTGTTTTATCTTCCTCTTAAAAGTAGCCAAGACACTGGGGATGAGTGAGAAGAATCATCATATCCTAAGTACATTTGATCAAAAGCTCTTCTTCACTGGGCTTGTTTACCATCACACACACAAAGTTTTAAATTAGATGAGGATGGTAAATGTAAGGCTTTGGGTGGGAGAAAATCTCTATCGTTTACCAGTAGACAGTCATAACAATGCCACCCCCAAATTTTGATGGTCATTAATACAGATTTTTTTCCTTTCCATCATGGAAAGATGAGTTTGCAGCTGATGCAAATTCCCAGGTTCCTGTGCCTCCACACATTTATAAAAAACTGTCTAAAGAGACCCTGTGTTTGTTCAGCCTAATTGTCATATCTCTCCAGAATGCTATGCTTAAGTTGGCAGGACATCAGTAATCCTTGCAACACCATCTTGGGACACTTTTTTTCCTGCAACACAGAGAAAAATCCACAGGTATCTAAAAGAATTAGAGAAAAATACGCTTTTTTTCTGTTTTCTATTTCCAACATTTCTATTCGGATTACTGCGAGAGGGGTGTTGTGAGGATTAAATGAGATGTTGTGGCTGAAAGTGCTTTAGAAACATAAAAGTTAAATTATAGTTATTACTATGATAAGTTATTCTAGGAAGATGAAAAGATAAATGCTTGGTGACTGAATGTTCTTTTTTGGTATATTGAACTGTCTGAAATTAAGGTCAGTACTTTCCCTGAAATTCCTTTAAATTATTTATTTTAACTTTTCTTAGGATAAAAGTAATTTATTACAGTTGTGTAGCTCCTGTCTTATGATGTATCTTAAAGCTGTTTATTTTCACGTTTGCATTTTATGAAAATGTATGGTTTCTGAGATGGAAAGTGACATTGGATACACTTTTAAGTAATACTTTAAAATCTTATAAGTAACACTCTTAGACAAAAAGAAAAAAACAGATAAATACAAAGAAAAGTCAAAAAATTACTGGTGACCTCATCACCTTCACATACCTTTCTTAATATTTGAGCAATTATTCTTCCAGACTTTTTCCATACATGTACATAATTATAGTTTATAACAAAAATGTGATCATATCATACACACTATTTTGTAATAACCCTCTTTGTCAAAAATGATTATCTTTGGCAACATGGTTAAATAATTCCTTATCCTCCTACTGTATGGAGAGAGTAACACAATCTTCTTTTATATTTAGCTTGTTTCCAGTTTTTCTCTATTTTAGACCATGTTGCACATAGTCATCACCTTGTTCATAAGTCATTGTGCACATAATTATTTCTGCTACTTTCTACTTGCTGTGTAACTTTGGGCTGGTTGCTCGTCTCTCCGTGCCTCAGTTTTCACGTCTGTGAAATGGGATGATAATAGTACCCTGCCTCCTGGTGTTACGAAGATTAAATGAGTTAAAGTAGATAAAGCACTTAGCCTGGCTCATAATAGGTGCTGTATAAATGTTAGTAGTTATTATTTCCTGATGATAAATTGCTAAATGTAATGCTGCATCAGTGCATTTTGAGGCCATGTTCTGAAAGATTGTGCCAATTTTGTTTCCTCACAAGAATGTATGAGAATGTTTCGCTATCTTTGTCATCCTTGAATATTATCGTTCTTTTTTATCTCTGCTAATATGATTTAATCTCTGCTAATTCTGAATTTTAAAGTATGATTACTAAACTTGAAATTTTTATGCATCATTTCCAATTGATTTTTATAAAAAGACCTTATACTCATGCCATTAACCTGTCATCTTTTGTATTGTAAATATTTTTTCTTAGTTTATGACTCAGATATTTAAGAAGAGGCATGAAAATAAATGCCTTTTAGACTTAAGATTTCCTCATTTTATAGTTGACTGTCTAGTGCACTAAAATTCATTCTTTTAAGAATAGTTTTACTTAAGGCTTTTATATTTTAGTCCTAGTTGGAAAGGATAGCCAGCTATTAAATGCATTTTTTTCTGCCTTCCTCAGGGCTTCCAGCGTTTCTATTTAAAGCTTCTATCCTTACGGTATGTTTTTTATAGTGGTATTCAAAGAGCCCCTGAGGTTCCACATGGATGCATATAAGCAGCAGTCCCCAACCTTTTTGGCACCAGAGACTGGTTTCATGCAAGACAGTTTTTCCACAGACCATGGGCGGAGTGATGGTTTCAGGATGATTCAATCGCATTACACTTATTGTGCACTTTATTTCTATTATTATTATTACCTTGTCACTTGCCACTCACTGATAGGGCTTTGATATGAATCTGCAAGCAATTGATTTACTATGGCCTCTGTGCAGTCAAACCTCTCTGCTAATGATAATCTGTATTTGCAGCCACCCCCCAGCGCTAGCATCACCGCCTCAGCTCCACCTCAGACCATCAGGCATTAGATCCTCATAAGGAGCGCACAACCTGGATCCCTCCCATGTGCAGTTCACAGTAGGGTTCATGCTCCTGTGAGACTCTAAGGGGGTCACTGACTGACAGGAGGTGGAGGTTACGCAGTTATGTGAGCGATGGGGAGTAGCTGTAAATACAGATGAAGCTTTGAACCCCTCACCTCCTGCTGTGCTGCCCAGTTCCTAACAGGCCACCGACTGGTCTGCAGCCCAGGGATTGGGGACCACAGCAAATAAAGATCCTCATATCCTAGACCAGGGCTTGGAAAACTTCTGTAAAGGGCCAGAGGGTAAACATCTTAGGCTTAGTGGGCCATGCAGTCTTTGTCTCAACTACTTAACTCTGCCATTGCAGAGTGAAAGCAGCCATAGAGGTAAATGAATGGGCATGGCTGAGTTCCAATAAAACTCTATTTATGGATACTTAAATTTGAATATCATGTAATTTTCACATTCCTTGAAATATTGTTCTTCTTTTGATTTCTTTTTAACCATTTAAAATTGTGGGCCATAGAGAAATAGGTGGCAGACCAGACTTGGTCCATGGGCCCTGTTTGTTGGCCCCTGAAATAGAATATCTGGAAATAGACCTATAAAAATCTGGCCAATTAATTTTTAACAAAGGTGCAAAGATGAGAGAGAAAGGATAATCTTTTCAAGAAATGCTGTTCACACAATTGGACATCCATAGGCAAACAAACAAAAATGAACCCCAACCTAAACCTAACACATTATGCAAAAATTTACTCAAAATGGACCATGCATCTACATGTAAAACATAAAACACTGTTTATGAAAGCATAGGAGAAGAGTTGTTAGACATGATATCAAAAGCACAAGCCATAAAAGAAAAAACTGCTAAATTGGACTTCAGCAAAATTAAAACTTTTTGTTCTGCAAAGACATTGTTAAGAGAATGTTGTTGGCTGGTCTGTTTTTCCTACAAGGCCATCTGAAGCCCCAGTGTTCTGTAAATAATTGCCTGATATGTAATCGCATGAATTCCAAGGACCTTGATTTTGTTCTGAGTCTTCCTGGGAATATCTTTTGTAATACAAGGCCATGGATCTTTCACATGGGAGCTTTTCCCTGCCTGTGTCCCTTCCCCTCCCCCAAAGAGGCGAACAGATGTAGCCATACTCCGTTGGTCTGGCCTCGACTCAGCTGAGCAGCCTGAGGGCCTGGATTTGACTTGGGAATTGTATTTTTCACTCACTGCACAGGACTAGAAGCTAAATTGGCTAAGTATAGATAAAAAGGCACCAAACAAATTTTTAGGCCAAGAAATGTTTTCCTAATGGAAAAACTTCTTAAAAGAAATGTAGATTTGGTGGGTGAAGAATGGAGGTAGAAGACAGGAATTTAGGAATTTGCTAATAGCTGCTACAGCTGCCTTGGATGTTCTTGACCTTCAAAATGATCATGGCTATGCCCTTTTATCTCTTATTCCTTCCTAGCCCTTATCTGTGAAATGAAGATTACCACCTTCTCCCCCTTTGCAGCTTTCTTTGTATCTCTTAGAGAGGGTCCAGGAGCTAAGAAAATCTCTTAAAATGTAATAAAAGATGCTTTATGAATGCCACTGTCTTTATCAATGAAGCAAAATCATTTCCTGTCACATCTACTATCCTTTTAATGGAAGAAAAGCATGTATTTGAATGCAGAGTCAATACAGTTCTCTAAACTTAAATGAAAAATCAGCTATAGGATGCACGTCCTGGAGAAGCAAAATGTACCTTTAGCCATGTGCTATGGAGGAGCTGAAGGTGCCATTAGAAACAGCTTTAAAGATTTAATGTTAAGTGGTCATCTCAATGTAAATGACCTAGCAAGTAGAAAATGGGAAGATTCTGTGAAAATGTATTGTTGCATAAGTTTGTGTACTTGATTATGTTTAAATGGGCAGAAAAAATGTAAAAGTGCTACCCTGATGGTTTGTATTTTTGTGTTTGACTTGTTCTTACACCCTCATATACAATCAACCTCTCTTGGCATGCTTAAAGTCAGATTACAAGGACATGGGAAAGGCCCTCTCTATGTAGGGATCTCCTTCTCACATGATTACTGATCTTTGAAGTGGATTTATGAGGGTAGGAAGTCTTTCATTCTGCAATAGGAAAAGAGGCTAAAGAGTAAACATTTTCTGAGAAGGCTTAAAATTGCATATGCTGCAAAGGAAATAATGAAATCACTAAGTAATTCTGGTATATTTGTTGTGTATAAACGATATAGCCGTATCCCACAACTCTAGGTGCCATATATGAACAGTGACCCTGGAGTTGGGCCAACATGGCAGTATCTGTTGGATGCTGTTCTCTGAAGAGTCTTCAGAGAGAAACATCTTTTTCTAAAAGGAAAACAGGCTGTGCGCACAGAGGCCTTTGGGGCTTCTGCCCTTGGTTGTCTTCTACTAAAATCCCCTCGGGCTTTCCTGATTCCTGCCTGCGTGACTCTCTTAAGGCCTGTGGAAGCTGTGTTCTCTTTCAGGGGACTGAGAGTTGGTTTCAGTTTTTCTTATTTCTTAGTGACATCAGGACTCAAAGGTTACTTCTGTAGCGCTTCCTAACCCATGTGCTATGAGTGTAGGAGAATGATCCTCTCAGCTCTCCAGGGTCAATAGGAAGGGCCTCAGGTGGTTGGAAACCCCTTCTGGGCTGATGGCCTTCAACAACCTTTGGCCTCTAGCAGTATGTCATGAAAATGCTATCATTTTACCTATGTGCCATTATCTGAAAAAGGTTGGGTGGCACTAACTCACTGCACGTATTTGTCTTTCTATATAAAGATGTTTAACAATGGCTCTACTTTACCTTAGGGAATATTTCACCTTCCTCGTTAGAGAAACGAACATATGACTGGCAAAGGAAACTCCAGGATAATTAAAAACCCTCGTATGTATCTTCATTTCACACATTCTTTCTCTAGGACTTCTTTTGGGAATTAGACCTTGAAATAGCTCAGACTTTTAAAGATAGAGCTTAAAGTCCTATTATATCTAGAATGAAATAAATTCACTCTAATTAAAGAAACAATCTTTCTAAGGGAGTATACAACTTTGGGTTGCAGCTATGATGGAGTAAAGGGTATGAGGCTTACCCTCCTGCCACGGACGACTCTAACGTTGCACAAAATATACCAAGCAGCTGTTTTTAGGCATTGGATAAGTGCATAGCACAGGGATGTGATCCTGGAGAGAAGGGAAACATAAAAGTGAGTTTGACATCAACCCTCGATTTCTGCCTGCAGATACTTCTAAATTGCAGCACAGGGCAGTGGAACCCAAACAAAGAGCGGCAGACTCATTGGATAGAGGAGATAGAGATTGTAATTTAGGGCTGCTGAGGTGGCTCGAATTTTCAGGGTTGGGAACTGCAGAGGAATGAGCTGCACAAAGAAAGAGTTCCAGAAATCTGTAGATCTGGAATCTTTGGCCAAATACTAAGCTGGGCATTAACAGGGCAAGAGTCTACTAGACCTGGCAGAAACTAAGAACTTGGGAGGCTGTGAGCCGAGTGGATATCCCAGAGGTCACCAGTGATGGGAGATGGAGTTCTGGCCAAGCAGAGCAGAAAAACCAGGGGCACTTAACACCCCTGGCATCCAGTTGAGAACCCAGAAAAGCCAGCCACAGGAGTAGGGCTATCCTAGACCTACCATAACAAAGCCTATAAACCAAGGCTTGACAGGTCAAGCTGAAATGCAAGTAGCTTGCCCACCATACCAAACGTCAACACTCTTGCAAGGAAGACGACGCAATTCAGGCTCTCAACAGTGTAGCATGCACAGTTGTTGAGATGATATAATTATAAAGGACTAGCTCTATGAAGAAGCAGGAAAATGTGAGTTATGGTATGGGTAGCTTGTAAAAGACATGGGGACATTTCATAGTCTGGGTTTCAGGCATCAATATGTGCTTCAGCTAATATCGGCATGACCAAAAGGAAGTGTTCACTGCTTTTTGTGTATTGTCCATCCAATTTTTTGTTACCAGTTATATAATATGTAAAATGAAAAAGGCAGAAGTTAGTATAGCAAAGCCTATAAGTTGTTGCCCAGTAAGAAGCCAGGATTTTTTACAAGTGGTTGAACTCTGGGTCACGACTTCCTGGTATCACAAAAGAGTGAATGACTCCCTGAGCCTCGGTGATCCTGAGAGGTTGGCATTTGGCATGTGGCATTTTCTTGAGTGGTCTTGTCCTTAGGACTGTCTCCTTGGGTTTCCCTCTTTAACTGTGGTCTGTCAGGCCTTTCTTCTGACACTAAGACCACAGTTATTTTTTTCTTCCTGTTACCTCATAAACCCATGATATGTGGATGAGCCTGCTCTAGTAACTGACTTATGGGATGTTGGAAATTCTGAGCAGAAATCCAAGCCATGCAGAATAATTGCATCTCTTGGGGAGGTGTTAACAAGCAGAGGCAGAGCTGAGTGCTCCTGGGCTCTGGCTTCCGTGGAACTTCGGTTCAATAGCACCTGCCCCCAAGCTCCATGTAGAAGGCATTCATTAGTAGATACTAAGCAGTGCTTTCCATGCTGCTGCTAGGTACGGAGGGCGAGAGGCCTCAATGTCCCTGGGGGCACTCTGAGGCTCACTTACCAGCCTCACTGAAATTGTACAACACTTTCTCCTCAAATGATATCTCGGGCATCAGGGAAGGCCATGAGAAACAGCCACGCTGGATAACTTCTGGGAAGTTGGTACTAGGGAGCATGGGGACAGCCGACCACCAGGAGGAGTGACTGAGCAGAGTTTCTCTTTCGTCTGGACCAGGTGGTGAACCCATTTTTATCTCTTCATTTCTTTGGTTTGAAATGTCCATTTCTAAGCTGCATATTCCCGTTTGAATTCAAAGAAGACAATTATAATGCCTGAGAAAATGTGGCCTACCTCTGGGGGTACTTTTTAAGTTTTTACTACAATTATAAACAAGTAACAAATTCAGTGCAGGTCAGCAGGTACGCCTGATCTTGTAGATGAAGGTCACTTTGTGTAGCCAATCTGTACCTGCCTTCTCCGTGCTCAATTTGACCTTACTTCTGACATCTGAAAATTGAAAGAAGTGCTATCACAGTCTGGGGGAAGATTGGTCCATCCACCTATTCATCCTTTCGGCCAACATTTATTCACAATTGTTATGTGCCAGGCACCTCAGTAGGTATTAGATGGGTACAGAGGTGTGAAGATAAGATCCTCATTTTCAAGGAGCTTACCATTTTTAAGAACCTTGCTACTCAAAGTGTGGTCCAAGGAGCAGCAGCACTGATATCTCCTGGGAACCTCTTAGAAATGCTGACTCTCAGACCTACCCCAGACCTATTGAATCCAAATTGGCATTTTTACAAGATCCCTAAGTGAGAAGTATGCACATTAAAGTTTGAGAAGCACTGGTCTAAATCACTGATTCTTAACCTGCACATTGGAATGACCTAGGGACTTTTTTTTTTTTTGAGACAGAGTCTCATTGCGTCACCTTGGCTAGAGTGCCGTGGCATCAGCCTAGCTCACAGCAACCTCAAACTCCTGGGCTCAAGCGATCCTCCTGCCTCAGCCTCTCGAGTAGCAGAGGCTACAGGCATGCGCCACCATGCCCGGCTAATTTTTTCTATGTATATTTTTAGTTGGCCAATTAATTCGGGGTCTTGCTCTTGCTCAGGCTGGTTTCGAACTCCTGACCTTGAGCAATCTGCCCGCCTCAGCCTCCCAGAGTGCTAGGATTACAGGCGTGAGCCACCGCGCCCGGCCTACCTAGGGACTTTTTAAAAGCCCTGATTTCCTGCACTTCTCCCACTTCCTGAAATTGTGATCTCATGGGTGCGTGACCTAGCCCAGGCATCGGGATTTTTAAAAATTCCCAGGTGTTTCTAAATGCGTAGCCAGATTTGAGGGCCACTTGTCTAATATGTTGCTTTGCACTCTTGACAAAACAGCCCAAGATGAGGTTGTGGCTCATTCTTTTAATTAGTTTACAAGCCAAGTGGCAAGCTTGTCTTTTGTAAAGATTTGATGTGCCTAAACTAGAGGTAGGCACACCAGGTCTCAGTGGTGACACCCAGCTCATGTGGCCGTCTCTGTGCCAACAGGCCATATGTCAGGGATGACTGTTCTCAGCTGGTGCCTGGCATGATAGTGGTGTAGAGTGCTAGAGTGCTTCGGCCAGGTTATCTGGGGCCATGCTGGCAGGATTGAACGGACAATGTTAAAGTCTGGGCAAGGCCTCCTTCCTTAGACACACCCCGGGGCTGTGGCACCCCTCCTCTGCCCCCCCACCGTCCGAGTGTGTGAGCCGCTGCCAGGGGGTTTCACCCAAAGGAGCAGGGACTAGGAGTGGCTCCTCTGCACCCGAGAATGGTGCTGGGTCACATGACAAATGCATGTGCGCTTAATTAAGAAGCTTTCCCAATCACATCATCCCCCAGAGACTCGGACTAATCCATATAACACAATAATGACAGTAACAACAGCCAGCAGTTGTGTCACTCTTTACACCTTGCAAAGATTTTCAGGTGTGTCAGGAGACTGAGATCCAGAGAACTTTCATGACTAGTGAATGGTGTGAGTGTTCCATGGCCCATACTTGCTCTCTTCCACCGCTCTCTGTGTTCCACTTGAATGTGTCAGGCAACATATAAGGAATGACTACCTCGTGACATACTGAGCTCACCATTATTAGCGGTATGCTAGTAGAGAACAAATAAGCCCAGATAGTGCAAAACATAGAAGTTGAACTCCAGCATGCCTAAGGCTCTGTAAATTCATTCCTTAAAAGGAAAAACCTCATTTGCATTTTATAGGAAAAAAATATCATATTTCATTCTAATATCTGCCTGGTGATAAGGCATAGAGAAACCATTTTGGCCGTTTTAAGGACTTGATTATGGAAGAGTAAACATTATATGTCAGAAATGTGATTTCTTTCCATACTGTTGATAAGGGTCCAGGTCTACTTTCTTCTGCTTTCATACCAATAGAGCTTATTTCCAAATATCATTTGTTCTGGAAGCTTTCATCTATGTGCTGCTCTTTTATTCACTTCCACCTCCCACCTCATTCAGAGTTCATCCCCTCACCAGCCTACAATATCCTTTCTCCTCCTAATTAGAATCTGAAAATCCACTAGAGTGACCATTGTCTCAGGTTATGTCTGTGGTCCTGGTGTAATTATTCATAGCACCCCAGGTTTAGAAAGAAATTACAGTACTTTAGCCACCCCACCTCTCTCCTCGGTGGTCAGCTACTGCCTTGTAGTCCTGCCTTCACTCAACTCCTGCCATCTTCCTTGGGGACATCTATTCCCACCTTGATGGCATGCTGGCCTCACAAGTCATTGACCGCCTGCCCCTCCATTCTGCCCCTGTCACTCATGGGTGCTATGTTGCCTCACATCTCACATCACTGTTCAGTAGATGTTGGTTGGTTCTTGAATATTCTCTTCCATGAGCACAGTGTCCCACTCTCCCTCTTCCCTTCCTTCACGCTCAGTGATCCTGCCCTTGACCTTTCTCATTGCCTCGGTTCTTGCCCTTGCTCTTTCCTTCCAGACTGCCTGGCTTCTCTTGGTCCCACCAGTTTTTAAATCCAGCCTAGCACTCCTACCAGTGTTTCTGTGCCACTTTGATTCACTGCGTCCGCCTCCCCCACTAGGCTCTGAGCTTGGGAGCCCCATGGGGACATGATTTTCTTTTTTCCTCTGGATTCCTCTCCCATCTTACACATTTTAGGTTCTCAATAAATAAATTGAATTTGCTGCTGTTTTACACTTCTGCAAGTACAACCCTCATACGAATAATTCTCACTTCGTCTCTGTCTTCAGAAGACTAGTTCTTTTGTCTGGTTTGTTGAAGAGGACTTATTTTCACTTCTCGTTTCACTGTCAAAATTATTCCTGTTTCCCTTACGTTAGCTTCTATTCCTGGAAAAAAAATAATAACCTCAGTTCTCTGTTAGTCTCCATCCCGCTCCAGGCATCCTGACCCCAAGCTTGCTTTCTGTCCTGCAGCAAGCTCCCTTTTTTGCTTCTGCTAGTATTCTAAATCACACTGGCGGATTTCTTTTTTGACTGTGCTTATCTCATCCATGGGCCTTGTGTTTATTCTTACACCAATCAGAACAATTAGATATATTGTGTTCTCCCATCACGCTTTGCCTCTCTTGCCTTGAATTACGTGATGATTAGCACTGTTAGTGTTTTCCTTAAGGAGCCGAGTACAGATGAGCCCTCCAAGCCAGTCATCACCACTGAGAGATATGATAAATATGTCATTATGCACTGATTTCCCCTGGAGGCATGCATGCATGAGTTCTAAAGTTATTCTGGACAGGCTTTTGCTTATTAAAATTTCCTTTATCGTTTTTCTCCCACATGAAGCAAAAAGGTTCTTGGGTTATTGTTTGCATAAGGCTAAGATGAAGCACCAATTTGCACCATTTTAAGAAGTTTGAAAGAAAAATAGCACTAAATAATATTTGAGTGCCTTTTGTGGACTGTTCTGTATCAGATGATCTGGAATGAATGTGGAGGGAAGTCCAGTCCTCACATAAGTAAACCTTTTACCCTTGAAAAGATTTAAGATTGTTTGAAAAGCTGTTAATGGTTCTCTCTGTTTTTGGTACTAGAGGACTTATTCAATACCTGTTAATAACCCAAAAGGACCTTGCATAATATTGTGTGTCTGTTTTCCATGTACATTTCTAAGCTCCCTAGGGTTAGAGACCATGTTCTTTGCATGTTTAATGTTCGATGCCTACAGAACTTAAATATATTTTGCATTTAATAAAATGTTTGTTGAGTGGAATATAATGAAGTACAAATTAACATAGTCCTGAGCATTAGCTAAATGGTAAAGCATTCATCATAGTCACTTTCCTAAAGGCGAGTTTCAAGTTGGATTTTGAAGATGATAGGACACATCCAGAAAAAGAAGAGAAAGGAAAAAAAATGTTCCAGGAATTTCCTTGGAAGCAGAGCCTTTGGATTGAGAGACTTAATTTCCAAGGATTAGGGGTAAAGAAATTCCACCCCTGCCTCCTTTATAAGTTTCTTTGGTATCATAGATGACATTCATAACAACTCAGGGTCAGAAGAACCTTAGAAGCCACCAAATCCTGCCACCACCACCCCTGTTTTTGTAAATCTCTCTTTGGGGACTGATGCTAGATTGTTCAGCAGGTAGGACCAGACTATTTACCTGGCCTTCTCATTATCATTTTTCCAGAAAGATAAACATTCTTTCATGTTGGAAGCCTCAAAAGGCTTGTTTTGTTCTGGGTAAAATCTGAACTTGATGCTTCAAGTGTTTTTGTTTTTTGGTGTTGGTTGGGATTAGAATTTATAGTCAGTGACTCAGGACTGATTTCCAAAATCTGCATTCTCTTCTAAGGGGTCAGTTTATCCTTGTAACAGATACTACTGGGGGAGGGGAAGGAGAGGATCATTTACTTCTCACCTGAGGTAGGCCTTATGCCAACTTATGTAAAATCCCCAGGAATTCAGGTAGATAGAGGCCATCTTATCCTGTAGTAATTCAAGTTTTGGACTTCAGGAGATCACAGCATCAGGGTTAGAAAACGTCTTCATTAATTCCACAAATATTTATTATGTGGGGCATTGTGCACAGGGCTGGGGGTATAATGGTGAAAAAATCAGATGTAACCCTCACCTTGCTGGAATGCATGATCTAGCAAGGCACAAGTGAGCCAGGTAAGCCATGGCTTTGCAGGGGCCTGCAGCAAGGCCTTGGGCCAGCTGCACGTCTCATGCTCGAGCCCTCCTGGTCCCTTCGCCAATCCCACTGATATGTAGAAGACCATGGGGTTTCTCCATGGGCCCTGAGCATGATCTCATCTCTTTCTTCTTCATCTTCTTGCTTCAGATGTAACTTTAAAAGTCTCTGTGTTACCAGTGTTTTTGGGAAAGCCTTTGCTCATTTTGGGCTTCAACTGGAAGTTATTGATCACAAGTCTGAGGATCAGGTTTTTACTCAAGGACGCCATATTTGACAGCAATGTGTATGTTGTACGGACACCGAGCAGGGAGGGATACCCAAGTGAGGAAGTTTACAGTAGGCTAGGCAAGTCCTGGATCGGGTGATAGAAGTGGGTTTGGACCCAGAGGACCTATGCAAGATGGATTATAAAACTACAGCAAATTGGACTTCCAACCGATCGAAAATGGGAAAAACTGGAAGTGGTTCTGTGGCACAAGGTTGAATGCCCAGGAACACCACGAAGCCACTGGGCTCATGGCAAAGGCCAGCCTCTTGCTGGTGTTGCCTGCTGCCCTCTCCCTAGCCCCTGGCTCAGTACACTGCACAGAGTAGGTACTCAATAAACATTTAATGCATGGGCAAAATAGAGATTGTTCAAAGGGAAGCATGTTTGATCTGGAAGAACAAATAGATTTATTCATTCATTTGGTAAGCAAACATCGAGTGCTGTAAGGTGGAGGAAGGGCTTTTCATGATGACAACTGTGCCCCGTCAACATCGAAAGGCGAAGGTGAAGGAGAGCAGCACATTAATGAGCTTGCGTAAGGTGTGATTTTTTCTTATGCTTGGCTGACTGCTGCAAAGCCCTTTTTAATATTGACAGGCTTTGTAACAGGCTAATCACAGAGGATATTTGTGCATGTGATATTTTCTAAGCCCTGTTTGCAGTTAAATACTTTCATTTCAGTAAAATTAAAATAAAGAAAATACATACTCTCCCATCTTTCAAGAGGAGAAAAGAAGACCTTATTGATCCAGGGCATCTAAAGGCAGCACTGGGTGTTGAGTCCCAGCCTGCAGCCCTAGCCAACTTAGGCTTTTGTTCTCCCCTCTGACTTCAGGGTTTGTGCTGACTTAGTAACCATTGCCTCATTGATACCAGCCTCAAGGAAAGGGCCTCTGTTCTCTCAAAAGGGATGTCAGACCTCTCTGGAGGGTGGTTGCCCCCATCTCTCACTCTCTGTTTTCCTGTTTCCCAGGACTGCATCGATGTAGGCTGGTGGGAAGGAGAGCTCAATGGCAGACGAGGAGTGTTCCCCGATAACTTCGTGAAGTTACTTCCACCAGACTTTGAAAAGGAGGGGAATGTAAGTCTCCCTGGCTTTGATCTCAGTGCCCCACATGCTGTCAGAATTGTGGCTTCCATGATGGGATTTGGGATGGGGCATGGGGGATGGGGGAAGTTTGGTGTAATCTTGAAGAACACTGAATGTTCGAAGGACTGGGGTTCTGAGTCCTTGGCTGCCCTAACCCTATAACAAGTTCAGCACAGGACTTGTCTGTCAGCTGGTGAATGTGATACCTATACTAGAGTTGTTGCATATATAAGCAATGTAATGTGTGTAACGCACTTGGTGCAGTACCTTACATATTTGAGCACCCAAATAAACCGTGAGACCCTTGGGTGCTCTGTTCAGTAGGTGGACTGCCTCCATCCCACATAGCATGGTTCTTGGGGTGGTAAAGTAGCCAATGTTGTAGAAGTGGCTGGAAAGCACACTGTAAGGCTGCAGATGCAGAGCAAAGCCTGCTAGTCTTTCTACACTATATTTGCATCCATATATCTCTATATACTCACCTTTCATCTGGGTTCTCTCTTTGTGGGAACCCATTTGATGATGCTGTTGAAATAAGCCAGTCCTCGCTTGCCTCACTCCAGGTATATTCTTTTCCTGCTATTAATGTAGTAAGAAATGTTGAAAACTTAGCAGCACTTTATAGCATAAGGGGGCAGTGATTTAGTTTTATCCATCCTGTTCTGCACCTAAGGGCTCTTTGCTCAGGCTTTTGCATGACTTCTGCCCACCTTTCCCAGTCTGGGCTGTCTTCATGCCCGGAGGCTCTGTTACTAGCCGATGCTGAACCTGACCTTCACACATCACCATTCGGGTAGGGCTGAGGTGCAGGAAGGATAGCTACAGTGCTGGTGGATTGGTTACCAAGGATACTAGGCTAGCATTTAATGATGTGTGCGCTACTTAGATGAACAGATGTAGTTGTTTAAGAAGCTAGATGGTGTTGGCACCTGCCAAGATTAAGCCCCATAGACTGTTAGGTTGATTTGAAGGCTAAGGCCACACTTTGTTTAGGCTTTTTGATTTCTTTCTTGTATTGTTTAGGTGAAGGATGTTCTGTTCCACACCTGTTATTCTCTCTTGGTGTCTGAGTTTGGGTTCTGGAGAATCTGGCTTCTGCTTCCTAATGTTTTCTAGAGCCTTGATACTCAAAGTGCGATCCATGGACCAGCAACATCAGCATCATCTGAGAGCTTGTTAGAAATGCTCAGACCCCAGACCTGGTGCATTGGAATCTGCACTTTAACAAGATTCTCAGGTGATCTGTTTGCATGTTACAGTTTGAGAAGTGCTGGTATAGGAGCAGGAAGCAGGTATTTAAGTGATGACAGCCCCACCTGCCAACCCCACTCTTATATTTTAGGAGGAAAATAAATTCACATCACAGAGAAGAGCTCATCATTCAATAAGGAAATTTTCCACCAAGCATAACCACTTGAAATGTTTTCAGTGATGACTATAGCAATGGACTAATTTGACAAAATTAGTCACTTAGAAAAACAGACACCAAACACTTAGTAATGACTGGAAATATTTTGAAATAATAGGACACAGGAATGAGGTTTGGCAAACATAGAGTATAGTGGTCATGACTCTAGGCTGTAGCATCAGATAGACCTGGGTTCGAATCCTGACTCTGTCACTTACTTGTTCTGTAGTTAAAGCCAAGTCACTGAATGTCTCTAAGCCTCAATATTCTCATCCATAAATTGTGAATAATTGTACCCACCTTGTTGAACTGTTGAGAATATTTACTATGATGATGCACGTAAATTCTTAAGCACAATGCAGTTGGCAAATGCCCCATACAGGGTAACTCTCCCAGTCTTTCTAATTACTACTATATCACCACAGCAGGGGAAGGCTCCAGCTGAAACTGTGAAGTGATGATAGAAGGCTGACTCTGGTTCTTTTTGTTTCAGCTGATTGAATCAACACAGCTATCTTGGTGTCTTGGTGAACTTCCCTGGGAATCCAAATGCATCTAAAAATTTTGAGTGGCCATTAAAAAAAAACTAGGGATTTATAAAATACGCTTGTGGAGACACACGAGCAGAGAATGGCATAATCTTCATGTTATTTCTCATATTTTTTCTGGATCTGCTGCCTGATAATGGTGTTGTATTTTCATTCACTCATTCACTTGGTATTCATTGAGTCCCTTCTCTGGGCTGGCCACGGTGCTGGTTGATTGGAAGTGAAGCGCACACACAGTTGCTACCCTTGTGGGCTTAGAGTTAGGCAGCAGGTCTGGTGTTTAGGGCTGTAGAGACCTGCCAGACCTTTCTGAAAGGACACCTGGTACAGGCCTCTCCAAGTGAGAGGAGGCAAGGGAGCCATCCCGACTGCCTCTTTCACCCTTCTCACCTATCTTTGGGAGGCTGGTAAAAGCCGGTTATGTCCTAAAGTGTTTAGACACCAAGACCTTCATGGTGACTTCTCTGTCTTTATTTAGCCAGGGAATCTTAGAAAACAGCCATCCTCTTAGACATTTGCCACCTTATTGGTTCTGATTGAGGCAGTATGGTTTTTTAAAAATTGTATGTATTTACTGAGTACAATATGATACTTTGAAGTGTATGTGCATTATGGATGGACTAAATCTAGCTAACTAATGTATGCATTGCCTCACATAGTTTTCATTTTTGTGGTGATAGGCAGTAGGGCTTTGAAGGCTAGGGGAAAACCTGGATCATTCTTTTAACAAATGGGCAAAGCCTGCAGCTGTCTCCACTGTGGCACCCTGCCTTCTAGTTCCTGGTCTTATTTTTGTAAGGTAATAAATTCACTCAGGTAAGAGATTCTCTATAGTGTACTTTTCTAGAAGCTCTGTGTTACATAAGCTATTAAGGGAAGCACTTCCATTGGGAGAGTGAAGTTGTCAGTGATGAGTAGACTCGGCTTGCTCGTTGGGGCATGAATGCTCTTTGGGGTCCCCAGGGGCATCTCTCAAACCCCAGACAAACAGCCACCATCTCTTTGATAAGTCTTTTAACGTTGTCCCTATGAAGCAAAAAACCCAATTTTAGGGAAACAATAGTCATACCTGTCAGACAAAATAATACTTACAGCTGAAAAGTGATTGTATAATATAGCACTTAGCTTTCAGAAATTCAAAGTCTAAAATCCTTTTTCATCCCCTCTGGCCTAGAAAACCAGCCAACCAGCTTTGCATTGGTTATTATACCAGCCTTTATTGCTCCACCCAGAATATTGGTGAATTGGTGGCAATGTGACTGGAGATGGGGCTGTTATTTGCTGAGTTGACAGTATAAAGATGATTAGAATCATTAACATGAAGGCACTGTGTGAATGACAGAGTCTGAAACATTCTGCCACCAGTTTCAGCAGATGTCATCTTGTCTTGCCAGTGACTGGGGTTGCAGTCATTCACCCGGAAAAGAGGATGATCTGTGATGATTAGGGTAGACAGAAGCAAACGGCATTTATTGAACAGCAGGCCTCTTGACTCAGAAGGCATCACCAGAGCATTCTGATGAGGCTGGTGTATTTTTTTGCTGAGGTGTGAATTCAAGTGGTGACCACAAGGCCTTTTGAATTCCGGGCCATCTTTCTTTTCTGTGAGTGCTTAGTGGACTCTCGCTCACCAGGGTGACAAACGCTTTGGGGCTTTTCCTCAAGATATTCCAGGAGAGCATCCGTTGATCTCTTGGTGCATATTTTAGAGCAATTATGTAAGCTATTTATAAGAGAACCAAGATTCAATGGCTGTCTATTTATTTTCAGGCTTGACAGTAAAATTGAATACCTGGATGGAAAGATTAAATATTCTGAGAGCTCTAATGAAGCAGTGCATGTGCTCTGTCATTGTTACTGAAGGATAATGGGGAACTTGGACTCTCAAGAACAGCAGAAACAGCTATCATTAAAAGAAAGAAAAAAATTAGAATAGGGATTCTGAAAAATAGTGTTTCTGAAAGATAGTGTTTTAAGAAAGTCTCAGGCTCTGGTTCTTTTAAGAGAAGCCATTCAAATTGTCAGAAGAAGGCATTACTGATCTACCATGCTTTGATTGGGAGGGCTCTTCAGAGTTTGTGCCATGTCAAGAAGGAGGACATTGCTGAGATTCCCATAGGCGTTTCCCTAGTGAATGCTCCACGGTAGAGGGTCTGCCTCTCAGCCTCAGGGACTCAGAAACCTGCCCTTGAAGATGTCCCTGTGGCTGTGATGCAGGCTCACCTTTGTCAACACACAGTGACTTACCCAGGTAGCAGGCTGCCGGCTTACTAATTGCAACAAGACTCAGATGCCAGCCAGTCCAGAATGCGTGGGCCTGCCTGCCCCAAGCATTTGCCCCTGGGGGGCCTGATTCCTTAGAAGCCAGGTTTCACCAGAAACCATCCTTATCCGGGGCTTGCTAGGAGAGCAAGGAATCAAAACAAGAGGAGTTTCCTGTCCTTACAAAGGGTCTTGCAGGTATCTCTTGAGGCCCCCTCATGCACCAAAGGGGTTGGTTTGCCAAGGGAGCCATGTGTTGAACTCAGCTAAGCCCAGATAATGCTTGTAGGAACACGGCACCACTGGCCTCAGCAACTGTCCATTTTTCTTTGTTTCCATGACTGGCCTGTTCCAGACTCTTCCTATTCACATCAGTCTCCAGACACATTATGATACAATCAATTCGATTTCCCGTTTTGTTTTTTTTCAGTTATAATCCTGCCAACCCAGCGTCTTAATATTGTTCTAGATCACTCTGCAGAAGTTTTGCAAGTTCCAAAGTTTACAGAAAAGGAAATCTCTTGCTTGATGCCCACAATAGCTAATCCACCGTAGGTGAATTTTGCTGGTTTAACTAGTTTAACTACTTTCTCTTTACCAAGTTCTTAGGAGGCCCCTTACCTGAGTCCCTATCTTCTGACAACTGAGTTCATAAAATCTGTTCTTAGCCAAAATTTTCTTTGTTCCTCATCATGTCCTTTAGCCTTTTGAGAACTACTGTAGTTTATAAAAATGCTCAGTAAATTATTTCCCTGGGTTTTTTTAGTCTTCTAGAAGAAATAAATGTGTGCTTTTAATAAGCAGCCTTATGGAAAACAATTCACCTATAACATTATTCGTCTTGGTATGTTTAGTTTCCTGGGCGGTTTCACATGCAAAGGAATAGGGCTTGTTAAGGCATTAATGTCACCCAAGTGCAGCCTATTGATGTAGCCCCAACAGGCTTCCTCGAAGCCACCTAGGTGGCATTTCCCCTCCCTTCTCTATCAATGAGTATAGCCAGTACTCTTTGAAGGCAGAACCCATGTCCCAAGTATCTCATTCATAGAAACTAAAAGCATGCAAGGTACATGGTTGGCAGTCAGAAATCCTTTGTCCTTTGGGTGTTTGGTGCCAGGGTGAACCTTCCCTTCCTTCTGTCCCTCCTCTCCTGCTTGCTGCTCTCTCTTGTACAAAAGAGGAGGAAGAGTGGAGGGAGGGGCAGAGGAAGCTGGGCTCCTGTCAGATTCTACTGCCCAGGGAAAAGGGGTCCCAGGTCCTTCCATCTAGTCATGGGGTCTGGGTATGGAATCGAGGCATCGCTTCCAGGGTGGTGGGGTGGATGGAGTGAAGGGGTGAGCCAAGGGGAATCTGAGAGAGCATGTTAGGGAGATGCCGGATGCCAAGGCCTGGCTGACCACCCAAATAGGCCAGCAGTCAGTCTGCATGGGCCCAGCCAGGAGGGAGACCACCAAGCCAGAGGCTGAGGGAGAAAACTAGAGAAAGACACTTCCAAGAGCAGGTTACACAGCAATTCCCGGGGATCTCCTATGCAGATGACAGGGCAGGCAGTTGCTGGGGACTCTGCAGGGTACAGAGGGGCAGACACTGTTATTGCCCAGAGCATAGCTTCAGCTGCGCATTTCAAAGGTGTGGCTGGTCTCCTGGGGCAGGGGATAAAAGGGCAGAGTAGAGATCCCCGTGTGTTTCTAGAGCTGTGCCTTAGTCAGGAACTATCCATTTGTGTCCCCTCTCCAGCCTCACACACAGACACCTCCAGAGAACTTAGCTGAATGCATGGAGGAGAACTTTCTAAGGTCCAGAGTTGCTCAAAATCAAGCTGAGATTGGCTTCCAGAACCTTACCATATTCCTCTGACAAAGCCCCCAAAGGGTGCCCAGCCATCACTGGGTACACTCCTCTGGTTATTTTTCAATGGATCACATCTCTGGGGCCAGAGCTCTGAAGGCAACTGGCTCAAGAGGCAAAGGGGCAAATCCGAATTCCTCCCAGGAGAACAGCTGAGCCCCCTGATGAGCTCTTTTGCTTGGGACTGGCCAGTCTTGCCAAACAAAGGGCAAAGTCAGTTCTGAAATCCGGAAAGCGTGTCTTCCTGCCATCCTCATTCCGGAATATTCAGATCTATTTCCTTCCTGGTAGTGTAAAGGGAAAAATCAAATGCTAAGATATCCATTGAAAGCAACAACTCCACACACAGTCGGACATGGACATGCACGTGCTTAGGCCTGTGTGTCCTGCATACGTGAAGACCATGGAAGGCATTAGACTCCATCAGAAATCAGATGTTGGCTCGTTGATTTTGTTATCAACATTTTTATGTTGGCTCTTTTTGAAAGAATTCCCACAGTCTAGATGTTGAGAAATGTGAGTTTTGGACCCTCTCTGGCTACAAACTAGCTGGTAACACAGCCCCTCTGGGCCTTAGTTTTCTCAGCTGTAAAGGGGGACTTTTATGATCACTTGTAGCTCTGACATCCACTGGTTTGCTAAGCACTTACCTGTGAATTGAGCAGGCTGAAGCCGCCTGAGTTTGGAGCTAGAGATTTTACTTTCACCGTGGAGGGAGGGATGAAGGAATAAATAAAACAGGTGCCTCTAAAAAATCAGCACTTAATATAAAATGCTTGCCTGAGTTGAAAGGATGTTTCTGTCTGTGCACCTACAGGGGCTAGTTAATACTTTATTGCTGTTAAATTTTGCAGAGGAAACCTTGACTTACCGTTTAACCCGGAAGACCCCCAGCCCCATTTCCTTTATCCAGTCACAACTAGGCATGTGGAGGGAAATCAGCTGAATGATCTACTCATGTCTTTTTACTTGAGAATCGTGACCTCTTGTGATGAATTTTTTACTGTCACGTTTTGCTACTTCGCCTTCTCAGTTCTCACTTCCCTGTCTTCCTGTTGCATTAAAAAAAAACAAAAAAAAACCTGTAGGCCCATGTGCAATACTTTATGAATCACTGGGGTGGGGGTGGGGGTGGGGGCAGTGGCAGTTCAGAACTACATGGGACCCTAGCCCTGAGTTTTGTTTAGAATCTAAAAAAGACATCTTATTTGAAAATGCAGCATCTTTTCTCATCGGAGGAGGCATAAAAGCTGCTTAAGTTTGATGGAACCAGAGAAAGTGAAGTCAGTAAAGGAAAAACAAAAAAATGAGAGGCAAACCTGTGACCCGCTCAGCTGATAAGCGAAGCAGGCACCTGGCCAGCATTGCTCAAGCATGGTAGATGCAAGACAGACAGCTCCCAAACTGTTCCTTCCTCCCCAAACTGTCCCAACTGCCTTCGCAACTGCCAGGGTTCCCAACAAAAATTCACACTTCTGTCTCCGCCCTTTGCCATGTTCACACACACACTTGTTGTGACCACACTTTTCATAGCTGTCTGTTAGCGCGACATCGCTCGTCCCCTTTTCCTCCCCCGGTGCCCCTCTGCTCTGTCACATTTTGTGTGTCTGCTACATGCTGAATCTGACACAACAGGGATTTTTTTTTCTTTGCCCAGTAATCTTGGAAAATATGATGACTTGTAATTGTCTTTTTAAAATTTGGGGCCCTGTGGTTTTGAGGCAAGGCCGCTGGGGTAACGGCCTCAGTGAGAGGGAGCTCACATGCAATTGGTCATAGAAATTTTCAAACCAGCAGGGGAGCGAGGAAGACACCCAGGGGTAGGCGTCGTTGGGACTTGGCTGGTGAGAATAAGGCCACAGGGTGTTGGCGGTTTCGTGAATAAGAAATTACAAACATACTTCGTTTCACTGCACTCTACTTTATTGTGCTTCATAGATCCTGTGTTTTTGACAAATTGAGGGTTTGTGGCAACCCTGCGTGGAACAAATCTATCGCTGCCATTTTTTTCCAGCGGTATGTGTTCACTTTGTGTCCCTGTGTAAATTTCACCATATTTCAGACTTTATTATTATATCTGTTATGGGGATCTGTGATCAGTGATCTTTGTTCCTGTGGCAGTTGCTTTGGGGGTGCCTTGAACAGCACCCATATAAGACGAACTTAATTGAACAGCGCTGTGTGTGTTCTGACTGCTTCACTGACCGTCTCTCTCCCTCTCCTCAGGCCTCCCTGCTCCCTGAGATACAACAATATTGAAATTAGGCCAATTAAGAACCCTGCACTGGCTTCTAAGTGCTCAAGGGAAAAAGTTGATAAAGCAGTGTCAGGGTTTGAGAGGATTTACTCCAATTTTCAAAGAAAAAGTTCTGCTGTGGGTAAAACAGCACCGTGTGCCACAGAGAAATCTTTTGTGAAAGGAAGTCAATCGATGCGGCAAATTTCATTGTTGCCTCATTTTAAGAAATGGCCACAGTCACCCCAACCTTCAGCGACCACCACCCTGACCGGTCAGCAGCCATCCACATTGAGGCAAGACCCTCCGCCAGTACTGAACACTCAAATGATTCTTAGCATTTTCTAGCAATAAAGTATTTTTCAATTATGTGCTCTTTTTTAGACAAAATGCTATTATTGGACACGTAATAGATGGCAGTATAGTATAAACATTTATGGGCACTGGGAAACAAACAAACAAAAAAAGCCTGTCGCTTGCTTTATTGCGATATTCGCCTCATTGCGGTGATCTGGAACCACCATATCTGGGAGGGGTGCCTGTTCTCTGATTCTGAGGTAAAGGAAGGTTAATTGGCAGAGTTTCAATAACTTCATTAGGTAAACACACATCTGTCCTCAGTCTAATCTACACAAAAACAGAAGGAAGGAAGAAAAAAAAAGGTTCCGGTGGAGAAGCTAGAAGGGGCTGACCAAAGAGGAAAGAATAGTGTGAAACCATGAACCAGAAACAGGTCTATCCATGACATGCCTTTATATAGGGCAGGTAGCCTCAGAGCAGCTTGCTTTCTTGTTTATAATAAAGTATATTTGGACTCAGAAAAACATTAAGAAGGAAACACAAACATACATGCATATACGCACCCATAATCAGAGATCACCGCTTTAAATGCCTTTTTCCTAGTCTCTTTCTCTATATGTTGTAGGCATAGTTGAACTCATACTGTAGCTGCAATTTGATACCCATTTTTTCCCCCAACTTTAACATAATACAGTTCCCTGCGCTTTTATAAACTCCTTGTGTGGTTTCATGGCCATGTGATGGTTTGTCTTGTGGATATTCTCTGGCAGCATGGACACTTCAGGGTGGTTAAGAGCGTGCCTGTGGGTCAGACAGCCCTGGCCTTGACTCCCAGCCACCTCTCTCCCACCACCATTTAATAGCCTGGTGACCTTGGGAAATAGCTTCATCTCTCAAAGCCTCAGTTATTGCGTCTGTAAAATGGGCATTATAATATCACTCCCTTATAGAGTTGTCACATAGATTAAACAAGTCAGTGCTTACTGATTCTTTCTGCTTGTAAAACCACCTCCTCCTAAGACAGGGGTAGTATTATCAATATTTATAGATGAGAAGGTTCACCTAGGTGAGATCACTTGCCCAGTGTCCACAGCTAATGATGGAAAGAGCTGGGTTTATAGTGACAGATTCTGGAACCCCACCTCTTGCCACGATGCTATGCTGCCTGCTTGGAGTAACTTGGCTGAATGACCCAGCTAGTAAGAGCAGAGTTGAAATGCTATTAAATCCAGGGCCTCCATTCCACAATGCCCCCTGAGGAAGTTCCATGTAGGTCTAATATTCTCTGGGTTTACTTAAAACCATTTCTTCCCATGCCTCAGTGCTGCATCAGGCACTGGTGGGTCAGGGCTGGTGATGGGCAGGTGCTTTTACTGGTCCCTGCGGTAATGGTAACGTCACAGTAGTACATTTTCAGAAAGCCAAGGAGACTCTGTGGAGCTTTTTAAGATCACAAGTATATGATGCCCAGAGAGGGTGAGAAGTATCAGCAGTTACATTGATCTTATGCTCAAACCCTCCCCAACCCCATCTTTCCTTAATAATTTTGATGTTGAGGTGGTTCTCCGCTTTCCCTGGGGCCCCCTTTCCCCTTATCACACCTGCCCAAGAATAGTGTCCTGGCTGGATTCTCTGGCCACTGAATCATTCGCCAAGTCCACCCTGAGCATCTCCCTCCTATAGTCAATCGTGGGTGACAAGGAAATGCCTGGCTACCCTGGAACTGGTTCAGGGATGAATGCCATTGATTGCATTGCTGCCTCTGTCACCTACAGAGTGACAGTGTGTGAGAAAAACAAATAGCGGCTGAGACGGAAAAAAAAAACCTCCATTCCAGCTTTTCACGTGTGACTGGGTATAGCTAGTCCATTGGGGGCCTCACGAATGGCCTGCCGGCCTCATCTCAGAAAGGGGCAGAAGGCTTGGAACCCGACCTGGCCTCAGTGGGTCCTCAGGTTGCATTTTGCTGAAGGTCCCACGTCCAGAGAAGATTTGATTTTGAGCCTTCACAGTGACTCTTTTCGAATTGCATGGTTATTCAGCAGATTAAATCTTAATTGCAAATGCAGCTTCAGCGTAGGAGTACCATTGTGCTTGCTGGTTTCAGGCCATTTTTGCTGAGCCGTGCTTTTCCAGAAAGCTGTTACAAATTTAGAAAGAGGGAAATGGCGTTTCATTTGTCGATTGGAGTTTTGTTTTGCCGACTGAATTTATTTTAGTGTTTGTTTAGAGGTGCCAAAAACTGACGTCCCTGGAGAGAGAATTGCTCAATTTTTGGAGAGGTTCTCTAAATTGTCCAAACGGCACATAGAAAACAATGTCTGTGGTCCTTTTGTGAGAGAACGGGCTTGCCAACAATCTCATGGTATAATTTTGATTAATTTTTCAGAGACCCAAGAAGCCACCGCCTCCATCCGCTCCTGTCATCAAACAAGGGGCAGGTAATGTACCTTTTAGTTCCATCAAATAAAATGTGCATCTTTTCTTTTTGCATCTATTCAAATCATCCTTGGTAGAGCTCAAGATTCCCGGTTCAAATGCCATAGACCGCCAAAGTGAGAAGTTTCAGTTTGGTCGCAGCAAGCAGGTTTTAAATATACTGCTGTTTTTCCTAAAAAAATAGACATACCATTAAAATGTGTCCCTGATACAGTGTAAAAATGTGGGCTCCCAAAGAGAATGATCAGAAAGGATTTATAATAAATCAGTTTCGTTGTTGGTGTTGTTTTTTTAAATAAACAGCCTTTGAGTAGAGAACAACCTAATTGTCCTGTTTTGCCTGAGCCCAATTGAGGGTCAGCTTGGGCAATATTGTTTCCCATGGGTCATAACAGCCTTGCACATATACAGTGTTGCTGAATTTTCAATGTGTGTCCCATGTGGTTAACCAAAATTTGTACTTACTTCACTTACATCCCCCCAACTAAAAGATGTTTTTCTAGCAATAAATACTTCTCCTTATGATTCTTTTTCAATTTTTAAGAGTCCAATTCACTTTTTCTGTGTAGTTTGGATATAAAGCCTAAATAATGTAGGAAAAATTGACATTGGTGGACATTTTATAACTCATTGCGTACTGTATTCTCACATATAAAGATGATATTTCATATTTCTCAATAGAACTCCTCTTTGTAATTGTCAAAATTAACTGTGGGGCGAAACTCCTCCATGAATAGCTAGTTACGTGACATTTTTAAAAAATCAACAACTAAAGCAGAAGAAAAAGGGAAATTTTTAGTTCTATACATTCACAATTATGGTATTTCTATGGCATTTAACCTATGAATACATTTTCAGATTGGTTTGCTTATAGATTTATTAAGAAGTGATTTTTTTAAAAAGTTGTTTTGGCCCACCAAGTTGGGGAAAAAACCAACTTGACCCCAAATTCCTTTTCCATTCCCCTGGGCATAGTTGAAAATTACAGAGATTAAGCCCTGAAATGGGATGTTAATTACATCTCCTGCTCCACCTCCATCCGTGTTTGCATTGAGCAGTTTCATTTTGCCACCTAGTGGTTCTGGCCATATAAATATTTTATTGTGCTGAAATGAAAGCAGGCTATTTATTTGCTTTTCTCTAAAGGCCCTTTTCCCTAGAGGGAAACTTGGTAACTGATTAGAGACCACGGAGTTGAGTGGTCCAAGGTTTAGGCAGCCTAGAATGTAGCTAGGATTGACCTAGAATGTAACTAGGATTGGATTCTTTAATATAGTAGGATTGTCAATTCTTTCTGTGTTTCTAGAAATGGTACTGAACTTCTTTATTATTGTTAGGAGACTAGATTGTAGCATGGTAGGCAAATTCTTATCCTTTTCAGACAATTTTACCAAAGTTTATGATGGGTGTCTGTGGGGCAAAGCAAGATGACATTTAATCTTTGTAGATTACTGCTGCTACTCATTTATCCTGCTGAATAATCTTAGAAACTGCTTTGTGGTGGGGGAGGTAGGTATCCATATTTTCCCCACCATCAACTTTCCTCGTGTTGAATTACTTGATAAAAACAAAATCAGATATAGAATTGACAGAAATCAGATGCAGTGTTTAATTTGTCGTGAGTCATTAAGGGGATTTGAGTAAAGTGTGTGTTTGGTGGATATTTTTCAACTTCTTTTGGCCTCTGAGGCTGTGTCATTGAGATTTTAGTACCAAGCACCCATCTTGGGGACTGGTCATGTCAAGGGTTTGTCAAGCACTCAACCAAGTCTGTAAGGAAGAGGGGTACTTTTGATTGGTTTGTGCTTCAGCTGTTTTCCAAGTGCTCTTACATACTTGAGGCCACTGGCACTGAGGAGGACCCCAGGTGAGGTAGCAGCAGCAGTCTATATGGGTAAAGATTAAATGCTAAATGGTACCTTTGCAAAAATGTAATTCTTGAGGGATTTGGATGCAAAGAGAAAGAACTACCGTAACTTCTCTGCACCTCCCTCAACTTACAAGTATGTTCTGGTTCCTATTGCTATATAACAAACCACCCCAAATTTAGTGGCAGAAAACAATAATCTTCTTACGCTAGTGGATTCTGTGGGTCAAGAATGTGGACAGCACGTGGCTAGGATGGCTTGTCTCTGCTCCATCCTGGCTAGGACCTGGGCTGGGAATGCTTGGCTAGCTGTGACTAGAGGATCCACTTTCGAAGATGGCTGCTTCACTCACATGTCTAGCTTTGCTTGGCAAGGGTGGCTGGAAGGCTGGGCTCAGCTGGGGCTGTGTCCTTCTCCAGGATAGCTGTCTTCTCATGTGTAAGTTCTAGCAAATAAAGCATAAGCTACACGGCCTTTTATGAGCCAACTTTGGAAATTATTAATACATGGTATCACTCTGGCTACTGATGGAAACAGTCATAAGCCACCCACATTCCAGGCAAGGAGACCTCACCTCTTAATGAGAGGGGCTATCAAATAATTCCAGTCCAGATTTTACAACTGCTACAAAATGGAATCCAGATTCCTGTGAAACCCCTTTTTATTATACTTGTAGAGAACAATACCCAGTGGCCCCGTATTTGTATATTTTGATGGCTGGCCTGTTTATTTATACACATTTACCATCCCTGCTCAGTAATTTCCTTTGACTCTGTTGATACCTAAGGAAATCAGGTTTCAATATTAGAAAACATTAGTGGTGTTCTTAAAAATTAAGGTTGTATAGGCGGGCAGACGTAGTGACATAGGCCAGAAATGACTTCTGCTCTGTTTCTAAGCACCTCATGTTTGCTAGGTAATAACAGCACCCAGCTCAGGGAAAAAAAATATTGACTTTGCTCTACCTGATAAATATTTAAATGCTGTTGTGTCTAATAAACGAATAGAGAAAACATTTTCTGATTAGTGTTATCCTTTCCCTCCTAGGTACCACTGAGAGAAAACATGAAATTAAAAAGATACCTCCTGAAAGACCAGAAACACTTCCAAATAGAACAGAAGAAAAAGGTAGGAAATCAATTCTTCATTGGCACTTTTAGAACAGCAAGAGCAGAAGCTGTGTGTCATAGGGCTAGTCCAGAATGCCCACAGAATTTGCTTTTTCTTTCAAATGTGGTGATTATGGTTTTGGTTTGATTGCTTTTAAACATCTCATTTCTACAGAAATAGGAGAGGGTTATGTAGTAGGGCCAGAATTTCTCATCAAATGAAAAACAACCAGACCAGTCACTTAACACGTTGGAGCTGTTTTGTCATGTGTCTGCCATGGCCACCCTCTCCGCACCCTAAAGTTGGTTTAAGTTCCTTGAGGGCCTGAAATGTATCTGACAGTTTCTACCCAGCCCCTCCCCCATGCCTGGTGCCCCAGGGTTCATTCACTGTTAATGGGCGAACTTGGCTTAGTTGAAATTCTCATCCAGACAAATGAAAGCTCTCTTCCTTAGTCACTGATGGGCCCTTAACTCTGGCTAACATTGTTACAGACAATGAATGTCTTGAATGTCCTTGGTCAAGAATGTTGGGGACCGGGAAAGACAGCATGGCAATACTGGGACAAGTGGCTCAGTGCCCGGAGTGTCCTGAAGGTGGTTAGAAGTGTCATTGGCAGAGACGTAGTTTAACACGTCTCACGCAGTCACTTTTACGAACACGTTTGACTCCTACCATTTTGAGTATTTCTCCCAAAGAAATCTGCATGCTGTGGAAGGACTCATTTTATTAGGTGCCTAAGATTTGATTGATCACATATTTTTAGGGGAAAAGTGCTATGTTATTATTATGAACAGGAGGCTGAGCAAATTCCATTTTAAAAAGCAGTTATTTTTAAGTCACAAGAGAAATGCTGAATTAATGAATGTAATTATTTGGAGCTACTCCTTGGTGGCCTCATGAAATTTTATTGTGAAATTTAATATTTCATATCAGCCTGCCAAAAGTTTTCCCAACGTTGCAAGCTCTTAAAAAGCTATACCTCTTTCTTTCACGGTGAACAGTTAGAACTTGGGTTGTGGAACTTCACTGTAGAGGCCAGGTTTGTGTCACATGTCAGTGAAAACAATAGCCATTGAGTATATACCCTACAAACAGCTGTTTAATAGATAAGTGTGTTGTGAAATAATCAAACACTGTCCTCTATCCTCATGGAGGACACATGGCTAGTTTCCGGGTAATAGGCTCCGTGATGAGGACACTTCCTGTGCTGGCCCATACTGACTGACATAAGGACTCAGCTTACCTGTGAACCACCACCCTAATTGGCTGGCCAAGTGGCCCCGCACTCCTGGTTTCTTCCCCTCCCATGATTCCTTGCTCTATGCCACAGTAAGTCAGGGAGGCAAAAGCCCTAGTCAGGAAGCCAGGAAACCAGCCCTGCCCTGAGACTTGGCTTCCCTGTTGTATCAGCACAAACTCCCTTTCCCATTTCTTCTGCAGGCTGCTGCAGTTCCTGTCCCTGTCCTGCTGCTGCTCAGCAGGAGAAATTGCCCCTGCTTGCCATTTCGGCTGAGCCCTTCCTCCTCTGGCCCCCATGGGCCAGAAGATGAGTTCTCGGCATTCCTGATTGGAGCATATTTCCCCACAGAGAACACTGTGGGAATGAGCACAATAATACCTGTATAACACCTGATGGGTTTTTTTTTTAAGCTTTTGTTAATTACCCTAGGCGCCCAAACATCATGAGTCTGTGTTTGCAAGTAAAAGGTGTTTTGAGCACCATTTCGCAAGTAAACACAGGGAACCTACCTATACTCCAGTGAGCAACTCTCTGAAGTTCCATCTTTAGCAGAAAGAACGTGAATAAGTGCTTTTTACACCATGTACAGGGCAAGGCTAGTTAGGAACAGAAAACATGATACTGTCATTGACCACCAAATCTGGCTTCAACTTTATTCTAATAGTTCTGACTCCAAAAAACCTTGGAAACCAAATATCTGTGAAGTCCCAGTTTACCTTCCAAGTTGAAACTGTGCACAAGAAGAATCCAGAACCTGTTGTTCCCTGAAACACTCCCCCATTTATTGGCTCATGGCCCTTTTCAGAGGCCAGCCTGAGAGGTGTCGGGCCTCTTTTCTTCCCATACCCAGCAGGTCCTATGGGGCCATTGACCAAACCCGTCGGTCATGTACTGAGCACTGGCTATGCGGCAGCACTGCACAGGGCTCTAGGGAGATGACCAGACGTGGGCCTTGCCCTCAGGGCCATGCCACGCATGCAGACTCCCAGAGAGTGTCCGAGTGGGGCTTGTTTATGACGGGCTGCCCCTTCATGCTCAGGTGGGGAAGGAAGGAAGTCTGCCTTAGAGGGCGGGTCTATCTGTTGAAAAGGGAACATGACAGTGTCACATCTCAGCCAGGCTGCAAAGGATGAGCTGGAGCTTGCCGAGGGTAGATGGTGGCCAGAGGGGCCCTCCTGGCCGAGGGAGAGGTGTGGAGAGGAGGGAACAACGAGCTCCAGGGGGCTTTTTCTTGACAGAATAAGTAGTGCTCTTTGCCTCCCAGCTTCGCATTTGGAAATGGCATCAGTGATGTTTCTTAAGACAGGAAGTGAGCAATCTACATCTAAGTACTGTCATTTACGCTAGATTTATCTGTTTTCTTGATGCTGTTTTCAACAATGACTTAAAGAAAGACCAGAGAGAGAGCCAAAACTGGATTTACAGAAGCCCTCCGTTCCTGCCATACCGCCAAAAAAGCCTCGGCCACCTAAGACCAACTCTCTCAACAGACCTGGCGCACTGCCCCCGAGGAGACCGGAGCGACCAGTGGGTCCGCTGACACACACCAGGTACTGCTCCACAATCGCTGCCGGGGCAGGTGGGATGGCCATGGAATGCAGGAGGGGACCAGAGCCGCAGACCTTGGGAGGAAGGGAGAGGGCAGGAAAAGGATGATCAAGCTGCCCTCTTACATCTTCTCCCAAAGTTGTCTGAACATGCCAGTCCCTCTGTCCTTGCTCCTACGCTCAGGCAGAAGCAGGCGTGAGGTTAGGGGACGCCTTGCGGGTTTCAAGATTACCAGGTGAAGACAGGCTACCCAGCATCTCCCTGCTCAAGCATAGTGATCATTCCTGGGCTTCATCAGAGCAAGGCCAGCTGCCCTTCAGCCTGGAAATGCGGGTGGCACGTCCTTCTTTGTCCCCCTGGATGTTGTGCTGGCCTCGGGTATGCACATCTCACATGCGGCCGTGTCCCCTGACCCTCTTGCTGCTCTGTGGGGCTTCTTACCACACCCCAAGCTCCCTCTGCTCTTCACTCTACAGCCTGCTGTGTGACCTGGGACCGGGCCTGGCAGATAGCTCCTCTCTGAGCTGTAAGGCCCTCAAAGGCTAGGGACATGCTTTATTCAGGCACGTGTTCTGTGATGTGCTTGGCAAAACTAAAATTTGTTCGCTAGCTGGCTGGACATGTGTTAGTAATGTGAAATCAGAGTTGGATATTTTGTATTCCATACCTAAGATGCCTACCACAGAGCAAGGAACTGTTGGATTCACTCCACAAGTTCATTGTCAGAACTTTCTACCATTAGATATATATGTTATGTGTTGGCATAACACTCCAGAGCAAATCAGTGACCCCTGGAGGGCTTTAGGCATACCTAAACACAGAGTCACTCACTGAATTTTTTTTTTTTAAGAAACACAGTCTTGCTCTGTCACCCAGCTGGAGCGCAGTGGCATAATCACAGAACTCCTGGGCTCAAGCAATCCTCCTGCCTCAGCCTCCCAAGTAGCTGAGACTACAGGCACGTGCCACCACACTTAGCCAATTTTTTTTATTTTTTATAGAGACAGGGTCTTGCTATGTTGCCCAGGCTGGTCTCTAATTCCTGGGCTCAAGCGATCCTCCTGCCTCTGCCTCCCGAAGTACTGCGATTACAGGTGTGAACCACCGTGCCTGGCCTGAATTTTGTTTTTATAAGCTGAGTTGCATGGTGAGAGTTGCATGGGGCTTCAGAGCTCTCAAGGAGTTAGGCCTCCTTGAATCTTAGCCCACCTCCTAAGAGGATGTGAGCCTCCGTGAGTCACTGTCCTTCTCACCTCACTTTCTCTGTCTGTAAACTGAGGGTGATAATGGAATGCACCTAAATCATTCCCAAGTATATATCCCCATGCCTGTAAATCAATGTTATTTTCATTGTCATTTTTAGTATTGCCTATTGAACTAGGTACACTGCAGTAAGATGAGCTCATTTACTTTTATTTAAAAAAATTTTAATTTGTGGTGAAATACACATAACATAAAAATTACCATATTAACCATTTAGGTGCACTGTTCATTGACATTAAGTATATTCACATTATTGTACAGCCATCTGCAGAACTCTTCATCTTGTAAAACTGCAACTCTGTACCCTTTAAACAACTCCCCATTTCCTCTCCCCACAAACCTTGGCAGCCACTATTCTACTTTCTATCTCTATAAATTTGGCTACTCTAGGTACCTTATATAAGTGGAATCATATCGTATTCAACCTTTTATGATTGGCTTATTTCATTTGGCATGATGTCCTCAACATTCATTCGTCTCGTAGCATGGCTCATTTGCTTTTAGTAACAGTGACAACAAAAACACCCTCCCCACCCAAATGTAGAGGCAGGTCGCCACGTGAGTGATTGAGAGATGTCAGAATGTTACCGGCAGTGGCAGACACACACGTGCCTGTGGGGGGGAGGCTGGCTGTCCCGCTGAGCACAGAGCTGTGGTCATCTCAGCTGCATGTGAGCCCATTTGAGTAGCAACTGCCTTACCTCTGTCACACTACAGGCTTCTATCAAGGTCTAGTCCAACAACTGTCCCCTGTTGAGTTGGGCTGGCCCCTCTGTGTCACACCCTCTTCTATAGACCGATAGTAGAAGGCTCTTTGCACATGCACATAATGGGGCCATTTGACAGACCTGATGACCTTAGCAAGGGCCACCTCCATGGTGTGGTTGGCCCAGCAGCTAATACATCAGAAGAAAAAGGTTATGTAAACCTAAGTGCTTCTAAAAGAATATGAACTACACGAGCAGGGAGAAGGTGCGGAGCCGCGAGGGCTGCCCGTCACTTTATGGTTGGTGAAAGCAGAGCTGAAAGCCACGCTCTGCCAAATTCTGTTAGTCTTCCAGGGGCTATAAACATTGCAGTTAGCTCAAAAACCATTTTTGAAATATTCCTATAAAAAAATACGGATGGGAAGAGAAGGCGAGAAAAAAATTAAAAAAAAAATATTCCTGCTGCTCTTTCTAATAATCTCTGATCAGAAGAGAAGTAGAATTCTGACTGCTTCCTAGCCTTCTAGAGTTGCTCTTGACCTTCTGGTCACATGCTAGGTGCAGGCCTTGCAAGCCTGGGGGAAACATGTCATCACTGCTGAACCTCTGGGCTCATAGATGTCCCATTTGCCTCCTGCTTCTACGTAGTTCTTCTCTGCCTCCAGTTCTCCCAGCATCCAGTTGTCGGTTAGAAGTACGGGCTACCAAGGAAGATGCATGAGAGGGGTTTGTACAGAAGCCAGTGGGAAATGTAACTGGTCTTAATGTTGTGGGTGCCATCTGAGCAGCTGGGGAAAGGGCAGCCAGCCCCCAGCCCCCAGCCCAGCACTCTCCCCATGGCTGCCCAGCTCCCAAGTTCTACAAAAGCAGAGGTGGGGAGTAAGGGGAATAGGGGCGGAGTGGGGATTCCTGCTCAGCCCATTCAAGGGAGGGCAGTGCCTACTCTAACTCAATGGTTCTCAAACTTGAGCATGCCTCAGAATCACCTGGAGAGCTGGTTTCCAACAGATCGCTGGGCCCTACCCCTGAGTTGCTGACTCCATAGGTCTCAGGTGGGCCTGGGAATTTACATTTCTAACAAGCTCCTGGGTGATGCTGATGCAGCTGGTGGAGTTCACACCGTGAGAACCACTATTCTAGATTTCCCCAAGTTGTTGACGGTGCCTGCCCCTGGCCACCTCTCATGGGCCTGTGAATGGCCCCGACTTCAGAGCGCAGCTAGCATGCCGCCCTCTGGAAGCCTTCCCTTAGCTCTCACGATTGCTCTCTCCTCCAAACGCCTGACACCCCGTGTTTAGCCTAGTGCTGGGCCTCATGCTGTGCCACTTGGGATGCACACACCCCCGGACTCCTTTACCAGATTTAAAGCAGATCAAGAGTGTGTTTTGTCATCTCCACATGCCTTACGGTGTCGAGCATATGGTAGTGGCTCATTTAACAAACACTTGTTGAATGCCATGGTTCCTTAAAAGGGGGGGAGGTGCCAGTGCTTATATTTTGTTCAATTTTGCCTCTCCCGTCATCCTTCCCAGCCTCTGTACAAGCTCTTTAGCATGTGTCTTACATTCTAATTTTTAAAAAATCAAAGGAAGGCTTATTGTTCCCCAGTACTCAGTGCACTTCATTTTGTTTTTTTTGGCTAGGCAGTTACATTAGACAAATTAACCCATATATTGGTTTATGAACTTGTTTTATTCTGCCAAATTAGAGGTAGGAATGTTAAATAGGTTTGTGTCAGTGATCCTTTGGAGAAAAGGGTATTGCATGCTATCTGCACCCAAATCTTTACCAGGATTTACCTGACCCGGTAGATGGATGGACAGACAGACGATTGAACAAATGGACACACGGTTGTCGTTGGCAGCTCTTGTTGGGAGCTGGGCATTGTCGCTCCAGCTGCAGCATCTGGGCTCGAGCTCCATCTCACCAGCCAGAAAGCTTGCTGCCAACTGTGGCTCTCAGAATAATTTCTTTCTCTTTAAACAGGAACTCGCATCTTTGATAAAAAAGGAATATAGTGCATAAGCATAGTTTCTTTTAGGTATGTTCACTTAGAAACATATTGAGGGGCTACTGTGTGCAAGCCACTGTTCTGGAGCTTAGTAATGGGGGGACTCAGGTGTTCAGATCAGTGTTCAGGAACTATATCTAGGACAACCAGAATGACACCAGTAAGCAGCTTGTGTCCAGTCTGAGCACACATTGGGGATCTTACGGTGATTGTTCTCTTCCTCAGCTGTTAAATACTTGACCATTGGTAAGAATGTTCTTCCTGCTTCTAGAAAGTAAGTTAACATGGAATTTTAACAGGCAAAAAAGACTTAAAAATTTAATACCAGGGTTGATTTAAAAATTCAGTGGTGATAGGAGATTCCCCTAGGCCGTAAGCACCTCCTTTGTCTTCAAGTCTATGCCTAGGGATGCCTCAGTTATCGTTTCACAGTGTGCAAAGACAGGGCTGCTCACCTTGTCTAGCTACCATGTAACTAATGTGGTTTTGGCGCAAAGAACGTTCTGTCTGCTCCTCCTTTTACACTTGAGAAAATGGAGGCTCAAAAGTATAAAGGCTCCTCACTTGTTCTGATATTCTAATGTAAACATATTTCAGACAATCGCCGGTACCTAAATCTTTTTGTTCTGGGTGTGTATAGACACATCCACATCCACATGAATGTGATGTTATATGTTTAATAATGTGTATTATTGATTTGATAAGAATGGGTTCAGAAGCCTCCGTGAGAAGAGGCCCTGAGATTTGGGAGAAGAGTACAAAAGATGAAAAAGAAAAATCCAAGGAAATGCTGGGGAGAAGCAGGCTGCCCACAGCTGTAGTAATTGCTCGCAACAGGAGGCAGCAGGCCAGCCACCCAGGGGCAGAGCAGGGGTGTGCCCTCAAAAGAAAATAAAGGTGAGCGGTAGAAGCAGGCTGGCTGGACCAGAAAAGGATTGTTAGCCTTTGCTCCAAGTTGGGAGGGAGCGTTGTGCGTCCGCTGCAGCGCGTGCTCCCCCAGTGGAGGGGCAGGCGACCAGCAGGGCAGGGGATCAAGGGGCTGGTGTTGGGGACCTTGAGTGAGAGATGGGGGTCTGGGATGAAGGGGAAGGAGGCGAGGCAGGCCAGGAGGGAGTGGGCAAAGTCAGTGGCCAGAAGGAGGCACAGGAGATGGTGGTTGCCTCAAGCTAAAATGGCAGTGCTTGCAACCTTGGGGGCGGGGTTGTTCAGAAGATGAACAATGGGCAGCAGGTGGGGCTGCAATTGTGGGTGACTGAAGATGAATGAATGAAGGTCTCAGGGCTGAAGGTACTGGGAAGGGAGGGGCCAGTGATGGGGACGGATGGCCCACATGGCCATCATAGGCTCAGGAAGACAGCGAGGGCTGGAGTGGGGGAGGCCAATGTTCTAAGAGCCAGCGTCCTCCCAGATGGGTGTCATTGTGTCCTGGGGGTTAATAATAGTGATAAGAAGCGTTCGACAGTGTTGGCAGTAGGCAGTATGAGCCTCCAACAAGGAGGGGCCTTTTGAAGGCAGGTGGGAGACGTGACCTTGATGTTGCAAAGGCAGGACTGTGTCAAGCAGAGCAGAGTTAACAGCCTTCGCTTTGGCTGGTGGCTGTTAGATTATCAGGGTGGAAGCCGGCCATTCAGCGAGGAGGTTCCAGACATGGGGGACTTGATTACTGTGGCTCAGATATCCCTGAAGGCAGTGTCTGTTGCCTGCACATGGGGAAGCATGTGTCAGGGGAGTAGCCTTAGAAGATGGGCATTTGGGTGGTGGGCAGGAGGCCCAGTGTCTTCCCAGACCTGTGCCACTTGGAGACGACCTATTGCTTTAAATGTTAAACACACCATGTGCCTTTCCTATGGAGGGCTGGAGGCTGTACTGAGAGAACTGGCGCTCGGGATGGGAGGTGCAGTGGAATTGCTTTTTTTCCACTTGTAGTTGCTGGAGCCCTGGATTTCAGAGAAACGCTGGGAGATAAGTGACTGCTGAGCTCTGAGGCATTTTAGCTTGAGGCAAAGATTAAGTAAACATTTATATGCCAAACATCAAGTAAGTGCTTAGGGAAGGGCAGATGTCTCTCTTGAGACCAACTTACTGGCGTGGAAGTTAATTTTTTCTTTAGATTTACTGAGGCATCCTGGCTTAAGACCCCGGGGTTGCAATTTAGCAGGAAATAAGCTTCCAGGTACTGATTACTCAGTGAGGTGTACAGCCTCCATTCCTATCAAAAGAAAGCATCGTAAAATACCTCTTTGCTCTTATTAGGCATAAACCAGTCAATCGATTAATCAAAAAAGAAGAAGAGAAAGCTAGCTAGTACATGCAAGTGTTCCCTAAATCAGCAGGTAAACCGTGTACTTGGATGCTTGGACCGTCATTTTGAGTTTGGATTACTCAGGTGTTCTAATTTTCTTTTCAAAGAGTCCTATTGATGCCTTGTGTGATTTTTGAGTGTTTCCCTTCTTTTCTGCAAGTCAGGATAAAGACATGTCCTTGGAGAATTCAGGAGAGAGGTCTTGGCTAGGAATTATAGAGGTGGGTGTCATTGGCTCATAGATGGTTAGTTACAAACATGGAGTGGATTTAACCACTCCGGGAGATTAGGGAGAAGAGGAGGAGGAGAGAAGAGAGGCAACTGCAGGAAAAATCGCTATTTACAGCATCGAAGAAGGACTAGGAGTCATCAGAGAGTAGGAGGAGCGTGATGTTAAGGAAGCTAGAAGAAGGGAGCGTGGAGCAACTACTGATCAGTGGTTCTCACGCTTGGGTGTGCGTCAGAATCACCCTGGCCTTCCCTGAGTCCTGACTCTGTCACTGCATCTGGGATAGTGGAAATGTGGATGTCCTCAAGATAGTATGTTGGGACCCTTCTTAGGAGTGGAGGGAGGCTTGTCAAAGCACAGATTTATGCTGCCCCAAGTTTCTGATTCAGTAGGTCTGGGTTAAGGCCCGAGAATTTGCATTTCTCACAAGCTCCCAGTGCCACAGCTGCTGGAAGTCAGGGGACCACACTGGGACAACTGCTGCCATAAGGAGAGCCAGGGACACACCGGCTCAGGTCATTAGTTGGCCCTTGATGATCCCAGTCAAGCAATTTCTATGAAATAATTGGGGGCAGAAGACAGATCTGGGGTGAGGTGAAGAGAGAATGGGCAAGTGGCCAAGCAAGGGTGGATTTGTCTTGTGAAAAACTGGCTATGGAGAGAAGATGGAAAATGGGTGCTAGATAGGGATTCAGTGATGAGAAGGGATCTGCGAGAGAGAGAAAGACATTGATTGAGATTCATTTCAGATATTTATCAAGCACCTGCATTCGGCCAAGGCCCTTGCCTAGATAGTAGTTAACTATGGTAACCAGGCCAGACATGGTTCCTGCCTTCTCGCTGCTTATTCGGGCTTTGGGACCAGGCACACCAGGGTCAAGACCTTATCCCTCTTCTTAAATACCCTGTGACCTTGGGCAAGGTGCTCAGCTCCCTAAGTCTGTTTCCTCCTCTGCGAAATGGAACAGTGAGGCCCACCCAGCTCAGGTGTGGCGTGTTGAAACAAGCCACTCTGCCTTAGGCACCTAGCTCATTGCCTGGCAGCTTGAGAGGGACTCACCGAATCTGTGACCTTGCTGGGAGAGGGGTTCTCGCATAGTGGCAAGCAGGTCCTACTCTGGGGCCCCACGGGAGTGGAAATGTGGACATCCTCAGACAGCATGTGGGGAGGCCTCTGGGTAGGAGGTAGCAACATGAACAGCCCCCCAAATGCAGCAACAGAGTCAAGACTCAGGGAAGGCTGAGAACTGAGGGAGGGCAGTTGACTCATGGCAGCTCTCCTCTCCTTATGGGGCGTAGGAATCCCATAAGGCACAGAGGAAAGCACCGTGTCGTATTTTAGGGACATCTGCATTATTTGCTGACCTCATTTCATTTGTATGTATAATCTTCTCTCTTTCCACCCACACATAGGATGAATTTTATTTGCTGCAGCAAGAACCAATCATAGTGATGGGATTTAGCCTCGGCCCAGACTGAGCCACATTGATTTTCCTGCCACTGATGGTAGGAACCAGGCAGTGAAACACTAGGACATCTCAACACCTCACACATGCATCCTCCTCGTGGGTTTCTATAATGCTTTCTCCATGTGCTATTGCTTCGAGTACTCTTCCTCCACGTGACACCCCACAAACTTTTCTCAGAATTGCATGATGATGAGTTCTCCCTCCTCCATGCACTGCCTAAGAGTTGGCCTCAGCATCTTTGAAGCCCCCTTGTACCTCTTGGAGATGCCAAGCTGTGAGTTTGCAGACAAGATCTATGATATCATCATCATTTGCCTTATAAGGTCACAGGGCTTGTCGTACCCTGGATGGGCTCTGGAGGGAGGCCTGTTGCCAGATAAACTTGCAGAGTCTGCACGAAGAACAGAAATTTGGAGGGGAATTGAGTGAGCAATGTCCTGTCACCTTCCAATGTGTCTTCACCGTCTATAAATAGCCAAGCTTGTTTGTGCTCATCCGGACAAGGACACGAGACGCAAGGGGACAGCTGCCAGGCAAACCACTCTGGTTCCTGCCGCTCGCACCCCTGGCCCCACTTGGGTTGTCCCACATTTACATGGGACGACTTTCACAGTCCGAAAGTGCCTATGGTTCCTAGGATATTGTTGGCCACTGGGTGGGTATGGAGGGGACTCCACAGGATCAGCAGGGCCTTTGGATCTGTATTCTAGGAAGGGAGGGAGACCCCTCTTTCTCTCCATCTCATAGTGAGGGAAACTGGGGTTGCTGGTGATCCAGTTTTGTCCTTTCCTGATGGAAAGATCCAGCCTCCATGGGCAGGAACATCCACCCCGGGGCAGAACACTTCCGAAGGACTAGCTTCGTGTTCGCATCCCCATCTTCACAGGTGGGCGGAGCCCTCTTGTAGTTGTTGATTTGAGAGAAAATCTCTTGGCGCATAAAATATGTGCATATGGATGCTCATTTTTATTATCACCATCCCAAATGTGGTGGGAAAAGATTGGACTGGCTTGGCATCAGGAACCTTCCATCTGGTTCCAGCTCTGCCACCAATCAGCTGCGTGGCCTTGAGTATATCACTCCCGCCCTGAGAGCACAGGACCCTCGCCTGTAATAAAGTGGGGGCTTGAGCTGGGTAATCTCTACCCAGCTTTAACAGTCAGAGCTGAAGGCTGCATTGTTACGCGTGGGCAGGCAGGAGAGTAGGGAGGGCATGCTCTCTGGCCTTGGCCTTGGCCTCGCAACCGCAGGTGCATGACTGGGTGGGAGCTGCAGAAGTGAGCAATGAGACGTAGCAGTTTTACGTTAGAAAGGGGTGATAAGGTTGCAGATTGGAGAAAAAAAGAATACAGAATAATTCAAGGGGTTTCTCCAGGATCTGCGCATTTGACGCCTGTCATCCTTATGAGTTGACATCTCCTGGGTGGGATGAAAAGTGGTGGAAAATAGAGGATGCACAGTGTGTGCCTTGGTGGTTTCCTGAGCATGGGCAATGGGACTTTTCTATTTCTTTTCTTTTCCTTTCCTTTTCTTCCCAGCTTCCCCCCCACCCCCGTAAAAAATTTTAAGCAGTTAAAACCCAAACATGTGCATTATGATAGTATATCCTTTTGGGGGAAAACTGCCAAAAAGAGTCACCATATGGACTTGGAATCTTTTGTTCAGTAGGAATTGGTGGATTTGCTCTTTTCTCCCTCCATTCCTACTTACCTCCAGGAGGTTTGTGGGTTCTTTGGGGTGGTTTTTTATTGCTGCTGTTAGTGCTGCTGCTAATTTATTTATTTATTTGCTTGCCTTGGCTTCCTGAGCACTTCAACACCTCGTCCATGCCACATGCCTTGGCTTAACTGTCCCAGCTCTGGCTAAATTGGGCCATGCCACTGGCTGAGTTCGTGTTCTCAAGGGATGCACACGGTGCATCTTCAGCATTTCCGTCTGTGCACAAGCCTCACCTTCTGTCCTGGGTCTAAATGGGAAGAGCAGGTCCCTCTGGATGGGACAAGTACATGACTTTTGTTTGTTACTAGTACTTTTAAACTCCGGAAGCAAAAGGCAATTTACCGAGCTGGCAGTGAGCCGGGGTGACACGGGCTGCCTGGCATCCTAGATGACTCACTGTCCCCAGGGCCGGGTCCCCAGGCTGGAAGACCAGGAAGCTGAGGAAAGCAGATTTGAGAAGGGGCCAAGAACTTGGGCTCTGGAGTTGGACTTAATAGGCTCAAATCTAGACTCTGCTACTTTACTACTTTTCTGACCTTTTCTCTGCAAGTGACTTCATCTCACTGAGTCTCAGTTTCCTTATTTATATAATGAAAATAAAGATGTCCCAGGCGGGGATCTCCAGGAATCAGATTCTGAGCCAGCATTTAGTATGAAGATATGTTTTAGGGTTAGATACCCATGGAAGGGAGAGGGAAGCAGGTATGGGCAGAGGGAGAAGTTGTGATACTGGCTCAAAAAGTCTCAGCAAAATCCACTGGGAGCTTTGGAGCTAAAATGGCCCATCTGAGTCTTCCCATGTTGGAGAGAAATGGCTGAGACTTTTATACTGTAGGGTGTGGGCCACCCTGGAAAAGGGAGTGCCTTGGCCGAGGAGCCTCTCTGCAGCTGAGATTGTCCCTGGAGGAGCCCGCAGCTGGAGGCTTCCTGCTGATGTCATTCCCAGCAGCAGAGACAAAGAGCCCTTCGCTGAGGGGGGATGGGACACAGTAGATACCTGGAAAGGTAGTTGTGAGGATTGAATACTTAATGCATGAAAGGGTGCTTTTTCTAGTGCCTGGCACATGGTAGGCATTGTGTAAACAGTAGCTGCTGCTGTTATTTCTATAGGATCTTAGGTTCTACTTAGACCAGCTGTGGCCTTGGGCTTGTTGGTCCCTTCTCTGTGATTTAGGTTCCTGGTCTAGTAAAGCGAGGAGACTCTTAGCTGCTACTTGCCTGTGTAAGCCAAGTGTTTTAAGCATCCATAATGAAAACTGCTAAGGAAAATATAAGAAAATAGCATTATTTTGATTTAAAAATCAGAAATAAGGGAAACCTTGTTCTGATGTCTTCGGCTATATGGTGATACTGCCTGCCTTCCAGTATGTTCTCCTTGTAGTTAACAGCGGTGGGCATAGAAACTCACCAGACAAAAACACTTGCAGTAGATTATAAGTTACAAAAGGATGGGCTTTTTCCTTTTTCTTCGAGTTCAATGACATCCTTTTTGCCAAAGTGGTACCCACATGTTGGGCAGACCGAGGAGAACGGGGACCACTGGGAGCTGCATCCTCATTGGGCATCAGCTGTTCCAGACATGTGCTTCACAGAATTGCAGAAACTCTGGTATTTTTCAGAACCGATATTCATTAGAATTGTTGTAAGAGCCTATAAATACAGTGAAAGGCATTTACAAATAGACATTATAAAATGCTTACACACCCACAGTCTGAACACTGTCAAAACACCAGCTGCAGCTTCCCTACTTGGAAGGATCAAAACCTTTTTTAAACTACACCTACTGTGTTTTCAAAATAGGCTCAGTTCTGGCCCTGTGTAAAAGATCATTCCAACTGAAGCCCGTGTCTGGCTCTTGGCGTGAGGGATCAGGGCTCAGTTAGAGAGATGGGAAGGCTCCCAATCTCCTTCCTGTCAGAATGTGGCTGGTGCTTCAGAGTCTGGGGAGAAGTCACTCGGGGATGACTAGTTCCCATTTCTCCAGGGTGGTCCCTCATGGTTTAGAGCATCAGACCATCTGTACAGCACCTGCAGGCAAATCCCAGAGATGTGAAACACTCCCCTGAGTCAGAACCCCTCCCTGGTGAGAGTTCACCCCAGGTCACACTAAATGCCACTTGAGGGGCAGCCATCTTGGCCAACTTGGAGCATAATAGTTTTTTCCTTTTATCCAGTGCCATTAGAACAGTGCTTCCAACATTGGGGCTAGAGCCTCTAGTAGCTACAAGCAATTTGCACCTTTGGTTTTCATTTGCATAATATTCTTTATGACGTTGACAATTGTAAAGACAAAATGCCCTTGTAGCAATAGTTTTCCATTGTTAGCCATTGTCATGGAATGTTTTTAGTTTCTTAGGATTTCTCAAACAGGGATGTTGTATTAATATTAGTCTTCTGAAGCTACCATAACAAAACACCACAGACCAAGTGGCTTAAACAACAGAAATTTATTTCCTCACAGTTGTGGAGGCTAAAAGTCCAAGATCAAGGTGTGGGCAGAGTTGGTTTCTTCTGGGATCTCTCTCCTTTGTGTACAGATAGCCACGTTCTCACTGTGTCTTCATGTGGTCCTTCCTCTGTGCATGCGTACTCCTGGTGTCTCTGTGTCCAGATTTCTTCTGAGGACACCAGATTGGATTAAGGCCCACCCTAATGGCCTCATTTTAACGTAATCACCTCTTTAAAGGCCCTATCTTCAAATACAGTTACATGTTGAGGTACTAGAGGTTAGGGCTTCTACATAGGAATTTTGGGAAGACACAATTCAGCCTATAAGAGATATATACTTGGGGATCTGCAAGAATTTGGTTTTTGTTTAAAAAGTGTTGACATATTACTCAAGTGTGAGAAATGCTTTGAAGATAGAGGTACTATGGTCTGAATGTTTATGTCCCCTCCCTTCAAATTCATGTGTTGAAATCCTTACTACCAAGGTGATAGATTAGAAGGTGAGCCCTTTGAGGGGTGATTAGGTCATAGGGGCAAACCCCTCACAAATGGAATTAGTGCCCTTATAAAAGAGACCCCTCACCCTTCCACCATGTGAGGTCACAGTGAGAAGGTACCATCTGTGAACCAGGAAGCAGGCACTCACCAGACACAGAATCTGCTGGCACCTTGACCTTGGACTTCCCAACCTCCAGAACTGTGAGAAAAAACAAACAAACTTCTGTTATTTATAAGCCACCCAGTCTATGGGATTTTGTTATAGCAGCCAGAACAGACTAAGGCAGGAAGTTAGAAATGGGATCAAAAATATAACTTATCCACAGGTTATTTTCTAAGTTGTATGAGACTCGACAAATCACAATGTTTGCTTACTCATTGAGTTAAACAAAAACTTTTTTGACATACCTACATGTGTAAAACCTTGTATTAGGAGGAAAGAAATGGCAAAATCTTATTCTGAAGAATAAATGGAGAAGGTCACTAGATACATATGTAAATATGACATGCTTGGATAAGGGTTGGGGTAGAGGGGTGTGTTGCATGACATGAGAGGAAGAGAGGTGATCTCTGAGCGCTAAAGGGTGAGTTACATTTGCTCAAGTACAATGGGAGGGTATTCCAAACATTGACAGAGACTTGAAGATTTAGAAGCAAAGGAGATGATGAAATATCCCAGAATTTGCCCACAACTCAAAGGACCACCCCACTCCTCCCACCCCACCCCAGGGTGCAACACTTCTCTAATGTTGAAAGTATGGAATGAGAGCTCTGAAAGGCCCCTCAGAGGTGACCCTGTTCAAGCTGGCCCACCAGTCATTTTATTGATGAAGCACCCAAGTTTCAGAGAGGTTAAGCAGCCTGGCTGAGGTCACACAGATGGTGAACAGCAGGTTTAGGTGTAGCACACCGGGCCTAGACTTCTAAATCTACAATTCATTAACTCCACACACACCCCAAGTGGTTCCCAGGTAAGATGACCTCATGGGGCACCTATGGTCAGTGTGATTCTTAGAGTTTGTAGGGCAGGGGCCAGGCAATCTCACCTTTTACTTTGATGATATTGTTAAAGAGAACGGAGAGAGAACATGAGCTGCCTGAATTGTATGAGTCTCTAGTCACTATAAAAGTAAACTTTAAAAGGAAGGGAAAATTCACCTGTAGTCTTATCCTAGAGACAACTACTATTAACATTTTGGACTATTTCTTGCTCATCTTTTTCCTGTGTATGATTTGGTTTGTTTTCCACCAATTTTACATAGGTGTGATTGCTCTGAACATCATACAACTTTGTCTTGGGGGGAAAAACCATATTTATTGTACAAATACATAATGCATTCCCATTTCAGAAAATCTGGCAAATGGTCATGAATTCCACAGATGTTTTTTGAGCCCTTTCCATGTACCAGGCACTGAGCTGGGTGGTGGAAATCACCTATCAGACTACCCAGGAATAACCACTGTAAATATTCTTCTAGTCTCAACAACAACAAAAAAATTCCCCTTCCTAATATGTCAGGAGGGCACGTGGGTGTATGTGCATTGCTGTGTGTGTCATTTTTAACCTGCGTTTGTCCCTTACCATTGTAACATAGGCATTCATTCTTGTTAGTATAAACCATTTATAAAGATTGGGGTTTTTTATTTTATTTTATTTTATTTCAGCATATTATGGGGGTACAAATGTTAAGGTTACACATATTGCCCATGTCCCCCCTCCCCCCTCGAGGCAGCGCTTCAAGCTGACCATCCCCCAGATGGTGCACATCACACCCATTATGTATGTATACACCCATCCCCTCCTCCCCCCTCCCACCTGCCCGACACCCGATAAATGTTATTCCTATATGTCCACTTAGGTATTGATCAGTTAATACCAATTCGCTGGTGAGTACATGTGGTGCTTGTTTTTCCATTCTTGGGATACTTAGTAGAATGGGTTCCAGCTCTATCCATGAAAATACAAGAGGTGCTATATTACCATAGTTTCTTAAAGCTGAATAGTACTCCATGGTATACATATACCACATTTTATTAATCCACTCATGTATTGATGGGCACTTGAGTTGTTTCCACAACTTTGCAATTGTGAATTGTGCTGCTATAAACTTTCGAGTGCAGGTGTCTTTTTCGTAGAGTGTCATTTGATCGTTTTAATAGCTATGTAAAAGTCCATCAAATATCATAGTTTATTCAAGTGTTCTCCTATTTATGAAAGATTCCAGTTCTTTTCAGTTTTACTTCATTACAAATAACACTGATAATAAACACGTTGATGCACAAAACCCGTCTGGGTATTTCAGACTATTTCTTTAACATAGACTAACAGAACTAATTCAAAGCATAGGAGCATTTTAAATGCTATTGATATATATCCTATTCTTAAAAATTACTTAATTTTACCCTGCACCAACCATTCCACAAAGGATTTAAAAAATACACATTATGTTAAGTGAGATAAGCCAGGCACAGAGAGACAAATATCATATGATCTCATATGTGGAATCTAAAATAGTTGAACTCATAGAAGTGGAGAGTAAAATGGTGGTTACAAGGGGCTGGGTGGATGGGGAAAGGGGAGACGTTGGTCAAAGAGTATAGTTTCAGCTAGACAAGGGGAGTAAGTTCCTGGTCTATTGCACAGCATGGTGACTATAATTAATAATGTGTATTTCAAACCAGCTAAAAAAGCAGATTTTCTATTACAAAGAAATAAATGTTTGAGGCAATGGATATGCTAATTAGCCTGATTTGATCATTCCACAATGTATACATCTATCAAAACACTACATTGTGTCTTATGAATATATGTAATTATTGTCAATTAAAAACAATAATTTATACCCCAAAGAAAAACAAACAAAAATACAAAGAAAGAATAGTTGAGAGTGACAATAAAAGGAAAATAAGGGTAGAAAACTAATAAAGCCCAAGATGAAATGAGCACAGTAATGCACAATAGAGTCCTCTATAGTCCCTCAAGGTGGGCTCACATTTGACTGGAAGCTTCCAGCTGTCACATCACAGAGGGAAATAGCAGCTCCAAGATTGACAGTTACCAAAATATACAAATAAGCCACATGTTCAGAAGCAGCTGAGTTCTGAGATACATGTGATTAACTCATGAGCAAAACTCCTCCCTACCTGCAGCGCCTCCAACTTACTCCCCCGCTGCCCACCAGGGTGTCATCTCAAGCCATCTTCTACCCTTGACCAGAAGAAAACAAAAAGCCCTAGTGCACGTCACTAGATTCACTGCCTGCCTGGGTGGCCTCTCTCCTGGGCAGGACACATGTTCTTATAAGTTTTGGTCTTTGGTGTGTTCCAAAAAGGACAAGACTGTCTGGCTGTGAGTATAACTTGAGTTCAGCCTATTAGTTTGAAGGATGACAGCGCCAAATCTTTCAGGCTCCCTGGATACCAAATAATGATATTTAAGGGCCCTTAAGAACTTACTTCTTTGTATCTGGGGAAAGGAAAACTTTTAAAAATGAAATTGCTTTTCTACTAATAATTCTGCATTTCTGAAAACGTTCCATTCAGAAGATTACCTTCAAATGAGTGGATGCTGGGGCCCCGACAATAAAATGTTTTTAAGATAAATGTCTTACATCCCACCCCTCCTAATGGCTTGGGCTATGTCTAAGGCAGTGGCCCTGTGGGTGGGGAGACAGTTTGCTATGGAAACCTGGCCTGGGGGGCCCCACAGCCTTAGGAAGTTGGGGCGAGGCTGGAAATAACGGCTCTTCTCTGAAGTGCAGGCTGCTTTCCGTTTCCAAATACAGGAGTTCATGCTCTACCTGAGCTTCTGTTCCAACCTGGCTCTGAAAGGCCCAGCAAATCTGATAATGCACACTCACAGGACAGGCTTGGAGCTATATTTTCTCTTAGTGGAGGCCAAGCTGGTGGCCCTGGCCTGGTCCCTGGGATTCTCACCTCTGTTGGAGGCTCTGGTTGAGGGTGCTTGTGGTTAAGAGGCAGTGTTGTCTGCTTGGGAACTGGGCGGGGCGGGGGGGGGACTCACCTCCTTCCATTGGTCCTTCTCCACTGTGACAAGGATACCCCCACCACCACCCCTTCTTGAGTGAGAAACCCAGGAGTCCGCCCTGTCACCTCCCTCGTTTGGAGTTCACCCACACCACCCTCCCTCACCTCCAGGCTTGTAGGTCTCCTGCTGCAATTGTCCCTCTATCCCCGTTACCTCCAAGACAAACCGAACCCTGCAGTACCCAGCCTAGCAGTCTGGCCTCCACCAACCTTGCCAGCCTTTCTCCTCTCGCTTCTCTCTGGGGACTTCAGGCTTTGGCCCTGGGAACCTGGCCACACTGGCGCTCTAACCCACACTTGGGTCATTGCTCAAGCACACCTCTTACGGACACATCCTCTTTCCCTTTTCCTCTAAGGCCCAACTGTAACGCCACCTCCTCTGCATGCCCCTCACCCTCCGCCATGCAGATCCCCTGCCTAACCCTGTCCTTTTCTTCCCATGGGACTCTGGCATACCTGCATCATCTATACTATAGCCTGTGCCATGTGGACCTGCGGTTGTCTGTCTGTCTCTCCCATTTAGACCATGAGCCCTTCCAGAGCAGGTAATGTCTCTTAATCCTCCCAGCGCAGTAGGTATAGACAAATGTTTGTTACTGCTCCCTGTATACTTCAACTTCCAGCCATGGTGACCTTCAGGACCTTTGAGATGGACTATTTCTGTTGCTTTGCTGGGAGCAACTGCTCAGCTTTGCCCTCTCATTTTATGGGCAAGCGCTTGGATAATGTTGTTTACAGCTCACCCCCGAAAAGGGCCCAAAGGGCTGCCTTTTGCAGGAAGTTGGAGGAACCTTCTGCTTCTGTGCAAGGAGGCTGTGTTTCTCTTGTCTGGAAGGCCTGTTCCTGTCCCAAAGAGGTGCTCGTAGCCCAGATACAGAGGGAAGTCACTCGTGTCCTGATGGGCATGGGGCACCCACCCAGGAGCCATCTAATTTTACAAGCCTATGCCCTGGCGCCAGCTTTCAGGCTGCCAGATCTCAACTCGACACCTTGTGCCTGTCAACAGCCTGCCTGATGCCTCAGCCCAGGCCAGCAAACTCTCTTCTCAAGGTTAAAAGTAGCTGACCTTTGACAAGCAGCATTGGCTACATTCCTTGTTCCTTAAAAGGAAAGCTCCCAGTTATCGTTTGCCGGTGCTTATTTGGCCATAGGACAGGAGCAGGCCCCACGTCGTGCACCCTGTGTACCCAGAAGGAGGCTTCGTGGCTAGAGGTGCATTGGCGAATGGTTATTATTAAAATAGCCATCTTTGACAATGTGTGCTGGAGAGGGGCACATCCAATCTGTCAGCTGGTTTATACTCCAGCCCATGTGGCTGGATGGCTTGTTGGCTCTCTGGCTCCCTCACAGGCGACAGTGCCACCCACCCCACACACAGCACACTCCTTAACATGTGTGCAGCAAGAAAGGTGACAGAATGACAAGGACACGCACCAATTGTTAAATGTCCGGACTTGTGTTTTTAATGTAGGGGTGACGGTCCAAAGATTGACTTGGCGGGCAGTTCGCTATCCAGCATCCTGGACAAGGATCTCTCAGACCGCAGCAATGACATCGGTGAGTAATGACAGTGCTCTTGCTTCTCTTTGCAGAGTTAGAAAAGAACTGCAGAGCCCAGCTTGCCCCTCCAGGAATTGTGATGAGAACTAAGGAAACCCTTGCAATGCAAGGCTGACAGCCCTGGCTTGGCTTTAGGTGTTGAAGTTTTGTAAAGAAGGGAAGCAACGCTGCTTTCCATGTTAAATCAGAACACCTGGGATCTTTACCCTCCCTGGCCTTAGGAGAAATTCCTTACAAGGGCTAATGAAATGCTGAGTAAACCTTTTTATAAAAGTAGGCATTAGCCCTTATGTTCATATTTTCCAGTGATTTGTGTATTTGGTGTAAAAAGGTGAACAGGTGCAAATGAAGACTGGCAAGGGTTCATTGTAGATGCAGCACCAAGTGTTTGGACTTTGAGTTTAAAATGAGGTTTGATGTGCTAATTGCCACTTAGTTTAGAATGAGAGTGAGTTTTCCCAAGGTCAGGATACCAGCATGTGATAAACAGGAAGAGGCTAAAATGTCTCTGGGGAAAGCAAAGTCAGAGGTCCTTTTGGAGGTGCATGTCAGTGGGTGTGAGGCTGTGTGTGTGCTGATTGGAGCCACTGGTGGTCTGACCTGGGTGACAGCCCCTTAGGAAGTCACTCAGGGACCAATTTTTTTTTTCAGCTTTGCACCTTTTATTTGCACCTATTGAAGTCCTAAGTTAGTATTCTCTCATATTCTACATCATGTAGAGGACTATGTTTTGGAATTTACCTTATTTTAGTGAAACTTTTTATTTTGAGATCGTTATAGATTCACATGCGGTTGTAAGAAATAATATGGAGAGATCCATCTACCCTCTACCCAGTTTTCCCCCAGGCAACGTCTTACAGAACTATAGTACAATATCACCACCAGAATATTAACATTGAGACAATCCTCCAATCTTAATCAGATTTCCCCAATTTTACTAGTACTTGTGTGTGTGTGTGTGTGTGTGTGTGTGTTTAGTTCTATGCAGTTTTATCACACATGTAGGTTTGTGTGTCCACCACTAAGGTCAAGATACAGAACATTTCCATCACCACTGGGATCCCTCGTGTTGCTGTTTTGTAGCCACACCCACCTCCCTCCTGCCCACCCTCTTTCCTAACCTCTGGCATCCACCGTCAGGGATCAATTTGACATGGAAGATTGATTTCCAGCGGCATCTACATTGGCCACTCAACTTTAGAAACAAATGTGCAACAGTTGGCAGGCCTTATGGGAGTGCTAGGGCTCCCAACATGAGCATACTCCTCGGTTTGGGTGCTGTTTCCTTCTGAACCTGCTAATAGAGTTGTGTCTTTGCAACTGCAAACGTGCAGGCTCTGGTCTGGTCTTGTGGAGGCTTGAGGGTAGGATGTGCAGTTGTGATTATAAATACCAAAAGTATTTGCCCTGTTTCCAAAAGCTGGTTTCCATCCTCAGTCAGCCTTTGAGAAGCCCAGTCAGGAAGTATAACCTGACAGCTTGAGCTGATGCAGTAATAGCAGAAGCCCTGACCTGCCGTAGCTTTCGATCTGCGTGAAGGGCAGGGCGGACCAAAGCGTTGATCGGCTGTGAATGAAAAGTCATCATCAGAATGAGCCTGATTGAGTTCTGGTTCCGCCACTGTGGTTTGATATTTGGGCCCTGTTTTAAGTCAAGGTGACTGGTTGGCGAGATGTTGGTGAAGGTCATGGGGGCCTCACACAGGAAAGGGGGTGTTCTCCCTCCTCCAGAATACATAGGGCCATCTGTCTTGCTTGTTAAGAGCATTGACCTTTGGCCCTTGCTTTCTTTGGGTCTGGAGATGTCTAAGGTGGCTATTGCCAAAATATGAATCACTTGTTTTTCAGCCCGACAAGCTAGTTTGGAAATGTTGAGGGTGTTGATGGGGGCAGGTTAGTCTACAGAAGCTTTTCATACTGTGGAAACGAAGCACTAGTTGTATGTATTTTGGGAGCCCAGAAAGATGATGCTGAGGTTTGGTTCTCTCTCACTTTGCCATGAAGACATTAATCCCCAAAGACTGTAACTTCTCAAGTGTGTATTATTTGCATTGTAAGAAATGATGATTGGCAGCCACGTAATCAACCAATAAATACATGAGTACCTGCTACTCAAAGGTAAGGCTGCATAGACACCAAGGTCCTCCCCCCCAACAGGCCCTGCCTTCCAGGGGCTTTGGATCTGCTTGGGCTTCTAAGAAGGCAATTGAAAAGTGAGATGACACTGAAGGTCTGTATAAATGACAACTGAGTGGTGGGAAGTAATGCTGATCAGAGGAGAGGGTGTTCCCTCACGCCCAGGGTGTTGGGACAGGCTCCATGAAGTTGGATGGATTTATCTGTACCTTAAAGTTGGATTTGCTTTGGAGGCTGGAGGTAAGCAGGGAAATCACATTGGGAGTGGTGACCAGCCTGGCTGCAGCGGAGGGTTTGTGCTGTGCAGGAGGGAGAGTTACCCTGGAAATGGAAGTAGGGACCAGATTGAGTTTGAGGGGGATGGATTTGTAATTTATTCTGTAAGCAGTGGGAACCGTTGATGGTTGACAGCGAAGTGACACGATCAGGTCTAAAAATTCAGATAATAACTGACAGAGCTTCGTGAAACCAATCAGATGAAGGAAAGATGAGTGTCAAGGAGTCAGGTTATTTGATAGTCAGGGTGAGAGGTAGAGAGAGCCAGAATTAAGCTGCTCGCAAAAGGACTGGGTAAGAAGGGCTGGATGGGAAAGCAGCAACATGGGAGAATTATTGCCAGGCCTTGGTAACAGGTTGGATTTGGGAGTGGGAGGAGAGAATGATTTGTCAGTTGTGAGGTTTCAGGGTCAGGTTACTGGGGAACAAATGACACGGGTAGAAATGAGCATGTCGAGAGGAGGAGCTGGTTTGGGGAGAAAACATGATGAATTTAGTTAAGCATGTTGGCTTTGAGAGTTGGCCGGACGTGCCCATGTCATTGCTGGATGGAGGTGGGAGGTGGAGGGCCGAGCTTCGAGAGACTGGCAGGGGTGGAGGGTAGGGGTTAGGGGCTTCCTGGAAGTGGGAGAGGAGAAGGCAGGATTGGCCTCTGCACACCTGGGTTTGAGTGCTGAATCTGCTGCTTACTGGCTGGGTGGCCCTCTGTAGCTTACAGAGACTCTCTGAGCTTCAGCTTCCTTATCTATAAAGAATACTAACATCTCTATCAACTTCCTCACCTTGTCTTCCAGAATCATATCAAATCGTTTGGTGGGCTGTAAAAATATAGAAATGCTTATTATTTAATGTCAGTGTTGCTGTTTGCTTAGAAGTGATAGTTGGGTCAGGAAAATAAAGTTCTTACCACAAGAAAAGGCAAAGAAGAACCTAGAGCTAAGTCCAAACCCCCACAAAGTCCACATTTAAGAGAAAAGCAGGATTTGCAACATCACAGAGGCCAAGGTAGGAGAGGATTTTAAGCACAATGTCTTTAGGCAGAAATGTTCTTTGTAGGTAGGTTGGTCAAGGAGAAAAGGACATCATGGGGGTGTGGAGGTGGCTCTCCTCAGGGGCTGCTTTTGTAGCATTTGTTCATTGCTTTGAATCAAGGAGGACATTCTTTGTACCAGAATGTTTTCATAGTGATTCAGATAATTGAAGCTGTCCAAATGCGGGCTGCAGTGAATAGCATAATACAACCCTGAAAGCCATTAGAAACCATCAGTGTTAGCTATAAATAAATCTGTGTTTCCTCTTAATAAAGCTATAATTTAAAATTATTATAATATTAAATTAGAGAACATGGCTTTTTCAGATCTCATGTGGGCAGCTACCAGCATCTGTCAGCCAGCGATAATTTAGAATGAAATCAATTGGTCCAAAACTAAGTTGTTGATGTCAGTTTGAGATATTGTTTGTATCAAACTATGCAGCCATATTTCAAGTAACATAATAGAAAACATGAATGAACTCCAACACAGACTTATGCATGAATAGAAATGAAAATTAAATTGTCCAGTTTTCTCTTGCTGATGGAAGGATCTCTGTTCTGACTGAATGGGAGATTATTGGTGGTGAAGTCAAGTGCCATAACATTTACTTTGATTATGCCATATATTGGACTTCCCACTGTATGGCGGGATTTATTGTTATGCTTCAATACCACTGAGATTTTCAGTTCCTTTCCTACTAAAGCATAGCAACAGGCCTCCAGAGGAGAAGCAGCCTGTGAACTAAGCAACCTGGTTTCAACTAATTGACTTAGAGAAAGCCTTTCTTGTTCCTCTTCTGTTGCTTAGCATCTTTGTTTGAACTGTTGTGGTTTTTTTTCCATTCTATCCAAATCTCAAACTTTTCCCACTTCCCATCTCTTTGTATGGACACTACCTCCTTCCTCTTCACTTGAGGAAGGTGAAGATTTCCCCTCTGTCTTTTCAGCTTGACCCACAAAGCACACCTCACACTCTGTAGTCAATTTGGGGATCAAGTGTAGCTCGTTTTAAAGTCAACAGACTTGGAATGTAGAATGGGTTTAGCAGATATGCAGGCTAACTTCAGCTGGTCCTCAGATCTCTCATAGATGCCTAGGGCCTAGTTCATTTGGACCAGGAAATGTAAAAGTACTTCCCTACACCCTAGGAATGCTGTTAAGAGGCAATTGATTTGGGGTGCTGAAAAGGTTCTCAAACTGGATTGTGGTGATGGTTGCACAACCCTGTAAATTTCCTAAAAATTATTACGTTGTACACTAAAATGGGTGAATTTTATGGTCTATAAATTATGCCTTAGTCAAGCTGTTAAAAAGAAAAAAGGAGCTAATTGAAATTTTCCAAACACTCATGTTGAGGTCCCAGTGTTCAAAAAGATATGCACATCACTAGTCTACAAGATACGCACATCACTAATCTACATTTTATAAAATAGTTATGATTATTTAGAATAATAACCACTATGTTGGTATTTATGAGTTGTCTGTAAACCAACTCATAAATAGGAATTATGTTTTAGGTGTGTTAAGAAAGCTCTCTAAAAGCTTGCAGAGGAATCATTTTGTAATGTAAATAAATCCCCTTAGGGTGTTAAATAGGTGTATAGTTTTACATAGTTTTCTTAAATTGAGGCCCACCTAGACATTGATTTTAGCTGATTACCTGATTATAGTTGCTGGGTGATAGAATAATCCCAAAGTGTTTGAAAGGCTTAGGAGTGTCTTCTAAGCATGTTTGGGGGTAGAACATGCCTTTATAATCTTTGATTCTTCTGTGAGGTAAGATGTGCAGATAGCTGCTTCTGAGGGCTGTAGCTACGTGTATGATATCCTAGTGTTAGGATCATTCCTCCAATACAGTGGAGGACAGATAATCCCCTTCATCTCCCCTCTCCCGTGGTCCCAAGGTTCTAGGGTTGACATGATAGCAGTGGGGGTAGGAAAGAAGGAACCGATATTCACTAGTTGCCTACTAGATGTTTTGTCTATTTTTTTCTCATCATCAACAGCCTTGTGAGGGAGGTATGATGACTCATGTTTTTACAGAGAAGGAACAGGGAATAAAGCAAGCCAGATAACTTGGGCAAGGTTATTGGGCTACTAAGAAGCAGGGTTGAACTTGAACCCAGGTCTCCCTGACCCATAAGCCTGAACTTTGAATGCATGAGGTGGGTCGATATCAATGGTTCTCAACTGCTCTCCCCAGGGGACATTTGATGATACTTGGAGACATTTTTGGTTGTCACACCATGGGTATGGAGGTAGGGATGCTACTGGTATCTAGTGGGTAGAGGCCAGGGATGCTGCTAAACATCCTACACTGCACAAGACAGCCCCCACAAACAACAAAGAATGACCCAGCCCCAGATGGCAATAGCACCGAGGTCAAGAGAGCCCAATCTGTGTCAAGAATGCTATGGTAAGTTGGGAACAGCTGAGCGGAGGACAGGCGTTTTCCTCAAGTGCGGCCTTGTGCTCCCTGGAGTAGCCTGTCTCATTTCCTGAGAATTTCTATAAAACCCAGTTTGAAAATAATTTCAGAGCTTCTGGAAACCAGACTTCATATGCAAAAAAGAAAATCTATCTGAAGTAATTAATTTAAACATCAGCCAAGGACATAGCCATGACCTTTAAGAGAGAGATCTTCCTCAAGCTTGTATAAGTCAAATGATACCATTCGAGTCTGATTTCACATAGAAAGAGTGTTGTATTTGGGATTAGATATTCACCAAAGATCTAATACCCAATGTTTAAATGGGTATTAAATAAAAGGATAACAAACATGAAATGTGATCAATACTAAATTCTCAATCTGTACTCTGGATAGTAAGGCTATACGGGATATATGTATATATTTAAAGCAATTTAATAGTGACCATTAACACAAAATTTTTGTTACCCTATTTTGCAATTTCTACTTTTTACTATAAGAAATCATTTCTTGGGAGTTCTTGGACAGATTTTAAGGAAAGACTCAGATGCCCTGGCTTTAGGCTGTTGGTTTTTCTGTCTTCTTTTTTAAATAGGTATTTTAAACTTCCCCTTTTGGAGCTAGAGAGCCAGTTATTGGTCCTTGCAGCATGTCAGGTCATCGAGCAATTTCTCAGGTTCAACAGGACAAGATATACTGTGTCCTGCCTGCTGTAAAAAACTCCATGAGTGACATTTGGAGTGTTCCAGATAGACTACTGGCTGAGTGTGTATGTGAACAACGTACCTCCCAACTCTCTCAGGGTTAGTTCCTCAGTCATGAGAACTTTCATTCAAGAGCCATGGCTGGCTCCTACAGACATTGTCTCCTTACCAGCGACCTTCAGACATGGCCTTTTGGGTTCAGGGACATGGTTGATGTTGCCATGCCAAGGAACAGAAGATGCAGTTACTGTTGTTCTTCAGTCAAGTTTGCATGTGACTGGTGAGGCACACATGTATGGATGTATACAGCTCTGGCTCCTATTCAGGGACACAAGTCATGATCAAACTTAAATTTATATCAGGAGTAGATGAGATGCACTATGCATTTCTCAAGTGTGATGATAAAAAGCAAAAGAGATTATGCTGAGGGTCAAATGCTTTACACAAAGGAAGTGAACTGAGTTGCGCTTCTGATTGATTGGTCATTAACCCAGGCAGTCCTCTGAGAATGTTTGGTTCCCTCGGCGTACTTACGGAGGCTCAGTTAATTCAGAACAGCTTCTGTGGCTGGCCCTCTCCCTGCATCACCCTTGAGCCCTGCCCTGGTTCCCTCCGGGCTCATGGTGTAGGCATGCTGCTGAATACACAGGGCCAAGCTGGCAACCAGAGCTCGTTTTGAAAGTCATCTTCCAGTCTTGCAGGAGATGGGCCAATGTTGAGACCTCGTCCTTCTTGGCCCTTTTGAAGGTCCTGATCCTGAATGTCAACTGAGTGTCTCCACTTACAGACCTTCACAGTTAGGGGTGTTGATCCTCACCAGAACTGAGGGGCTCACAGGGCAGTCCATCACAGTGGCTGGGTTTGTGCTTAGTTTTGAGGAGTTGCATGGACATCTCTTACCCCACCACTTCCGATGAGTGTTAACGCAATAAACATTGAAAGTGTCAGTAGGCGAAGCCTTGTGAATACTGTGGAAGCACAAGCGTAGCTTAAATCAAAGTGGAGAGATGATGACAAATGTTGCATAACCTCATTGGAGAGCTGCATTTGGTGGTGTGAATTATTCCAAAACATAGATATCATGCAGATAGTGTTTGGCGTGAACAGTGCCATCCTGCCCAAGTGTCCTAACCCATCAGCCTGCAATGAGAACAACTGAGGGGGCAGAGGGACATTTGGGTGTGTAGGGAGCATCCGTTCAGATGGCTCTTGGCTTGAAGAGGGTCATGGTACCTGGTAGCCGTGTGGACTTGCAGCCAGCCCCAGAAGCTCACCTGTGTGCAGAAGTAGTATGTCCGTCCCTGGTATTTTGGTCACCTGCCTGTGGACAAGGCCCTCCCATTCCTCATCCAGCCCGATGGCTTGAGTACCCTAGCTCCATACTGAGACAGACCAGTTTCAGCCTTGAGAATACAAATCTGGAGGTACACCCAGTGGATCCAAAGTAGTCTGCACACAGCAAAGAGACGTATGTAGTAACCTTTGCTACACCCACAGTGTACTCAACAGAAATCTCTGAGCTGCAAATGAATGTGGAAGCAAGAAGAGAACAAGTGACGTTCAGCTCTCAGATTACACGTGGCATTTATTTGGCTTGGGATGCCTCCTCCCTCTGCCCCCTGGCTGTGGGCTCATGGATTGGCAGAGCCTGTTATGGCTTCCGTTTTACTCACAAATATCCACAGGGATATGCAACCTTGCCAGAAAAGCGTGCTCAGGCACCCCTCATACTAAAAGCATTATGGACAAGCTATACTTTATTAAGTATGTTATTTATTTATCACTTTATTAAGTAAATCATCAAAATTCTTCTTTAGCCGTGGACTAAAGTCATGGTCTGGATACCTTGGTCAAGGTTAGTGGCCTGCTAACTTTCATACATTAAATGAGAAACGTGATTAGCAGTTGGGGATTGAGGTTGGTGGGTCCCATTAAGGGGTACTTGGATCTGGTGAGGGCGAGGTAGGGATGAGGTTGAGGTTGACAAGGTGGAGATTTACAGCCAAAGAAGCCTCTTTCCTTTGCAGTAACCTACAATGACACCCTCTTCGCCTCCCCAGGCCTGAGTCAGCTCTCCCTGAGGTTCATACTCTGAAATTTCAGACTCATTTATCAAAAACAAAAAAAATTTTAAAGGCTTTTCATTTGGGGGACTGTTGATGTGTTTGTTACTAATTAAGCACATTTTTAAAAACAAATGCCATCTCCTATTATAAAAGGGTGTAATCTCCAAGTTTAAAAACTGAACAAATTTAGCTTAATGGGAAACTCACAATGTTGACCTTTTTCTCAGTGCCTTATGGACTGGCAATAACTTTGGCATTGGATGCATGCCAGTTCTCGGGGAAGCTTTTGAAAACCACAGGTCCACCTCACGTCTGCAGAGATGGAAGGAATAGGGAGAGGAGAGACGTTGGGTGCAAGCAAAAGGCCCCAGAGAGAGCTAGGTATTGAAGCAGGAGCTCAAGTGAAAACTCACTGTCCAGAGATGTACAATTAGCAGATTGACTTTTTCTTTTTTGATAGAGATAAGATAGCTTATAATTTTAAAAAAAATCATCATGGAATGTCAGATTTTTAAGGGCACTTTAAATCCTTATGACGTCAGTCCTCTTCCTTCCCCTGAATTTGACAAATGAGAAGTAGTTACTAAGGCTGGTGAAAGGAACCTGCCAGCTCCTTCTAGAAGCTCAGGAGGCTCCTGTCCCTCCCAGTACGGTAAAAAGTATGCTGAGCTTCAGGGCAGGAGGTCTTTTCTCTTCCAGTTTTGTAGTCAGTATAATTTTGGCTTTCGTGTAATTCTGGACATTAGAATGTTATCGTTTCACATGTGCATTAAAATTTTGTATTCTGCGTGGCAGACTGCTCCTCTTTTATCTAAGTAAAGTGCAATTCGATAAGATGAAATAACCCATACATCTTGCTCTCCAAAAAGAAACATGCCTTCTTTGTGGCTGCCCGTCTCGCTGAAGCAGGCCATCGGACACGCCACTTTACCTTTTCAGATTTTGGTTTTTCTTCATTAAACCAGGGGCTTGGATGAAATGACCATAAATAACCTAGTCTAGCCTCGCAGTCTGTGTTTCTCTGACTCTATCCATTTCTTTTAGCTGGACATTGAGAAAACTGCTCTCTTGGTAGCCTCTGAATCCTCTTTAAAATTAAGCAGATTATTCTTTCATTTGTCTCTTTAGTTTCTTTAGTTCTGTTAGTTCCTTTAATCTAGAATTTATCATTTGGCCCTTTCTAAGGTCTAATCTAAGGTTTTCTTTGGCTTAATGATTTTTCTTATAAATGATTTGCTGGACGTATGGAAGTTTAAGTAATTGTTAAGGGGTTATAAGCATAACTTTTAATAAAGGTTTTAAAATTATTCATTCACCGTTAACTTTTTTTTAAACCCAAATTCTTACAGAGAAATGTAAAAGGTAGAGTGTTTGCCATCCTAAATAAGTTTGAGTTCCTAGAGCAAACATTGACATAGAGGCAAGGTAGTTCCACAGAGTCTAAGGAAGGTATGTAGTATGTCAGATAAACCATGGGTTCTCAGACAGGTGCACTTGGATTTGAATCCTCACCCTGCAAGTTTTAGGTTGCAAGTTCCATTTTCAAATCAGTTGGTTTCTAATTCTTTGCTTCCAATGAAATTGAAGGAGGTACCCACTGAGTTGTTTGTTGAGAGATTGTTTAAAAAAAATTCTTGATGATGCTAGACCACTGTCTTATTTCAGTATATAATTTGCAGGGAGTTCTAAGAATCAAGTGACACTGATAATTCTTTCCATTTCCATCTATTAATACTTCTAATTTAAGCGAACAAAGTTTCTTGGTACTTACATCTCTTAAATGAAACAGAGGAATAGAGTTGATACCAAATCATCTCATTCTGGTATTAAGTAATAATCCACACACACAAAGTGTTTATGGGGAAAGCCCATTAAAATTCTATATTTTCATGCTTTAAAAATATTTATCAAAACGTGTGGTATGTGTATATACATATGTCTTGGTCATTTGTGTACCAATAATTGTAATGATAACTCAGAAGAAAAATAATTTTTACTAGAGCCTTATGATTTCAGGAAAGAAAAATCTTAAATTTCAATTTTTATACATGTTTTTATAATGGAAAAAGCTGATAAAGTAATTACAAAAGACTTAAAAGCACATTACATTAGAATAAGATTTAGTAGTAGATAATGGAAATATGAATTCAAGGAGGAAAAGGATGTAAAATTTCCAACTGTTAGAATCTTAGGATATTTTGAAATGGATAATGGTTCTTGTTAAATTGCTGCAGTATTCAAATATATACTTAATATGTTTAAGAAAGCTATATAAGTTATATTTTAAAATATCAATATTTAGAATATAGCAAAAATTATATCCTTTGTGACTAAAATTTTATGTAAAATTTTAGATTTCAACTTAAGATGCGTGAAGAGATATACACGGGTTTCAAAAATCATTTAAAGTACCCACTGGCAAAACAGTCTGAAGACCACTGGCCTCATAAGATTTTATACTTACACAAACATTTCTGTAGATGAATTTCTAGAAGTAGTAGCCATACATCTGAAGGGGTACACATTTACATTTTGTAATAGGTATTGCCAAATGGCATTACAGAAAGGTTGTGCCAAATTATATTCCTGTGGATAATAGCATAACTACTGTTTCCAGTAGAGAAATACATTATTTGTTAAATCATTTTGAATAGCAAATTTGGGCCTGTAGTGAGCAATTTTTAAAGGAATGCAAATGTGTAAAGCCACTTCCTCCCCATTTAACATTGCTTGTCATCAATCCAAGTGAATCATGACCTCGCCTTTATGCTACAGTTCAGTAAGATGTGACCCTTCCTTCCTGACTCCTTACCCTCATCCAGATTAAGTCCCCATGCTGTCATTGCTAATTTCATCTTTTACCTTTCTTTCATAGTAACTAGCAGAAATTGTAATTATGCATATAAAAGTCTGTCTCTCTCAGTGGGTTTTAAGCTCCACATGGCCAAGGAATGTGACTATTTTTTCCACCTCTGAATCCCCCATTGTCTAGCCCAGCGCATGGCTCGTAGTGCATGCTCGGTAAATAGTCACTGGATAAATGGACTAAGCATAAATGAGGAGAAATACCAAGATGCAGGGTCATGATATACAGTCTTTGCTGCCACTAGCCACATGTGACTATTGAAATTTAATTTAAATAGATGCGCTTACCCATATTCCATGCCCTCTGAAGCCATGTGGGGCTAGTGGCTACCATATTGGATAGTGCAGATATAGAAGACTTCCATCATCACAGTCAGTTATATTGGACAGTGCTAATATAGAGTGATTGTACTTTCATTTTCAAAACTATTGCTATGCCTGGCATGCAGTAGATAATGTTTGATTGAATTAATGAGCAAACAAAGTCTCTATCTCCCTCTCTTATCCTTGAGCTACACGTTTTGATGTAAAAGTTACTTTGTACCAACTAGCCAAACATTCTCTCTTAATTTGCCTAACACCTTACATTTCTTGCTGGAGATTTCCTTTTAAAAAGCCAGCCTCTTTTTCTGCCTATTTGAACAAAATAGGAAAAAAAAGCAGTTTGTTATCAGGGTACAGAGTGATTTCTTCACAAAAGAAAATTACGTTTGCTAGTATCTTTTCTTGTTTTTATTGTAGAAACAATTCTCAGAATTCATAATCAGTTGAATGAGAAGGGTGGCCAAGTATTTCGGCTATCCGTCCAGCCTTTTGGAGCAGAAAGAATGCCATGGATATGAATCTGTATGGGCCCTGTCACTTCTTGGTAGTGACCTTGAGCAAGTTGTCTAACCTCTGACCCTCCACCTCTGTCTTTGTGGAATAGGGTAGTGCCCACGTGGCGTGGAGTTTTGTGCAGATGCAATGAGTGAGTGTGCGTGTGAGGTGTGCAGTAGTGGAGTGGCCGGTGCCTGGGGTTCAAAACTTGGTTACTCTCGGCAGCTTGTGTCTTGCAAACTTCACACCTGGATTATAAATGAAAAAGCAAGAGCTAACCTGCTACGTCCTTACATGCTTTGGAAGCCTTATTTTCCTGCAGAATCTAATCATCGCTAACTTTTCAGGTGGTAACTCAGCTAACCTGACCCCTGACAATGGGCCCATCTTTGTACAGATTTTCCACACAAGTGAAATGACTGACATGTGGAATGGGATTTCCTCCTTCTGTCCAGACAGCCTTAGTGATACTTCTTCATTGTAGAGAAGATACCTGTGGCCCCTGCAGGGGTGGGTAGTCTGCGGCCATCTGATTTCAAGATTGTTCTTTTTTAAGCAGCAAAGGAGGCCAAAAAAAGCTTCATCTTTCTCTGCTACACCCCTTTTAATATGAGGATTTGTTCTGCAAAATTTGGATTCAGTCAAAAGGCTACACTTAAGGACCTAGAAAGCCACATGTGGCCTTAAGGCTACAGGTTCCCCACCCCTGTAGGATTTTCTCATCTTAAATCTTTAAAAAAAAAAAAAAAAAGGAAGTAGGGAGGATTCCTAGCCTTGCTCTTGGATCCCACATCCCACAACTCCACTAATAGTGCAGGAAAACAAAATTCTACCTGCATGATTTGAAAGGGTTTTAAACATACTCTCATTTATAAAAAACCTGGTGAAGCTCATGGCTCAGATAATCCTCTCACTCTTTCTGGTGGAAAAACTAAAGCCCCGAAAGGTCATTTGTTAATTTATTCAATAATAATTTATTAAACACTTGCTGCAAGCCAGGGATAATGTTAAGTTTGGGAAAACAAAGAGAAAAGTCACAGCTTCTTCCCTGTCTGGTGGGGGAGGCAGATAAGTCAACAACCTGTACTGGAATGTCAGTACAGGGTGCTAAATGCTGAGATCAGAGTGATGGGTGAGTAGGGGAGCACCCAACCCAGGCCTTAGGGTGCAGCTTGGCTTTTTGGAAGAGGCCCCGGTTGTGGAGCCAAGCCTCAGTGGCACCTAAAGAGTTAGCGAGGAGGGGAAGGGACATGAATATGAAGGGACATATTCAGATCTGCACTTGACACCCCTGTCTGGTGGCCGCATGTGGAGTGGTAAAGGGCTTGAAGTGAGAAATCTATTGCAGTGGTTCCAGACAAAAAAAATCCAGCAGCCTTAATGATCTGAGACCGGGGCATGGAGGGGAAGGGATGGCTTCCAGAGATATCAGGAGGTAGTGACATTGTGAGGCTTCAACTGTAGCAAACTTCCATCTTAGGGCTCTCCTTTGAGTCCAAACAAGCTATAATGCATAAACAGAGCTATTTAGGCTCTCCCAAACAGTTCTGTTGGTGACATCTGGCCTGTCTCAGACTTTTGACTGTTTCTCCTCTGTGTTTTCAATGATTGTGCTTTAGGTCACCTGTGGTCACTGGTACCATTCCTCCCATCCATGGAAAATGAGGCTACATTTTCTAATTGAACTAAGTAGGGCATGACTGAAATTCATGGAAAATGGGCAACTCCATGTGCCATGAAGAGTCAAAGGCCCTTCCAAGCCGACTCTGTTGTGTCCAATGTGAATTATCCTCGTATGTCTGCAGAGGGTTTGTCATCCAAGTATCACAAAAGCCAAGAGTTTCTCGGCCTTATGAAACTAACTTTTTAAAAATACCCTAGCATTTTCCAGTTCAATAGTTTTGGACTGGCTGATGGGCATTAAAACCTTTTTCAATTAAGAGGAAAAATTCCCAGCCAGGCTGAGAAAGCTCATATCAAGTTTCAGCTTGATTCATTTCAAAACCACCATGAAAATTGGGACATTTTCTTTGCACCACAGCGGGTTAGTCATGGAAATTCTGCCTTAATCACAGCTACCACGGCTACAGTCATGAGGAGCATGCTCTGTGCCACTGAAAAGTTATGTGACAGTACTGAAGATTTTCTCCCCTTCACTGTCAAAAAGCAGAAGTCTGTTGCAGTTCACAGTCTGTGGAAACATGCCAGGGTAACCTGAGGTTCCCTTTTCAGCAAGTGACCTCATACTTGGTGAATCTTTTTCCTTATGGCATTTTGGTTTGGTTACTGTTTCCAAAAAGTGCTCTTTACAAACTAAAACTATAGAAAGTTAAACTCAGCAGAAATGTGCACTAAGAGATTAAGAGTGGCTCTCCCCGGGAGACTCTGACCCTCTTCTTTTTTTTTTTTTTTTTTTTTTT
>VBSM01003185.1:5609813-5636758 GCA_008086735.1 Cheirogaleus medius
TTTTTTCTTGAGATAGTTTGTTCACTCGTTTGCTTGTTCCTTCATTGACAGAATAACAAGCATGTTTTCCTCAGGAATATACTAGACTTTGAGGACACAAAGATGAGTTTGAGCCCTTCCAGGGCCCACAGCCTAAGTGTGGGAGACAGACACCACACCTCTGCATCATTTTGAAAGTGTAGTTCATTACAAATGGCCACCTCACACGTTGTCAAACCCTAAACTCCCAGGTAGACTTAATTCAGTGGGCTGAGGAGGGTGGAGGGGGTGAGGATGGAGTACTCCCTGGTGTCCCGGGAGAAGTTTCCTGGTGTGAACTTGTCCTCCACTGTGCACAAGGGGACTTGTCAAGTCCATCCTAAGGGGGGCCCGAGGCCGTCCAGTCCCCTCGTCTTTCTTCCTGCTGTACTCTCCCATCCAACTCTGCATGCTGGGTCACCTGTCGGTCCTCCCTGTCGGTCCTCCCTCTCGCTCCAGCTGCAGTGTGTCTCACCTGTCACCAATCATCTGAGACTTTGGCCATCACTTTCATCAAGTGCTCCAGCACCCCTCAGCCCCACATCAGAGGACCCTCCATGCTGGTGCGCTTTACCCCCCTCAGCTCGCCCAGGCAGGCTCTCCACTCATTAGGCCCTGGGACACCCTGTCTTTCCCTGGTGGCTTCTCCACTCCTCTGTTTGCTCAAATCCTCACTCATCCCTCCCTCCCCTTGGCCCCCAGCCTCTGCTAGAGCAGGGCTTCTCACATGTCGCTGTGTATTAACATCACCTGGGGAGACTGACACATCCCCGTGGCCGGCTGCACCCCAGACCCCTTGAGCCACTCCCTAGGGTGGGATCCAGAGATGAGGTGTTTTTTGTTGTTATCATCCAGGTGATTCCACTGTGCAGCCAAGGTGGAGAACCAGCGTCAGTTAGCCTTTAATTGCTCTTCAGTCACTTCACCCTGCTCAGGTTTTGCCTCCAAAACTTGTTTTAGTTTCCTGGCCAGAGCAGCGATTTAGGCTGTCCAGCTCTGCCCCTGTAGCTCCCAGCCAAGGCCCTTGGCAGCGGCCTGTTGGTTGGAATCTTTAACAGCCCCTCCTTCCCACCTTCTCGCCTGGCTGCCTGCTCAGCTTCTGTGCCTCATCGTGCCCCCCGGCCCCCTAGCCCAGCAAACCTCCCTGTCCTAGGCCTTAGCCCTTCCTTCCAGAGCAGTTGGGGATCTCTGTGGATAACCTGCTAAACTCATCGTATGTAGAGTGCGTGCGAGGATATTTGTGCAGCACTTTTCTATAATAGCAAAAATAGGAGGGAGGAACGATTTGGAAACTATCCAACAAATAGGGGATTGGTTAAATAAATCATGATTTGCAGTGCAATCGATTATACAACAATTAAAATATTTATAAAGAACTTTTAAAGACATGGCATATAAGGGGAAATGAAATAAGCAGAATGCAATATTACATATAGTATGAGCTATCTTATCTATTTATAGAGAAAAGCCCGGAGGAATGTATACCAAAATACTAACAGTGGTTATCTTGATGCGATAAGATTGTGGTTGACTTTCTTTCATTGTTACAATATCATGTTTTTTAAAAAAATTAGACACCAATCATATATTACTTTTGTAATTGGAGTAAACGTGATTTAAAAGATTAACTGGGAGGATGTTAATGTCAGATGTTGGCTTTTTGCATCAATACAAGTCTGTAATGGGGGATTTCCATTTCAGACAACCTAGAGTTGGTGGAGGCAAGTCCGGGGGTAGAGGCTAGAGGGGAACCTTTTAGGAAAATAAAGTTCTATTAAAGGGAAGGCCCATGAGAGGGGTCAGCCCAGTGAGCCAGCACTGGAGAGGTATATCCCAGCAGTGGGGATCTTTGTCCTCCCCTGGCTTGGGGTCCTCCTGGCACCCTGCTGAGCTGGCTGGACAGGTGGGACCCTTTGTGAGCTGCACTCAGGTGCTAGATGCTAATGAATTGCCCCTTGGCCTCAGAGCACCACTGATGTTTTTTCTTTGTGCCATCTCTACAGATGATTAACCTTTGGTTATCCTTGCCTTACCCTGAGTAATTATCCATTCACCAGGTGCTAGGATAATGTCATTTAATATAATCCCAGGTATAATTTAATGGCTTCTCCTGACCAGTGACTTGTGCTTGGTTTTGCATATTCCACTAAAGGAAATAGTTTGCAGATAACACCTGCCCATTCATTAATAGAATGAATCTGTCACATAGCCAGACCACTTACAACCATGAGCAAAAGAGTTTGCCCCAAAATAAGGGAGGAAAACACACATAATTTTATTTTTAGCTTCTCTGTCCTGGGCCAGCATATTTACAGTTATGGCAGTTAGGATGCTTTCAGCTGCACATAAAGAATATCTGGTTTAAACTGGCTGAAATAACAGGGCTTTGTTAATTTCACATGGTGAGACATCTGGGCGCCAGATCATTCCAGGGTTAGTGGGTGGCTCATCGGGGTTGTCAGTCACCCAAGTTGTTTCCATTTTTTCTGCTCTGTCATCCTCAAGATCTCTAAGAGCATTGGCCATGCCTCCCCTAATGTTCTTTAGGTGGCTGCCACAGCTCCAGATATCCTATCCTTACACAATAGCATCCCAAGCAGGAAGGAAGAGGGCTAGCGTCACAAAAAGCCTTCTCCTCACTTGCCTCTCTCTAGCCAGAGAGGAAGTCTCTTTCCCATGGGCTCTCAGTAGACTTCCCTTTATTTCTCAGTAACTCAAATTGGGCTTTACAGCTGCCTCTAGACCAGGCACAGGCAAAGAGCAGCAAGATCGCCACCACTGGCTTAGACCAAACATGGTTTAGCCCAGAGACTGGGCACATTGTCCTGAAACAAAACTGAGGCACTGTTAGAGGGGAGAGCAGGGAATGGTTTGGGAAGGCAGTGGCTGCCATGGCATTTGAAACACAGCCTATTTGTCAGGAAGAAATGGTGTTCCCCCAGTCACAAACAATAATGGCACTCTGGGTTGGGCCCCTTTCTGCCAGCCATTCCTTTGAGCGTCACACACATGCACACCTGGTTTGTAAATCCCCACAACTCTATAGAACTGGGTAACCACTTGATTATTTGTTGAAGAGGGTGGCAAAGTAAAGACAGCTGCTTTCCTCTGGACCCATGTCAGGTGCAGTGACGATGTGGCTAAAGGAGTCTACGCTGGCTGAGTGTCGTCACTGGGGTAAGCTCTCTGAGGTCAGGGCTTGCTTCCGCCGTGTTTGCTGGTGTAGTCTCAGTATCTAGCCCTGAGTAGTTGCTCAATAACAGTGGAATGAATGAATGGACAGACTGGTGACCTAAGAAGATAATGTCTCCATTGAGTGACACCAAATGGGGCTGGGCTCTGTGAGTTGTCTAGAGAAGAAGAAGCTTGGTCTTCTTCTCTAGGGAGTTTTCAGTCTAATGTTAGGGTGACAACTGATGGCCAGACTAGTGTAGCACAACCAGAGAAGGAGCCTGCCCTCTCTTCTTTCTTTCTGGAATCAATGACCAGCATCACTTGCCCATGGCTTGTTGTACCTTGTGATAACTGCCTTATGTGTTCAGACTACAAGAATGTGCTGTCTGCTAAAGTGGACTTGGATTTGTGGAAGAAAGAGGATTCTTCCTTTAATCCTTTATGTAGCTTCTTAAAGATTTATGGATATAGCTGTAGAAGGGAGAAAGAAAAATCATGTTTCTGTCTCTTCCATGCTAGCTTTTTAAACTAAGGAGGAAACGATTATTTCATTCAGTTTGAATCACATTTGTTGAATGACCAAAGATGTAAACAGCCTTTGTCAAAGCTGCAGTGTAATCCAGACAGAAAGGATAACTATGAAGGACAAGAAGTGCTTATAACACATCCTAAGAACCTTTTCTCACTCCTATTTTTGCTCTAAAAACCGTTTTACTCTTGTTTTAGACCTAGAAGGTTTTGACTCCGTGGTATCATCTACTGAGAAACTCAGTCACCCAACAACAAGCAGACCAAAAGCTACGGGGAGGCGGCCTCCGTCCCAGTCTCTCACATCTGTAAGTGTCCCCTCACTTGTCTACAGCTGAAAAGCAGGACAGATTAGAGACTGTAACGAAGGACTCTTCTGCAGGTGGACACTTGGAGGACACCCTGGAAGAGGCAGGCTGTGAGATGCACTGCCAAGCAAAAGGGATTTCAGAGTCTTTTTGAATTAAGCAGTATTTCTTTCTATTTGTTCATTGTGTTTCTGCCAGTGAGGTGGGCACTCCCTAGTTCTACCTGCCTTTTCTCTCTTTCCAGACTGATTCTTATTTGAACCTAAAATGAAATTGGTAAAATATATATACATAGGTCACATTTTATGGTGGGGAAAAGAGAGTGAGGTTTGGTCTAGAAACAAAACAAAACTTTACTAAGTAAATATCTGCTTCTCTACCACCTAGGCAGTGGCTGAACCTTTATTTCTCAAAGCCCTGTGATCTGCACCCCTCCACGGAACACCATGCAAACTTACAGGAGATTGTTTTTAAACATATGAGGCACCCAGTCATGTAGGAAAGACTGATCAGAACGCTCAGAATAAACCATAGAAATTTTTTGTTTGGGTCATTTTAAATAACTTAACTACAAACCTATTACGTGTTTGTACCAAATTTGAACAGTGTAATACATAAAGAAGAAAGTAAGTTACCTGTAATCCTGCTCTCCAGGGCAAAGAACTGTTGACTTCTTGCTATACATCCTTAGCTTTAAAAAAAAAATCTATTTTTATATTTAAAATTATTTCTTCATAAATGGGATTACATAGTATGTATTTCTGTGAAACTGACTTTCCCCCTTAGATTGGACACCTTTCTCCTCAATCATTACATAGTCTTCCCTAATATCGCATTTAATGGCTGCCTGCTGTTCTAACCTGTGAGGATATGAGAGTTTGTCTAGCCGGTGTACTGTTATTGCACATTTATGTTGTTTCCAGTTCTTCATTATAAACAACACTCAAGTGAATGTCACCGTAGAAAAAGCTCGATGCTGCTCCAAAATTATTCACTTGGGGAAAAATTTTCTAAAAGTGGATCAAAGGGAAACGCATGCTTCGCTTTTGCCACAAACTGCAAACATCTCTTCCACAAATGTTAAGTTTACCTTCCACAGTAGTGTGTGTGTGTGAGAGAGATCTATATATTGATCAGTCTAGTGATTGATCTATCTCTGTATAGCACATTGCCTTGTCCTGGCAGGTCTAAGTCCTTATAACTTCCACGCAGATACATGAAGGAATTAACCTTTCACAGGTTTCCCAGGATACTTTCTATTTTTATGTCATCACTGATCCCACCTAAGGTTTTGTCATTTAGAAGAAAAAGAATGCCACTTCCTTTGAACCTCTTTTCTTATATCTACTGAATCTGGAAGTATGGTTTGAGTCATTCTGTGTTTCCTCCTTGTATGAAACAAACCTAACTTTGTATTGATACCTTTTGGGGAGAAAGACTTTAAAAAGTGGCTTACTTTTTCATTCTTCTGCAGAGTTCTGTGTCAACCCTACCTTCCTTCTCATCTCCCTCTCACCTCTCCACACCCCACCCCACCATGCCTGACATACACACTACCTGTTTAGTTGTTTCTTAATATCTCTATATTTTGATTTTCAATCCTACCTCCTACATCTTCTTTATAAATCCTTCATCATGTTTGTTTTCCTTCCAAATTCTTCTCAACTTTTCAAGGTCTAGAGAGCCTCATGACTTCCAGAATTAAATACACAAAGGTTCAAATTACCAGCTCCCACCCCACACGTAGTCCATACATCCCATGTCTGGGAATTTGTGTCTATTTTGGGGACCAGGTATGAACATCTCATTTCACTCTGCCTTTAGACTACACAGTTGTTCATTCAACAAATATTTGTAGACATCGATCCCCTATGGGCTCTGCACTGTGCCACATACCAAAGATACAACTGAGAACGAGAAGTATATGGTCACTGCCTACAGGAAGCTTATGGCACAGTGACTCAAAGCTTGACATTTTATATGGAGTGATTTTATTTGCAGACTTTAAACAACAGGATACATTTGTGCTTTAAAAATGTATAATTACTATACTCTCTTCCTTTCATTCCTATCCGTACCCCTTTGGATGTGTACATTGAATTGCTATTTACTTTTCTTCCAGTTAGCACCTGTGGGTTTCCATAGCAAAATGGAGTTAGTGGATATGGGCATATTCCTCAAAGGCTACTGGGGACAATGATGAACGAAATGCACTAGTCACGATTCCCCAGCCTGGGCCCTCTCACCCTAGTTGAAGCTACTTATTTTTATAGGATTCAAAGAGCAAGCTTTGACTGGCAGCTCATGAACCATAGGTTATATAGGAGGAAACTGGCTTTTTGAATAAAATCTCAAAATGAGAGGATCCAGGCATTGCATGGTGGTTAAGCAGTTAAGCCTAGATTAATAAGAAAGCATGGCGGTGGGGGGATGTTAATACTAGGTAATTGGATTTGCAGATTAAGTGAAGATTAACAAATAAGACCTCTTAAATTGAAAACTTTGCTTAAAAATTCCCCCAAATATATTAGGTTTCTACCTTAGTACATAAACAGAAGAAAACAAACTATTTGTGGGTATAATTTTTCTATAATGGAACTAAGTGGAGATTCTAAATAGGACCGTTTTTCTACCATCGGGACAGAAGGCATAAAGATGAGGCTGAATATGGGCTCGCCCAAAGATACCTGTAGAAGATTCTTCATTAAAAATAATTCTTTGCAATGGGAATTCTTATTTTCATTTGCTTTGTTCTAAAACAGGGAAATTCTAGGAAATCATTTATGACCAAGTGAATTTCAATGAATTGATCCCCATTCATCAGCCTTTTGTTGGAGACAGAGTCTTGCTCTGTTACCCTGGCTAGGGTGTCGTGGTGTCATTGTAGCTCACTGCAACCTCCAACTCCTAGGCTCAAGTGATCTTTGCACCTCAGCCTCCTGAGTAGCTGGGACTACAGGTGCCACGATGCCCGGCTAATTTTTCTATTTTTAGTAGAGACGAGGTCTCGCTCTTGCTCAGGCTGGTCTCGAACTCCTGAGCTCAAGCGATCCTCTCGCCTTGGCCTCCCAGAGTGCTAGGATTACAAGCCTGAGCCACCACGCCTGGCCCCATTCATCCAGCTTTTTGATCTTCACAGTGAGGCAGAAAAAGCAGGAGTCTTGTCCCCATATTTTACAAAAAGATGCTGCCATTCTGTAAATATACTTTAGCAAATACAAACTCCAAAATGAATATGTTGACTGTCAACGGTAATGATGGCAGAGATTTAGCAGCAGGTACCAAAGGAGATATGAGCTTATTGTGCTAGCGGGCAGGGCTATGCTCTCAGGCTGCAGAAACGCTGGTTGCTGGACCAAAGGCCTGGTGGTCCCTTGCCCCTGAAAATGGTTTCCTCTCAGACAAGTCCTTTAGAGCACTCGGTATGCAGCAGACATAGCGATCTTGGGAAAGGGTCAAGGAAAGGAAGAGGAGGGAATGGAGGAGAGGCAGATTAGAGACAGCTTCCTGTTGACCTATGTGTTCTTGCCCAACAGACTGTCAGCCCTGGGAGGGCAGGGACTATGTATGGCATGTCACTTCTAAGTCTGCAGTACCAAGCTCGGTGCTTGGCACATGGTAGCAAATGTTTAGAGAAATGAGGGGAGGGAGCAGGAACGGATGGACAAGGGATGCTTGCAAGGATGAAGCGATGGATGGGTGTCTGCGGAAAGATCCCTAGTTTAGGAAACCTTGCTTCTTAGTCACAGTTCTACCACTAACCAGCTGTGTGACTGTCTCCAGTGCACAGATAATAGCACACTTTCTGCCTCACAGGGTTATAATAAGGATACAAAATAGAAGCGTCAAATGCTTTGGAAAGCACACAGCATTATATTAATGAAAGCTATGTCAGCTAAGGCATAATTCTGACAAAAGCATTTTCTTCCGGCTTTATGCAGTCCTCCCTTTCAAGTCCTGATATCTTCGACTCCCCAAGTCCTGAAGAAGATAAGGAGGAACACATTTCACTTGCGCACAGAGGATTGGATGCGTCAAAGAAAACGTCAAAGACTGTTACCATATCCCAAGTGAGTGACCAGCCATGGCGAGGTTGTCCCTGCTGTTTTGTGCATGCACTAATGAACGGTTGGTTATAAACCAAATGAGGATAAGCAGACTGTGCAGGTGTTTGTCATTCTTCAGTGACAGTGATTAGTCATCAAAATCCCTGAGGCATGTTGCAAAGTCTCCAAAACTGGGCAGAACCCCTGAGGTGCAAGTTCAATTGTTTATTTCCCATGTTTTCTCCTGTAACTTGATCTCCGTTTCATACCATCACACACTGTGCACACAAATGCCCTTGTGTGCCACCACTCCCACTACAACCAAAACACTTAAAAAGCCTTGAAGTGTCTAGAGAGAATACATTAAATATATTAAATGCTGGGCCCTGTTCCCACAGATCTTGCTTTTTATGTTCAAAGCTGGGCACAAGTTATAGTTGGAAGACCATAAATATAACTAATGTGGTCTCTTAAAAACTGATCTGGATTCATATTCTAGGATAAATTTTTAGTCTAAAAACATTTTAATTTCATTGCCTGCTTAGGGAATGGTATAGCTATTTTAAGTTATTGGTTTGTGAGAAACAAAGAAGACATTGTCTAGTTACTGCATGTAACTTTCAAAGAGTGCCCTGTAGAAGTTCTGTTCTTCCTATGAATACAAACCAAGATTTTAAAATTCCATTTTCTTGTACTAAGCAAACCCAGTCCATTGGAATTATTTTCTCTGAACATTAGCAACTTCTCTCTGTCTAAAAGCAGAAAAGTATAGTCATTTGAAGCAGGAATTAACGCAAAGAAATCAAAGGTTACGTAGGATTTTACTTCTCATAGATTTAAGAATTTACATGTATAGATCTTAAAAATCTGATACAGTAAGCAAAACATGATCCTATAAAACATATCAATTCTAATTATCCACAAAACCAAAACATTCCTCCTTTATGAAGGGATTCCATTTGCAGAAATTGGATTTAGACTTGGTTTTTTTTTTTTTTTCTGGTGCCCATAAGTTTACCTATCATTTCATTCTCTCGGACATCCTGGGGTGTCTCTACAGTGACATCTACCGGTAGACAGTGGCTTTTCATGTTTCTGATGTGCACAGTTCTATCCTGTTAGCTTATTTCACTTTTCCGGAGTTGTCATGTCGTGTTCTTCATTGCTTCTAGAAATTCCACTTGAACTGATTTGATCAGGAAGTGTGGTGGCCTATACTCTGTGAGGGCTTAAAAAGTACTTATTAGTGGAAATGGGTAGGGAGAGCAAGTCGGGTAGGAAATGCCAAGCAAAGCATTGATTCAAGAAGTATCTGGAAATCAATCAGTGTAAGGACATTAGTGGGCTGTAGGAGGTACATGAAGATACAGGACGGGAGTGGGGAAAGGCATGAGCCCAGGACTAGGTGATAAGGAGAGACAAGAAGGACAGGAGAGTGTGACATGTCAGACTCAGGCAGCCACACCGGGCTCAAGGGATCTGGCTAATGGGACGGACTCCCAAGTCCTGCCTGTCGTTAGCCGTGAGACTTGGGGAATGACTCAACCACCTCGCCAAGCCTCAGTTCCCTGCTTGGTAAAATGCTTGTGCCAGTTGATCCTTGTTTGAATTGGCTAGCGACGTCCAGCATGTGATCAGTGTTCCATACGTGTCGGCTCCTCTTCCCTCTTACTATAACTCCTACGAACAATAAAGCTCAGGCTGGCGGATTGCTATCCCTGGCAGCAGAGAGCGCTTTTCCTCAATGGCAATTTGGCAGAGAAAAGGAGAGCAGAGAGACTGGGAATGATGGCCCATCTGCTTTTGGCTCTCTCTGCCCATTCTCTCCCTCTAGCACAGCCTGAATCCAGACTCTGCCTCCTCCTCGCCGTGCCAGCCAAGCCCCTTCTTGGCTCCTGCCCTGGGGTGGCCGGCGAGGCGCCTGTTGCTGGAGGGAGTCCCGTGGCCGTCCTGCCAAGCTCCACCACCAGCCTCAACTTCCGCCGTGCCGCTCACCCCCCAGCGTCCTGTCCCGGTACTGTCCCTCCTCCACACCTGACTGCCAGCTGCCTTGCTGGTGTCTGCTCCCTGGACCCTCCTGGCCTTCTCAGGACACTTCTCCATCAGGCCTCCCCACCCCGCCGCCTGTCTCCTCCATCTTCACCCTGCTCCCTCCCCTTCTCTCAGCGTGTTGTGTAGCTCAGCTCAGGGGCTCACCCATCTTGGAAAGCGAATAAATCCTTCCTTGATCCTGTCTCCTCCTGAGGCTTCTGCATGAACACTCTCTCTCCGCCATCTTCCTGCCTCCACCAAATTTCTAAAAAGAGTCCTACACTTGCCAGCCACACCCCTCATGTCCCATCCAGGCGCTGATTTGCTGCGATCAGGTTTCTGTGTCCCGGTCTTGCTTTGTCCCCCCTGTCACCGTCTTTCCCAGTTGCCAAAGGCACACTCTACCTTCTCTCCCCACCTCTTCCAGTGGGAGTTCCCCAGCTGCCACCACTAGGCTGCTGCTTTCCCCCACTGTGCCTTCCACTTCCTCTGGGCCAGCTCACTCTTTCAGTCGCTGGCTCTGCCCACTAGATGGGTCCCCTTGGCTGTCCCTTGGGCTCCTAAAATTCAATGTGTCCAAGACTGAAATCATCACCTGGGCCTTCAACCTGCTCTTCCTCCATGAAAGGTACAACCTCTGTACCTGGTTCCTCCCTCCCTGTCCATGGCCCTTGGTCTGTCCTTCCTCCTCCACCCTCTACAGCCTGTCCAGCACCACATCCCCCTGGTCACAGGGTGTCTGCTCCGTGAGGACAGGGGATACGTCTGCCACGCCCACACCCCACCCCAGCACCAGGAACGATACATGGCATTCTTTGTTGGATACACCTGCCTTGGCTGCATCTCTCAAAGTTGTCTTGTCTCTTTCTCTCTCTCTTTGGCCACTGCCAAGGTCAAACCCCAACCACTTTTAGCTTTCATTGTGTAAGAATCTCCCAGCAGTTCTCTGTACTCCAGACCTGCCGACGCTTAGGCCCTTCTGCCACCAGAGTGATCCTTAGCTGCCTTTCTCACCCTTCACCCAGCCCCTTCCACCTCCCAGCCTAGCTCTCCCTCCCCAGCTCTCTCTTGCCCTTCTGACATTCTAGCTGTGCCTCCCACCAATGTGTTTTGCTCCCTGGTCTCTAGGCCTTTGCCTAGTGTATTCTGTCCTCCTACAACTTCTTTCTCCAATTACCCCTCCTTTCTTCTGGCCATTTCCTCATCCTCCTCCAAGACAGGAGGATGTCAACACCTCCTCCCCAATGCCTTCCCTCCCAGGCTTTCTGGGGCTCTCTGTGCTCACCTCCCTCTGTGCAGTCTTCCCTGTCATCTGCAATGTGTTGGTCTGTCTGTCTGTCTGTCTGCACCCCACTGGGTTCTGAGCTCCCTTAGGGCCAGGAGAATGCCTTGATGTCTTGCTCACTTCAGAGTTTGTGGTGCCTGGCAAGCAGTTGGGCATTTCTACATGTACATTAAACCGGTTAGGAACTATCTACCCATAAAGAAGGTCAAATTTAAAATACACAGAAGGCGGCACTTGGTGGTGGTCGGGAATGGGGGCAATGCCTGCACCACGTAGGCCCTTGGTGGCTCATGCATGAAGGAATACATGAGTGGGCTGTGTAGAGGGAGGTGGGGACAGTGATGTTGAGGGAAGAGTTGACTAACCAGGACAGGAGGCACAGAACACAAATCCCTGGCCCTGAATCCTCCCCACCGTCCCCCGTCACAGGTGTCTGACAACAAAGCATCCCTGCCGCCCAAGCCGGGGACCATGGCAGCAGGCAGCGGCGGGCCAGCCCCTCTGTCCTCGGCGGCGCCTTCCCCGCTGTCATCCTCTTTGGGAACAGCTGGACACAGAGCCAACTCCCCATCTCTGTTTGGCACGGAAGGAAAACCAAAGATGGAGCCTGCGGCCAGCAGCCAGGCAGCCGTGGAAGAGCTGAGGACACAGGTCCGTGAGCTGAGGAGCATCATCGAGACCATGAAGGACCAGCAGAAGTGAGTATCCAGGGACCCTATGCAGCTGCCACCCAGGTTGCTCTCCACCGGGCCAGGGCCTAGTTCTGGAAGCCTGAGTCCCAGCCTGCCCTAGAGGGTGGACCGAGCCTCCCTCGCGACGGTGGCAGCAATGGCGGGAGTGAGTATGGAGGCGAGAGGCTGAAAATTTATACTTAAATTATGCCACGTGTTTATGCTGGACCTACTATGTATAGGAAGGGCACACGGTGGCCATGGGGCACATGGGGATGAGTCAGCTGCAAGGACTGACACTCTCTCAGCAGGCTGCCAAAATGAAAATCCTTTAAATCCCCCATAAAATATAGTATGTACATGTACCACTTCTTAAATAAGCCCACCGGCCAGCTTTTCCTCTAGCAACAGAAAAATCACAATTTCTTCACTTAGCTGCCAGATGAAGTCATTGGCCAGCACTGAGGGGGCCGTCACGTGTGAAGAAGGTGCCAGGGAATCTTGAATCTCGAGACTTCCCACTCAGCAAGATGTTCTCCCCGTGAGACTTGGGGGGCTTCCTCCATGCAGGCCTGTACACACGCCCTAACTGCACTCTCCTCCTCAGGGAGCATTCAGATGGGGAGAGTGGCTTGTACACGAAAATAAATATCATACATAGATATCACCCAGGTGCTGTTTGCAACGACAAAGCTGGTAGGAGGATTAGAAGTAGGGAGGTGCTTATCTGAGTAAACTGAGGCTCAGAGAGCTTAGAGGTCAGTTAGCTCTTTCTTGAGGGCTTCAGGGGAGACATCTCAAGTATTTCCCGAGTAGGATTTTAAAAGATGATCTAGAATTGCCATGAGCAGACCACTCCAGCAGAGGGAAAAGCATGTAGTTTCCCAGGTACCTGAAGAGTCAATGCATCTCCAGGCAACTGGCCTCCTGGGATCAGGAGGTGCCCAGGGCAGTGGCAGGAGAGGCTACTGGAGACCTGCCCTCGGGAGGGAGTCTGGGGCTGGCAGAAGCCTCATCACCTGCCTCCCACTACGGGGCTAGAGGGCCCTGGAGTGTTTTGTGGTCACTTTGGGGGATAATGGGGCTAAGCAGAGTTAATTTCTTCTCTGAAGGACTTTTCAGAGCCATCACTGTACGTTGGGATGATGGAGAGCGTAGCATATGCAGTGTTTCCCAAACCTATTTCATCACAGAACCCCTTTTTTCTAGAGCATCCTAGGATGAGGGTTCCATGGAACTTACTTTGAGCAATGTGGCTCTAAGCAGGTTCTGTTCCACCCAGGCTGGGAGGTGTCATATGAAATTGTGTCCCCTTGGACATTCCCCCTGCCTGTAAGAGACTCATTAAATAAACACACAGAGCTGGCAGGATGGTACTTGAGAGGGTCTCCTGGGGCCAGCCTGGCTGCCCCGAACTCCTTAAAGTCCCTAGCTCCTATCTGGCTCTGGAGGTTATAGGGTTAGGTCCCCAAAGGCCCTATCTATGTACATGTGACATGTGTCCCTTGACTAAACAGCGACCTCCTGGCCCCAGGACATCCCAGAGCATTGGTTCTCAGCCTTCTAAGCAGGACCATCCTTGAGTCAGACTGGCTTGGATCCAGGGCTCTGACCCTTTGGACCCTCTGAGAGGTGCCTGGAACCTGCTTACACGTCTGAAATGGCCTGAGTCTGCCTCTCAGCACAGAGCTACCTATGCTTTGGGGCTGCCACACCCTGTGTTTCTTTCCCCACTGTGAAGCCTACAAAGAGTTGGCCGGAATTATACTCCTCCAGCCAACGTGTCTTGAATCAACACCTCATGGAGGCCTCTCTTCCAGGGCCTTCCTTTCTAGCCTACCTCAGCCTGGCCTCATGCCCGGGGTCTGTGGGTCCTCACCAGTCTCCTACCTTAGCTCTCGGTGTCACTTTCCTTTTAGCCTTCAACTCAAATCTGTACCAACCCTCCTCATTCCCAAACATGCTAGTTCTCACCTCCCTGCTTCTGCCCTGGCTTTTCGCCACCAATTCCCCCATCTTTCTTCCTCCTCATAGACTTACACTCATTTTTAGTAGTTTAAGACTTAGTGACTTTCTTTGGATCACCTTCCCCAATTAACTGCCCCCACCTGGACCACTTGAGGCTTTGCCTGCCAGTCTTCTTGGGTTGTGCCATTTGCTTAGGATCTTACCTTCTACTTCTTCCCTGAGCCCTAAGTAGTGCCCACTGGGATGTGGCTGCATACTGTGTGCTTGCATAAATATGGTGATGAATCACAACTGGCTCGTGTCAGATAACCCAACATCTTGATAGCAGGGCCAAGACACTGTCCCAAGTCTAGGAACCATCAAGGTGCTCATCTGAAGTGAACAAATGCAATATAACTTCTAACTTACCCACTGTGGTATTTGCGCCATCTTTGTTTTTTCATTTTCCAACCCAATTTATAAAAAAGGTACATGTGAAATGGAGGGTTTGATACCTTAATGTGGAGGACAGCTCTCTGACCAGATTTTGGGTGGTTGCTTGGTTGCTGTGTCCTAAGTATAAAGCCCTGACTTTGCAAGATGATTAGTTTTGTTCCACATGATTATTTAATGTTGAAAAGGGCATTAGGCCGTGGACCCTAAGCTATGCCTGCCCCTCTAAAACATGATTGCCATATTGTTGGTTCAGTTATTTTACCTCCAAGTTTTCAGGTCTTACTATTTGTAGGATTTTGTGAGAATCGGTGAAAACATACCAGTAACCTTTTATTAATTTAAAATCCTGTTGGAAGTAAAGAAAATAATATGTGGAGTCGTAAAAATGTCTGCGATAAAAATGAGGATGTAAGTATGTTTAAAGACCAATGATTTTGTAAGGAAAGAATAATCAAAGGGAAGACAACAGATGAGCGTGGTACCTGAAATCTAGTCACTAGGCAAGTCAGGCAACCACACTGGTCCTTACTTTCTTCCTCTTCTTTCTCCTTTGGGGAGAAGTTGGGATGAAGGGATCTCAAAGGTTGTTTCCAGATGTACCATTTGATGGTACATATTTGAGGGGCATAAAAATAAAGGCTTGCCATTTCAAGCAATAACAATGCAAGGAAAATATAATATTTTGTTCACATTTTCTTTGTAAAAGGGCCAGATGTATTTTGTAGTAATACTAAGAGGTTTCTTATCTCTTACTGGGGAAGTCTGGGCTTTTGTTTAATTTCATTGCCATTTGCTTTTCAGACGAGAGATTAAGCAGTTACTGTCAGAATTGGATGAAGAGAAGAAAATCCGGCTTCGGTTGCAGGTGGGTCCCTCGGGGTCCTGTTGCCTATGAAGCCTGGGCTCAGTGGGGACAGGGACAGAGTCAGGGCTTTATGTTAAAAAGAAATGATTGTTACTCCTTTGCAGATTGAGATACACTTCCTCACACAATTTTCTTAGAAATGTATAGACTTGCTACATATCCTTTCCTGGGCTCCAGGAAGTCTTTGGGAAGGGAAATGTTAGTAAATGTGCCCCACATTGGGTTTCTCATTTGGAATTTGTCATAAACATCTCCTCTTCAAAAAGTCCCCCCACCCCACCCCCATTTTCAGGAGGCCTCATTATAGTAACAGCCAGAGGGCGTGGCACTAGGGTGGCCCTGCTGCCAGCTGGCTTCTGTCATGTGATCATTGGGACTCCAAGGACCACAGCTGTCCACACTCGGCACTTGTTCTTTCTTTATCTTTTTTTCTTCCTGATGGCCAGGTCAGTCCTGCCAGGGCATCAAGAGCTCTGTCCCCTCTAGTCTCTGATCCAATGCTGCTATTACCAAATGGCAGGGGACATGTGGGATTTCTAAATGACCAAAGGTAGACTTTCAGCTTTCATCCAGTTGGCACCCTTGGTAGTGATTGGGACCCATGCTGCTTAAAGAAGAGCTAGGTAGATGCTCACCGTCACTTGGTGGTGCTGGCAGACGCCCCCATGGGCCAACCACAGCTGCCTTCCAACACTGCCAGATGGTCCGGCGCGTCCGAACTGCCTGCTCTACCCTCTCTGGCTGGGAAACTGGAATTATTGCTGCTTTTGACAACTTTGCATCCTGGGCACCTGGGAATCCAAACATCCACCATTTCCTAGTGCATCGTGTTTGTGTGCCTGTTCTTTGGGTTTATGTCATTCCTGGCATTGCTATTGATTGATCATTCAGATATCATTTTACCCATTTCACCTTTCAAATTGTCAGGTTGATTATTTTCTTTCAATCCACCAGGTTGATTATCTTTCAGCTTCTATAAAACCAGCCAATTCATGATGACTTTGTTCGGTTCTTTTTTCCTTTATAGATGGAAGTGAATGACATAAAGAAAGCTCTTCAATCAAAATGAATATTTGATGAATGAAATGTCACATTATTCATCCTGAGTCTGAGACTCAAATTTTCTGCCCCAGCCAAAATAATCTTGTGCCAAAAGATTAAAGGTTTGCCTCAACATGTCCCTGTTTGAAAGATTAGCACAGAAGTCTTGATAGCACAACACAAATTCCATCCAAGAGGAGAATGTTCCCCATGGTGTAGTCCTGGGGCTGGCAGTGGTTGTGACTTACACAGAGCAAATTGTGCTACAGGCTTTTCTACTTTGAGATCTCATGCGAAACGAAAACTCAGGCAGTTTAGTCCATAGTGGTACTATTTTGATGATATTTTCCATTAATAAAATGTAATTTCAGATTATTCGTTTACAAGCTTTATAATTTTATGATTTTTTTAATCGTGTTTTGTCACAGGTTCCCCTAGTGTTTGTACTACACGTAGTCAGGAGCGAGTGTCCCGTTCTTTTGCTTCAGGCTGAGAGCTGCCTCGCTTTGTGTCCCCCTTTAGGATTTTATCACATATGCAATTTTAGGTCCAACTGTCCCTTCCCCTGCCAGCAAACCCCACCACCCTAAGAGAAATTTTAGCTTATATATGATGGTATATTTACAAAAAGAGAAAGAGAAAATCTGGTATTTGCAATGATCTGTGCCTTCTTTTTACCACCCTCTTGATTGGAGCTTTTGTGATGCAGCTACCATGATTCAAAAAAAAAAAATTAAAAAATAAATAAAAAAAACAAACTGCCACTTATTCAAGTCCACTAGAGGCCACTGTCTTCAAAGCTTCTCTCACCCTAGCCAAAGGTCCTAAGAGGAGACAGCTGTGAAGTTGGGCGTGCTCTGTGGTACTAGCTGTGACTTTTAAGTTTCTCCTAGTTTTTAGGTTCCATGAAACTAGAAATGTCATCCCTGCTTGATTTTTCATAAGCAAAGTTAAACTCCTGCTTCCTGTCCTTTGCACCTTTTGCGTGAACAGAATATGCATTATTAAAGCAAAAATAAATAAAAGTAAAATGCAAATGAAAACAAGGGGGGGAAGTTGTATTATTTCCTGCACTGGGTTATCCGTGTGTGTTATTGTTTAAACTGTATTCACATGATGTCATTTGCCTTGCTCACTTGTAACCCTTTCCTCGGGTCCAAGAGAATGGGGGGAGGGTCTTGTTGAAGTGTAGCCATTGGATCTTTCTTGCATTTATGGAATTGCTTTTTCTTTCCTGAGGAAACTGATGTTTGCTTGTCTGCTTTATCTTTGTAGCACTTGAACAGTTCAGCCTTAGACTATGTAACTGTTTTCTCATCCTTAGCTGAAAATAAGGGGCATACTGTATTGCAAGATTGTTCGGGGGTAGGGATGGAGGGAGTGGTCCCTTAATGGCCCCTGAAGATGTTTGATGTGTTTCTCAAAAGCTGCTTTGTCTATTTCTTCAGTTTTATAGTGAAACTACTGAACATTAATAGACTTGCACAACCACAAAAAATGAGAATTGATAACATTGAAGGAACGATGCAAAAAAAAAATCACGTGTTATTGATCATTGATAGTATTACAAATAAATGTATCTTCCTTTCTCTTTCTCTCTCCCTTCCCCTGCCTTCCTCTTGCCTATGTGCTCATCCTTGCTGCTTGAGGTCATTACTTCCCTCTGAGTATTTGCAGAGCCCTGGCACCCTGGTCTTCCTGGGTGGGGGTACAGTTAAGGAAAGGGAGTGTGTAAAGAAAGAAACCTCACACCCTTCATTCCCATGTCTGGATATATTGCCTTTTCAGTGTGCTTGGGGCCAGGAGCATCAAGTTTCCAAGGGCAGCATAAAACATTCCTGTACCCTTGACTGTTCTAAGCATTTCTGCTTTAAACTTGAAGATTTCAGAGATTTCCCACCACCTAATAATAAGGATGAGGACTGAATGCTTCGATGTTCAAATTTCTCATTTCCTCATCATGAAAATCCCTAATGATATAGTTTTATATAATGTGTATACAGAGTAGGATTGTTAATAATTAAATTGAGAGGTTGGATCCCTCATGGGGCACTGGCGACATGGAATGTAGAGGGCTGATGCCTTCCCCTCAGAGGCCATTGGCTTCCTTTGTATAAGGAGAGGGAGAAGAGTTTCTAGAAGAAGTTGGCATGTCCAGCTTCATTACTGCCCCTTGGGCTAACCAGCAAGAGGATTCTGCATCATGGAACTGGACGAGCCACTACCCAAACAGCCACCATCTTTACTCCTTACAAAATGGACCCATCAAGAATATTGAAAAGCTTGGAAGTATCACTTTTGAAAACATTCTTTTGCATTCAGCATGGACTCGACCAGGCATCTATGGAGATTATTTTTTGGCTTCATTTTCTAAAGTTGTATTTAGAAAAGTCTTAAGTATTGTGCTTTGTAAAGAAGATGATTAAAATGAAATTTTGCGAAAATATTTCTGTTCAAAGTTGTCATGGTCCAAGAGGAATGAGTTCTTGGAATATAAACCATTTTTCTCCATTTTACACAATTTGATTATTTTTATAGAAATGTCTTTAGAAGACATGGAATAGAGTCCACCCCCCCCTTGATCTTTCCCAAGGGAACAGGAATAATCCATTAAAATATGTGCCTGTGAATTCTATTTTTAAAATGTTCAATTTCACATTTATATCTAAGCAGAAAATGCTAGTTAAGTATAAATTCATTTTTAGTGTAAAATTGTTATTCCAATAATGGTGTAAAGCCACTTTTATTCACACACAGCCCTCTGGGGATCACACTCAAGTACGTGATTAGTTTTCTTCCAGAAGGACATCCTGTATCTATCATCATGTGTGTCTTTGGTTATTAGTGGCAGGGCTTTATTTCCTTTCATAACCTGCTCCTTGATGGGAAAACTGCAGGATATATAATTTATTGCTCATAGTTGCTACATTCTGTATAAAAATAATCCCCAGGTCCCACAAAGACCTTTGTATTGTAAACTGAGGTCATCATGGTCCCCTTTTTTGGTATTAGATTAGGTTTTGGTCCTCTAGTTATTTTAGCACAAATTAATGTCAAGATGTTTTGGCACCAAGAGGGTTTGCTGAAAGCTTTTTTCTTTGGTTTTGTACAAATGAGAACTGTTACAAAGCAACCCACGCGTGGGTGATGGGCGTTCACTGTGGGTGATCGTAGCGTCAGACACAGGGAAGCTTTTGGTGCTTAGAACCTAAGCCTGGGGAAGAAGATGCTGTTCCCAAAATTAGCTCTAATGAAGGAGCTCCATGGCCAAGCCAGAAATAAACATCAGTGGTGTAACAACAGGGAAGGGTCAGGTCTCTTAAGAGGAAGAACCTTTCCTCTCAGACCTAGTAGTGTCCCTAGGGTCCATGAGGCTTGGTTCCCAACATGTGGGACGGAGGCAGCCCCTGCAGCCACGGAGAATTCACGAGGTAGGTGCAGGTCCCCAAGAAGAGGTTTTATTTCATGCCTTTTGAACTGATCCCAAATTGAAGTGGCTGTAAGGGCAGCCCCTTCCTGCAAAGAACAGTGCTCGCTCATCACGTTTGCGAATTTGGAATTCGCAATAAAATAAGCTATTCCGGCCAGGTGTGGTGGCTCACGCCCGTAATCCCAACACTTTGGGAGGCCGAGGTCGGAGAATTGCTTGAGGCCAGGAGTTTGAGACCAGCCTGGGCAACATAGTGAGACCCTGTCTCTACAAAAAAATTGAAAATTAGCCGGTATGGTGATGTGCGCCTGTAGTCCCAGCTACTGGGGAGACTGAGGCAGGAAGATTGATCGAGCCCAGGAGTTGGAGGGTGTAGTGAGTTATGATGACGCCACTGTACTCTAGCCTAGACAACAGAGCAATACCCTGTCAATGCAAATAATAGTAATAATAAAGCTATTTTTTTTCTTATCGGTGCAGTAGGTGATAACTTCTTTCAACCAAACAGTGGAACAAGTGATCTAGTAGGTTGTAGCTAGAATTTTCTGAGGAGAAAGAGAAAGAAACTGAATAAAAGAATTTCTGGTGAACCAGCTTCATGGAGACATTCTCTTTAAACAGCAACAATTTTCATTAAATTATTCAGACATAACAATGTCATTTAAGTCTTGAATGCTTCCCTACCCCCCCCCACCCCCCCCCCGTATAGAATGTTACTAGTTCTCCAGAAAACAAAGATTCGTTGGCAAGCTTTGAGCTCTTTGATGGGAAGGTGCCCTGGAAATGCAACATTTCATTATAGTTTCTATTAATTAAAAAAAAGTTTTAAGGGGTTTACAGACCAATGTTTAAGCTAACCAAGCTGATAAAGCCATCCTGAAACCAAATAGAAAAATCATGACAAAATCAACCACATTTCCAATGTTATTCCCCAAAAGAAAAACAGAGATGTCGTAGGAGAAATAGAGTGGATACTTTTCAAGCTTCATGATTATTTCTTAAGCTCAATCTGAGAAAACCAACAATTTGGCTGGGGCTATATAGCTCTGCCCTTGAGCACTAAAGGGAGATAGGTGAACAGGGAGTGGACGCTTGTATGAAATGCCTGCCTGTCCCCCTCCTGTGGCCCCAGGTGGCACTCAGAAAATGTTCTTATCTGTCCTGAATCAGGGCAGTCTCCTTGGAGAAAGTGAATCTGGAATGAGGAAAAGGACATGGATTGAGAGAGTGAGAAGGAGCTTCAGGCTTGGAGGTAGAATCGACCTGTTTTTAAAGGGACACATCTAGTGCTGAGAATCTGGGAGGCGGTGATGCGGAAGGCAAAACGGTGGAACGGAGGGTGACAACTCTCATGGTAATAGAGCACCTCTTGACAAGAGTCCTGCCAGTGAATCTTCCATCTTTTAAAAATGTCTAGAGGACCATAATAATGACACTAGGCTCAAATATAGAACACTGTCACCTTGAGAATTTTAAAATAATTTTTTACTGAATATGAAGCTAATATACTATGTCCGAAGCAGAAAATAAAATATAAGGAGAAGGCAGAAATTATCCTAATCCCATTTGTAAAGAGCCTTTAATTATTTTGGGGTCTTATAATGGGGGTCCATCTGTGTGTATAGTTTTATAGTTTGCCTTTTTTACTTAATATTTCTTTGTCATTAATTTTTTTCAAAAACATGATTTGTGATGGCTGCATAATATTCCATCTATAGATATGCCAGAAAGCATTTAACCAGTCTTTTAAGGAACACGTATAGAGTGTGTATGATGATGTGCCGGATGCCATGATAGGTGCTGAGTGCAACATAGTCTCTGCCCTCAGGGAGCTCAGAGTTAAGTGGGGTGAAGTTCAGGGGGTTTCGGAATTACAAAGGAGAGGCACCCAATGCAGCCTTGATGCTTAATGGTGGGAAGGTCAGGGACATTGTCCATTAATTTCCTTTTTTTTTCCTTTCTAAATAAAGCTGCTGTGAATATCTTTAGGCATACCTCTACGTCCCTATTTCTGGATTGTCCTTAAGATAATTCCTAGAAGTGGAACATGAATATAAATTACCTGAGATTTTTAGCAAAAGTAATTTTTGCCAAATTATGAACATGGTTGAATTAACATTCGCATATAAAAGTGACTAACCACCCATCTTTCCTTAAAAGTTGTATTCACCTACACTTCGTGGGTGTCAGGTATGGAGCTCTTTTTTCCTGGCTGGTCACTGCTCAAATGTCACCCCATCGGAGAGGCCCTCCCTAGCCCCCTAAATAAAGAGCAACTTTACCCTCAATCCACCCCGACTCTCCTCTTGATACCCTGCTTCGTGTATTTTCTTTCATACCCGCTCTTTCAGTCACCCTTTCCTAGAATGAAACCACCATGAGGATGGTGACTTTCTTTTCTTCACCACTGTATTCCCAGCACCTAAAATGTTGAAAGATATATAGTAATCACGTGGTACGTATTTGACTGTATAGATGAACTGGTAATTGTGACTAATGCCAAATAGAATTTATTCTATAAATTTGAGCAGTCTGGTTTCTCACCTTTACTAAAACTCCAGCACAAAACCGGAGCATTAGGGAAGATCCCTGACAAAAGAAACATATGAAGAAAGCCTTCAGAGAAAGAAAGCCTTCCCATGCTTACAAGAAAAGATCTGAACAGACTGGAAATTATAATAATAAGACTGAGTTCAAAGAGCACATGGCCATTTCAAAATCTGGGGAGAGGCACTTCCTGGGAGACACAGGATCTGAGCATTTGCTTACCAAGGGCAGAAACCACCAGATGCCACAGAAGTAGGTAGGAAGATCATGCTAGAAAATTGAACAAATGGCCAAGTATGGGCTAGCTTGAGAGTGTGAAGGCCTGGGGGGAGGGGTTCCCATGCTTCTGCAGGCTTTTCCTCCAGGAACCCCACCTGGATCTCACAGGGAAGATCAGGGGAAGTTCATAGAAAACTTAAGGTGCTGGTGCAGGAAACTTGGAGAAATCTACCCAGACCCTTCTCCCTTAAGGAACAAAAGGCTTATCAGAATAAGGACATGAGGAAGGACATGGTCTGAAGGCACTGGTGAAATACCACTGCAACTAGGGGAGGGAACTCCTCCACCCAACTTCACCCCCATCTTACCTAAGGAAAAAAAAAGATTTAATCTTCAGAGAGAAGGACTTCACATCTGTAGAATGAAAACACTGGTGGATACCCATGGCAGCTGGGAGGTGATCGGGGTGGGGGTGTGGAAAGCTCTATCCCTGAAGGAGAAACAGAAACATTTGTGAAGGCTACACCCTGAGACACAAGCCCACTGTGCACTCCAAAGATTGAAGCTTAGAATGTTAGAGAATCCTCCTCCCCTACTGCCACCCATGTCCCGCTCCCCAGCATGCTAACAAGCCTCCAACAATAACCACAGCAGAACTGCAAGAGATAGACTTTATCTAGGGAGCAGCACAAAGGAAAGCCCCAAAGCCAAGAGGGGGAGCAAAAAAAGATTTTGAATTCGAAGTTTCTAATGTTTGTAAGAAAACAAACCTCAACACAGCCCAACACCTGGCTAAATGAACATAAAGTACTACACTAAAGGCTTATTTATTTCAGCATCTGCTGCCCTCTGTACAGTGTCCAGCTTTCAACAAAAAATTAAAGGCATGGCAAAAGGCAAGAAAAAGCAGTCTAAAGAGACAAAGCAATGATCCGATTCAGACTGAGATATGGCACAGTTATTGGAAGTATCAGAGAGGGAATTTAAAATAATTATGATTAGTATGTCAAAGGTTCTCATGGGTAAAGTAGATATCATGCAAGATCAGATAGGTAATTTCAGCAGAGATGGATATTATAAGAATCAAGTGTCTAGAAATAAAAAAACTCAGTAACCAAATGAAGAATACCTTTGGTGGGTTCATCAGTAGACTTGAATATTTACATTTACTTGAATAAATAGCAAAACTGAAAAGGACAAAAAGAGAGAAGGCACAAATCACTAAATCAAGAATGAAATGGGTATCACTACAGATCCTGTAGCCATTACAAGAATAATAAATATGAATAACTTTATGACCATAAATTTAACATCTTGGAAGAAATGGACCAATTCCTTGAAAATCATAAACTACCAAAACTCAACCAAGATAAAATAGACAATCTGAATAGTCCTATAACCATTAGAAAAAATTGAACTTATAATTAAAATGCCCTGGAAAAAAATCTCCAGGTCCAAATGGTCTCGCTGGAGAATTCTAGCAAACATTTGAAAAAGCAATACCAAATTTTACACAATCTCTTCCAGAAAATAGAAGAGAACAGAATAACTTCCAAGCCATTTTATGAGGCTAGTATTACCCTGATACCCAAACATGGCAAAGACAATGCAAAATATAAAAAACAAAACTATAGATTGATATTTCTCATGAACCTAGATGCAAAAATCGTCAATAAAATATTAGCAAATCAAATTCAGCAATGTATAAAAAGAATTATATACCACAATCAAGTGAGATTTATTCCAAGTATGCAAGGCCGGTTCAACATTTGAAAATCAATCAGTGCAATCTACCATATCAATAGGCTAAAGAGGAAAAAATATTATATTAATTGAAACCCAAAAAGCATTTAAAAAAAACTAATATCCATGCACAATAAAAACTCTTAGCAAACTTAGAGGGAAACTTTTCTTGATAAATAGGACATACAAAAAACTTAGTACTAACAACATACTAAGGGTGAAAGACCTGAAAGTTTTCCTTCTAAGATTGGGAACAAGGCAAAGATGTCCACTCTCACAACTCTTTTTCAACATAGTACTGCACGTTCTGGCCACAGTAATAAGGCAAGAAAAATAAATAAAACTCTTCCTATTTGCAGATTACATGATTGTCTACATAGAAAATTCCAAGAAAACAAAACAAAAACCTCCTGAACTAATAAGTGAGCTCAACAAGGTTGTGTAATACAAATTCAACATACAAAAGTTGTATTTCTACATACTAACAATGAACATGTGAGCCCAAAATTAAACACCATGCCATTTACAATCACTGTAAAGAAAATGAAATTCTTGGGTATAAATTTAACAAAACATGTACAAAATCTATATCCTAAAAATTGAAAAATCAAATAAGATCTAAATAAATAGGCATACTGTGTTCATAGTTTGGAAGATTCAATGTAATAACAATGTTAATTCTCTCCAAATTGATCTATAGGTTTACTATAATTCCTATCAAAATCCTAGCAAGGTTTTTTGTAGACATAGATAAACCTATTGTGAAATTTATATGGAAAAACACAGGCCTTAATAATTATAGCTAAAACAATCTTGGAAAAGAAAAAAGAGGCATCGCTCTACCCAATATTAAGGGTTGCTACATAGCTTCAGTACTGAGGACAGTGTGGTAATGGTGGAGGGATATACACATAAATCAATGGAATGAAATAGAGAACCCAGGAAATGACTCACACACATATGCACAACTGGTTTTTGACGAAGGGGGCAAAAGCAATGCAATGAAGGAAGGATAGTCTTTTCATCAAATGGTGCTGGAGCAATTGAACATCCACAGGCAAAAAAAATGAACCTCGACCTAAACCTCAGACCTTATACAAAAATTAAATAGATCATGGACTTAAATGTAAACCATGAAGTTATAAAATGTTTTAGAAAAAAAAAAAAATCTTCAGGCCCTGAGGCTAGGCAAAGAGTTCTTTCATTTGGAACCAAAAGCACAATCCATAGATGGAAAAATTGATAAACTGGACCTCATAGAGATTAAAAACTTTCACTCTGTCTGTGAAAGACCCTGTGAAGAGGATGAAAAGAAAAGCTGCAGACTGAGAGACCATATTTGCAAACCACATATCCATCGAAGGACTAGTATCTAGAACATTTAAAGAACACCCAAAACCAAACAGTAAATAAAAGATCCAATTAGAAAATGGACACAAGATATGAATATTTTACCAAAAAAGATATACAGATGGCAAATAAGTACATAAGAAGATGTTCAACATCATTAGCCATCAGGAAAATGCAAATCAAAACCACAATGCTATGTTACTACACACCTATCAGAATGGCTAAAAAAAACCAAAAAGTGACAACACCAAATGCTGGTGAGGATGTGGAAAAACTGGATCAAATTTATATTGCTGCTGGGAATGTAAAATAGTATAGCCACTCTGGAAAACAACATGGCAGTTTCTCAAAAAATTAAACAGGCAACTACCATTATGACCCAGAATTTGCAATCCTAGACATTTATCCCAGAGACATGAAAACTCATGTTCACACAAAAACTTGTACATGAAAATTCATAGTGGCTTTATTCATAATAGCATAAAACTGGAAATAACACAGATGTTTTTCAAATGGTGAGTGGTTAAAGAAACTGTGATATATCCATACCATAGAATAGTACTCAGCAATACTCAAATGGAATGCACTGCTGATACGTGCAACAATTGGATGAATCCCAAGGGAATTATGCTGAGTTAAAAAATAATCCCAAGAGGTTACATACTGTATGATTCTATTTATATATTAATAACATTCTTGAAATGAGCAAATTATAGAAATGGAAAACAGATTAGTGGTTGCCAGCAGTTAGGGATAGGGGTGAGGAAGGGTGATGAGTGTATCTATCAAAGGGCAACAGGAGTAATCCTTGTAGTGATAGAGCTGTTTTGTATCTTGATTGTATTAATGTCAATGTCCTTGTTGCGATAGTGTACTATAGTTTAGCAAGATGTTACCATTGGGACAATCTGGGCCAAGGGTACATTAGATTTGTCCGTATGATATCTTACAACTGCATATGAATTTACAATTACCTCAAAACATTTTAATTTTAAAAAGTCTTTTACAGACACAAAACAGCAATAGAGATCAATAGAAAATCTTCTAGAAGAGAATCATCAGGGTGAATAGTAGCCATAGAGAAATGATGGAAGGGTCTGGGAGAAGAGGCATCACCTGCAAAAGAGAAGACTTAAGGGCAGTTCTTAGAAAGCTGTCACATGGAACAGGCATTATATTAGAATCAATGAGTAGAAGTTACAAAGATAAGATTTCATTTAAATATATGGAAGAGTTTGCAGTCCCACCAGCAGTGTAGGAGTGTTCCTATTTCTTCGCATCCATGC
>VBSM01003185.1:5639583-5715531 GCA_008086735.1 Cheirogaleus medius
CCGGCTCGGCCGGTCGCCGGGCTCTGGGCGCGGCGCGGAGGCGGCGGCAGGGGGCGCCCTCCGCGTTCCTGCCCTGCCGCCCTTTTCAGGCCCGCGTCCCCCACCCCTCCGCTCGCCCTGACGTCCCCGCCCCCGCCTCTTTCTCTCAGACCTTCAAAGGGCGCAGGGGGCAGCGGGACGTGAGCTTCAGTCCGCAGCTGAGGGACGCTGTCGTGACCTGCGCACCGTGGGGCCACTGGTGCACGCTGGGTCGCCCGCTCCCGTCGCGTCCCGCGTCCCAGGAGCAGGTGCCCAGACTGCGCCGCCGCTGCAACTTGTGGCTCCTGGTTGACCGCAGCCGCCAGCCACTTGTGGGACCGAGAAGCGAACGCCGGGCGGTCTGATGGAGAGCGGCGGCGGGAGTCCCCCCGCCGGGGCCCTCGGGGCGGCGGGAGAGTCCCCTCAGTGCCCGCTGCCGCCGGGGAGCGAGGGCACTGCCGGGCCGGCGGAGGCCGACGCGGCGGCTGAGGGCGCTGCAAGCAGCGGCGGCGGCGGCGGCGAGGGCGGGCTGCGGCGGGCTCTGCGGGCAGTATACGTGCGCAGCGACAGCTCCCAGGGCGGCACGGCCGGCGGCGGCCCAGAAGCGGGGGCGCGACAGTGCCTGCTGAGGGCCTGCGAAGCTGAGGGCGCTCACCTCACCTCCGTGCCCTTCGGGGAGCTTGACTTCGGGGAGACGGCCGTGCTCGACGCCTTCTACGACGCAGGTGAGGGCGGTTGTCCCCTTCGTCCCCCACCTCAGTCCTTACCCTCGAAGAAGCCACGGCACCCACCCAAACCCCACTCCCCCGACTTTTACCTCAGGACTGCCCTGCCTTTGGGGGAGGGTAGAGTAGGGAACGCTGTACCCTTTTACGGATCAGAGAACGGAGGCCATTGGCATTTAGACTCGTTTATTCTTCGGTCTTTTTAAATATCAGATAACCCGAGAAACAGCCTATAACCCAGGCGATGCTGAACGCCCCCCTCTCCAGTTATCCAACTTTTCCTTTCTCACCCCTGGCGTGTGATTCACGGCCGCGGGTCGCAGCGCCGGCGCCAAGTGTTAGAATCGCCTGGGGAGCTTTTCAAACTCCAAATACCCGGACTGGACCCCGGGCCACCGACATCGGCATCCGAGGCCTCAGGAGTGTTTAATGCTTCCCAGGTGACTCCATTCTGCAGCCAGGAGTGGGAATCAGTGTCGTAAGTGTGTGTCTGTGTTTTGCCTCTTAGAAATAGCTTAGGGTTCTTTTGCACGCTTTAATTCCTGCCCTCAATACCACAACCGACGGTGGGGTGTGATCTGCCACCCTGTGGCAGGTAGTTTATCCCATAACGCACAGCATTCGCCAGTTCAGGGTAACTGTATTGCTGGAGTGGGCCACTAGATCTCCACGCTCGCTGTAATCGGTGTGCACTAAGAATCCGGCCTTCAGTACGGTACTGTGGGTTGGCAAGAGTTTCTCCAGGTGAGGAGTGAAGAGTTGCTTGGCTGTTTTCCTTACCGTGCCTTTGTTAGACAGGAATTACTTGGGAGTCCTTGTGCCTCAGTTTCTCCATTGACCAAAGGGAGTAACAGTGCCTACCCCAAACCTAAAAGCAATATGAGACGGTAGCTGGGCAGAGTTGCTTTGCTGAAATAGTAAGCTGGGTTTATTACCATTCATTCTTTGCTGGAGGCAGCACATATCTGGGTGCGGGTATTTTTGTGTGTTTTGTGTGCGTGCACGCTTTTTTTTTTTTCCAGAGCAAATCCTCCCCAGCTAAAAGGGGGGGCAGGTGTCAGGCTTGTTTAAACAAGTGGCAGCTGGACCTGTTGAAAACACTCTCCTGACATTTCTGACCACACTGAGTATCCCCTTCAACACAACACCTTTTTAGAAACGTTGTTCAGCAGCCCACTTCACCTACAGCCACTTAGTTTTCTCGATTTCTATTCATTCTGTTCCAAAATTGGAGCTTGAACAGACTCTTCTCTGAGTGCTTAAATGTCCTTTTTTGCCATTAGGCACAACGCTATCCTCCTACCTGAGTGGGTTTATGGATTAAACACATTACTGTTGCACATATAACGTTTATGAATGTCACCCAAGTGCCAAAGGCTTGTCATCAAAGGAGCGGTAAGGAAAACAGCCCTCTTCCTCGTCTTCTACAACTCACAGATATTTGGCATCACCACCAAAAAGATACAAATCTGTCACTTCTTCGTAACAATTCTAAAACTAACCCGTCCAATTTGGTAGCCACTAACCACGTGTGGGTATTTAAAGGCAAATTAGTTAAAATACAATCAAAATAGTTTCTTAGTTGCGCTAGCCACATTTAAAGTACTCAGTAGGCACAGGTGGCTCCTATGTGGGACAGCAACTCTATAGAGCGTTTTCCTCATCACAGGAGGTCCGGATAGTGCTGATCTAGAAAAAGGCTTGTGAGGGAGGGGAACTGCTGAACCGACCCAAGTGTGTTTTAAGGGCGATCATAGATGTGAAATTTAAGTGCTTGCTAACTCCTGTTCTCATAGGAGCTTCTCACAAGTCAAAGCTGGGTTTGATTGTGGTTCTCCATCTCCCTGTACACCGTTTTATGGGTCTAAATCTTGAGGCTGTATGTCACCAGTACCTGGGTGATTCAGTGAGCTGCAGGAAGGCCTCAGGCAGGCCTTCGACCTAAGCAAGGACAAGCGGGTGCTGCTGTGAAGGAAAACTATCATGGGCCGTGAGGGGCAGGGCACAGCCCATTTGTTTCAATTTCGGCAAAATATAAATAAGAAAATTCACCATTTAACCATTTTAAGTGTTAATTTCAGAGGTATTAAATAGATTGACACTGTTATGCAACCATCACCAGAACTTTTTTAAAAAGACTTTTTTTAATAGTGGGTTTTTTGGTTTTTTTTTTGAGACGAAGTCTCACTCTGTTGCCCGGGCTAGAGTGCCGTGGCGTCAGCCTAGCTTACAGCAACCTCAAACTCCTGGGTTCAAGCGATCCTTCTGCCTCAGCCTCCCAAGTAGCTGGGACTACAAGCATGCGCCGCCATGCCCGGCTAATTTTTTTTATATATTTTTAGTTGGCCAATTAATTTCTTTCTATTTTTAGTAGAGACGGGGTCTCGCTCTTGCTCAGGCTGGTTTTTAATTCCTGACCTTGAGCCATCAGCCTGCCTCAGCCTCCCAGAGTGCTAGGATTACAGGCATGAGCCACCGCACCCGGCTTAATAGTGGTTTTAACAGCAAAATTGAGAGTTCCTGTAGATCCCCTGTCCCCCCCCCCCAATATAACCTCTCCCACTATCAACATCCCTCACCAGGGTGGTGCACATGCTACAACTGATGAACCTACACATATGTTGACATATCATAATCACCGAAAGTCCTTCATTTACATTAGGGTTCAACCTTGGTGTTGTACATTGTGTGTTTGGATGAAAGTATAATGACATGTATCCACCATTATGTTATCATGCGGAGTATTTTCACTGCCCTAAAATGCCTCTGTGCTCTGCCTATTCAATCATTTGGGTTATCATCCCAAACTGAAGCACTGTACCCATTAAACAATAACTCCTCATTTTTCACTCTCCCCAGCTTCTGGTACCCACCATTCTACTTTGTCTCTATGAATTTGCCTGTTCCAGATATTTCATATAAGTGGAGTCATACAGTATGTGTCCTTTTGTGACTGGCTTATTTCACATAATGTCTGGCATAATGTCTTCAAGGTTCATCTGTGTTGTAGCATGTGTCAGAAGTTAGTTCCTTTTTAAGGCTAATATTCCAGTGTTTGGATATGCCACATTATGTGTATCCATTTGTCCACTGATGAGCATTTGGCTTCTTCCACTTTTTGCTATTGCGAAGCATGCTGCTATGAACATGGTGTACAGATGTTTGTCTGAGTCCCTGCTTTCACTTCTTTTGGGAGTGTATACCCAGAGGTGGAATTGCTGGGTCATATGATAATTCTGTGTTTAATTTGAGGAACATCCCATTTGCTTTTGGCAGAGGTGGTAGTCATCTCTGTATGCCCTTATCCCCTAGAAAGACTAGAGTGTGTGTGTGTGTGTGTGTGTGTGTGTATGTTTGTATTGATTTTTTTTTTGCATCTATCATTCATCTCCAAAGACTGGAATCTTGAATTCAGCAGAACTATCAATTTAGCAAGTGAGGGTCAATTGCCCAGTTAATATTTGGAGAACAAAATATGTCTCCCCGCCCCAGAAGAAACCCTTTCTTCTGGATCTGCCTCCACTCCTTTTGTTTAATTGTCCATCTCTCTGCTTTCGCTGAATTCCTAGTCATGACTTCAGCTGCCATCCTGTGTGTTTGGACTAGATTTACCTAGGCAGCCTGCTCTACTTTTTTCAACTGCAGGCTGTGTTTGCCTCCTGGAGGTTCTCAGTGCTTGTGAACATGTTAAAGACTGAGGCATCCTGCAGGAAGGAAACCTGTGTGACCTCATCTTGTGCTTTCCCAAACATTTTGACCATGGAAACTCTACTCTCCCAGGATGCTATGATTGAATACACTTAATGTAGTGGCAAATCTTAACATGAGATCTGGACTGGTAGAATATATTTATCTCCCTCTCTGAACTTCATTCAAATGTTACTTTCCTGATCCAGGGCCCTACTTCTGATTCTTTTTCCTAAGTTATGTTCACAGTGATTTTGAAAGTTGTGATGTGTTGCCACCTACAACAGGGGATGCTTGTATTTCCTGAACATTGGTAAAACCAAGACTAGGGCTTCAGTCTCCAGATTAGTCCTTTGGCTTTGCTGTGTTCTGATGATCCTTTTTTCTGGCTGGCTTGTATAAGAGTCAGTCAGGGGTACAAATTGTGGCAGAGATAGCTGGGTGACCATGAAAGATTTGTGCTCCTAGTTCTTGCTGAGAACTGAGGACTACATTTTCCAACATCCTTTGAGTTTAGATGTACAACTACTTCTGCCCAAGTAGAAGTGATGTCTGTCACTTCTGGGCCAAGGTGTTGGCATATCTAGTAGGCCTTCTCATATTCTCTCATCCCTTTCCATTGTCTCCATGGGAACCTTGGAGGTTCCATGTAGAAGATGGCAGAGGCACAAGATGGGAGGTGAGTGAATCCCTGAGTTACTCCTTGCAGGATTGCTGTTGGAACATCCACTTTGGATTTTGCATAAACAAGGGAAAAGCTTCTATTCGGTCAGATTACTGTGATTTAGGGGTGGGTGGTTATAATGAGAAGAGAGTACAATTTAGGTTATGAAAATCAAACCCAACTGCTAGAAGATTGTCTACTAGGACATGCTTTATCCAGAGAGTCCATGCCATGGATCATCTCATGTCATGAGTCGTCATTGTTCATAATATATGCCAATTGTGGGAGCCCACACTATGTTGGTGTGGGCTAAGTGCTTGGACCATCAGGTTAACACCAGCGATGGGGGACTGGAGCGGGAGGAGATATTTTATCTTCTTTCATGGTTTTACCAGTTTGGGAGGCGAGGTAACTTTTTCCTTTTCTATTAAATGACACTGTTGTGATTCTGTTAGTTGGGATGCAACGGTGATATTGGGCTTTCTGCAAAATAAGATATGTAATGGTTTAAAATAAGGTTAGTTCTAGTTTTCTTTGCTGCCTTTTCTGTGGGTTATGTCACTTCTCCCTCTGCGGTGGTATTCTGGGACTCTTTATTAGCTTGCTGCATTGTGTGGCAGACCGTGCTCACCAAACATCTATATATTCTTCCACGTTTTCTAACATCCCTTGGGCCTTCGTGACTATGCTGGTCAATGCCATGTGAGTAGCAGCGACAGGTGTCACTTTGGGCCGAGGAAGTTAGACAGTGCACCACCTCCATCTCTCTTTGCCTCCGTTGTGGCAAACTTGAAGATCATGTGTTTAAGCTGGTAGTTAAGGCACTGAAATTTGGGGGCTTTGTCTGTGGTAGCAGTGTAGCCTAGCTTATCCTGATGCATACAGCTTGCCATGCATTCTGTTAGAAATGCCTAAATGTATCTCTTGGCTCAGCTCACTTTAGTGGGCTCAGTCCACATGTGTATTTACTCCTCAGACAGATGCCTTAAGACTTCTTATAATTTGCTGGGTACCCTCTCTTCATCATTCTGGAAAATGCATAAAATTCAAAGATGGTCCTGTGGGACACGTGGGTTTGATGGTTGTGGAATGATGAGACAGGCAGCCCTCTGATTCAGTGCCAATGTTTTGTGTGGCATCCACACATGGTCAGGCGATTGGCCAAATCTATTTCTAGCAGAGTATAGGGACAATAGTTAATTTAGACATTGCCTTCTCTAAGTAAACATGGATGAGTAAAATCATCCACCTAGCAGTTCATGTCAGAAACCTAGGAGTTAGCCTTGACTCCACCATCTCCCTCATTGCCAAGTCCGGTTAATTACTTCCAGAATGGTTCTTAAATCTGCCTGCTTCTATGTGCCCTGCTACCATCTTCATCCAAGCCGAATCTTCTCTCCTCTGAGTTACTGCCAACAGCTTTGTGACTGGCCTCTCAAAACTGGGCCAATCTTGGTGTTTTCCAATCCATGTTGTCTGCCTAGAAGCCACTGTAGCCTGGCTTCTGTCCCCTCCTCCACCTGCAGTCTTCCTCTGGCTAATCAATACCTGTTCTGCTTTCACATCTGAATTCCTCAAGGAAGCCTTTGAGGACTCCTCTCCTTCTCCCTGCTGGCTTTTGCATGCTGAGGTTTGCTTTCCTAGCAGGCAACACAATTGTGATTAAATAATTATTGATGTAATGCTCTTCTGCCAGACAGCAAACTCTACAGTGGCAGGGAGCCAGATGCAGTCTTCTTTGCTACTGTTTGAGTGATTCCTAGGAATATCCACCCAGCTCCTTTTAAGAATAACTATCAGTGGGCACAGATAACACTTTGCTTTTCCTGTTGAGATGAAGCAAAACTTGTTGGGTGCCCTCAACAGAAATTCAGAATGTAGTTTCCTGTGGCAACCATGTTTAAAATGGTGTGCAAGCCGTAGATAGTGCACTTACGATTTTATTAAGAAATAAGATACATCCTAATAATAAATTTCTGGGTCTGAATCTTTCTCCTCAGCGGTGCATATCCAATAGAAGAAACTAGAAGAACTCACACTGGACATGCTGGACTGGAAACAGTGGTTTTAGTTGTGTGCTGGGAATACTGGTTCTTTTTCTTTTGGCTTGTCCACATTTTCTATACGGTATGTTCTGGAATATAAGGATGATTTTGCTTTAAACAAGCACAGTAGGAGATTAAAAATGGGGTTGTAACTCGGAAACCTTCTCCCCTTCTCCCTCCCTGCTGGAGTGAGTGGCCTGGTGCGCTCAGGCTAGGCAGCAATGACTTCACTCCCAGGGACTAGGCCGCACCAGGGTGGGGAACCTGCATCCTTAAGGCCACATGTGGCCCTCCATATCCCCGAGTGCAGCCGTTTGACTGAATCCAAACTTCACAGAACAAATCCCAGTCAAAAGGCCACACTCAAGGATCCAGAAGGCCACATGTGGCCCCAAAGCCACAGGTTCTCCACCCCTGTGTGGCCCAACCTCAGCTGTCTTCTGCTGGACCTGACTGCTGGCTTGCCCATGGGGGCCCCTGCCCAAGTCTCCTTCTTTTCTGTGCTGCTGATAGTGCTATTGATTCAGCATTGAGTCTGGAACTTTCCTCAGTTTTTAGTCATGTGGGCTGACTTTGAAAGAAGCATCGCACCTGCAGCATTTAATTGAGATGTTGCTGTTTGAGTCTTGAGTGCATTTTACGGTAGATGGATATTTGTGGGCTGGTCTTCCACCTTATCGGCTATGTAGTATTTGTTATAGGGTGAAATCTATTCTCAATTCCCAGCAGTCAACTTCTGAAGATAGTTTGGAATATAAGCCATCAACTTTTCCCAAAGCCTTCTATATATCTGGCTTTGAGATAGGTGCTGTTTAAATCCTGGGTCAAATAATGTAGTTGGAATAGGACTGAACTTTTACTAAGTAGGCTGGAAAAATTCTTGCTTCCCAATACCTCGCACAGGTTTTGAGCTATTGGGTGTGACGTGACTTGGCAGAAATGCCTGGTGGTTGTTGGGGCTTGGCTGTAGGGGTGGAGGTGGGGGCTGCAGAGAAGAATGGAGTTGGGTGGTGGGCCTCGGCAGGAAGTAGAGCTCATTCAGGAATTGGGGACTGCAGGAGGCTGGCCCAAGGGCCAGGAAGAGTGGACACAGAAGGGAAAGGGGAAAGGGAAGGTGGAGAGAGGCAGAAGAATTTGATGTGGATGACTTTTTTTTTCTAAAAATTTTTTTTTTACCATGGAAAATTTCAAGCATGTATGTTACCCAGCTCTAACAATTATTAACATTCTGCCATTCTCATTTCTTCTTTACCCATTCCCCACCCCATACTTCATACTAACTTTTAAACACTTTAAGTGTAAAACATATATACATTGAAACACAAATCTCAGCTGTACAGCTTTGAAAAATGACTAAATCTGTCTAACCAAAACCTCTATCACAATATAGAACATTTCTGTCTTCCCAGAAAGTTCCCTCACATCCCCCTTCATTCAATCCTCCCTTCACCCCTATTCTTGACCCAAGGCAATGACCCACCTATTGTCATCTGCTGCAGATTAGATCTGCCTTTTCTGGAGTTTCATATAAATGGACTCATACAGTGTATACTCTTTCGTGTCTGTTTTCATTTGGCCAGCATGAAAAACGTTTTTGAGATTCATCCATATTACACATATCAGTAGTTTTTCCTTTTTAATGCTAAGTACGATTCCACTATATGAATGTACCATAGTTAGTGTAGCCATTCTCCTATGGAGGAACATTTGGGTTGCTTCCGGTTTAGGGCTGTTAACAAATAAAGCTGCTATGAACATTTGTATACAAGTCTTTCTGTGGACTAGTGTTTTTACTCCTTTTGGGTAAAATACGTAGGAGTGAAATGGCTGGATGAAAGGTTAGATGTATGTTAAAATATATAAGAAACTTCCAACCCTTTTTCTGAAGTGGTTAAACCATTTTATATTCCCACTACCAATCAATGCATGACAGTTCTGGTGGCTTCACATCCTCACCAACACTTTGTGTTATCAGTCTTTCAATTTTGGCCTATCTCATGGGGGTGTAGTGGTTTATCATTATGGTTTTAATTTGCCTTTCCCTGATGATTAAAGATGTTGAGTACCTCTCCATGTGCTTTTTGGACATGCAGATATCTTCCCTTGTGAAGTATCTGTTCAAGTCATTTACCCATCTAATTGGGTTGTCTGTCATCTTATTACTGAATTATGAGAGTTTTTTTATATGTTCTGGATTTAAGTCCTTTGTCAGAAATATGTTTTTTGAACATTTGCTCCCAGACACTGGCTTGCTACTTCGTCTACTTAATGGTGGCTTTTGATGAGCAGAAGCCTTTCATTTTGATGAAGTCTAATTTAGAATATTACTCTTTTATGGTTGCTTGCTGCATCTTCCCTAAGAAATCTTCCAGGTTGCAGTTGTGCAGATACTCTTTCTTATGTGTTCTTCTAAAAGCTTTATAGTTTTAGCTTTTACGTTTAGATCTGTAATTCTTCTCAAATGAACTTTGACACAGGGGCCATTTGATAAAGCGAGCCTGACACCTGGCCTCAAACATCTAGAAGGCCGGTCTTGCCTGGGATGAGCGCTCCAGGTGCTTTGAGTCTGGACAGCAGGACCACAACTGCCACCTTTTCATCTCGTTATCCAAGAAAGTACAGGAAGCACAGGTCTCTTTCAGGAGAGTGGCCTTTCTGCTTTCCTGAGCAAAAACTTCCAAAATAGACCCCTAATAAAACTTTACCAACATGTCTTCTATGATTGTTTCCTACTGCCCCTGGTAATAGAAGTGGTGAAAGAGAAAGGACATTGGCTTTGTGGGCTAGAGTTTGAATTTCTACCCTATTGTTTATTGTCTACGTGACCCCAGATAAATTACTTCATATCTCCGAGCCTCCTTTCAAAAGATGTCTATGTAGAGATTCAAGCTCAGTGCCTTCAACTTAGTAAGTGCTCTGCTCTCCTGTGTCACTCCCCTCTGCCCCCACCAATAAACATACCAGAACCTCAGTATAGAATGAAATGTGCTTTGTGAAAGAATAAATTGCCAAAACCCAGCATGTGAACTTATCTTTTTCACAAAATGCTAAGCTAATGCTTCCATAATTTAGACTCTAGTTTATTAGAATAAGTTATAACTACATTATGAGGTATCCAATACATGTTAAAGCATGTGTCTGTGATTAAAGTAATGATATCCAATCTTTCAATACCTATGTTTCTGTTTATCACATTTCATTCATTAGTGTATATGTTATTTGTATGCATTATTTAAAAGAAGCAAAATTACATAGTAAAATTTTTTTTTTAAAAAAAAAGACTCAGGGCTCAAATCCCTTGGACAATCATCCTGTAGTGGGGTTGCATTATACTCCTGAAGTGTGTAAGGAAAGTTTCCAAAGTTTTGAGGTTGGAGATTCCATCCTAATTCCATTCCTTTTCCCATGGTGAGGAAAAGGTACAAACCCTGCTTTATGCCCTTTATTCTTTTTATCGAGGTCTAACATGCACACATACACGTACACACACACACACATATATGTATAGAAAAGGGCACACTCTTGAGTGTACTGCTGAGTTTTCGCAGACTGTACACACTATGTACCCAGCACTCAGACCAAGAAAGCAGAAGCTAACAGCACCCCAGAGTGTGTCCACTTCCATTTTCTAGCCCCATTCCTGGCCAAGGGTAACAACTATCCTGATTTCTCATTGGCATGGGTTAATTTTGCCTGTTTCTGTACTTTCTATAAATGGGATAATAGAGTTTGTACCTTTTAGTGTCTAGCTCTTTTCATTCACCATTATGTTTGTGGGATTCCTCTATATTGTTAATATGGCAATCATTCCTTCTCATGTCTATACAGTATTTCATTGTAAGAATATAGCACAATTTATGTTTTCTGCTGTTAATGAACATTTGAGTAGTTTCTAGTTTGAGACTATTATGAACAGTGATGCTGCTATGAATATTCCAATATTTGGGTTTTTTCTTTTTTAATAGCTTTATTGAGATATAATTCACCCTCTTATAATGTGCAGTTCAGTGGTTTTTAGTATATTCAGAGTTGTACAACCATCACCACTATCTAATTTCAGGCTATTTTTATTACTCCCCAAAAGAACCCTGTACCCTACTGGCAGTCATTCCTCATTCCAGCCACCTACCCCATGGCTCAGGCAACCATTATTCTACTTTTTCTCTATAGATTTACTTATTTATATAAATGAAGTAATAGGTAGCCTTTCATGTCTGGCTTCTTTCAATTAGCGTGTTTTCAAGGTTAACCCATGTTGTAACATGGGTCAGTACATCATTCCTTTTTTATTGCTGGATAATATTACATTGTGTGGATATACCACATTTATCCATTTATCACTTAATGGACATTTCAGTTATTTCCACTTTTTGACTATTGTTAATAATGCTTCAAGCTTTTATATGGACATATGTTCGTATTTGTATATACCAATGAGTGGGATTTCCGGATCACATCGTAACTATATTTAATCCTTAAAAAATTTCATTGTGGTAAAAAATGCATAATGGAAAATTTACCATTTTTACCATTTCTGAGTGTACAATTCAGTAGCATTGAATACATTCACATTGGTGTGCAACCAATCTCCAGAACTCTTATCTTGAAAGATTAAAACTTTGTACCCATTAAAGAACTCCTCCCTATTTCTCTCTCCTCCCAGTCCCTGGCAATCACCATTCTACTCTCTGTGTCTATGAATTTAGCTACTCTAGATACTTCGTAAGTGTAATCATACAGTACAGGCAGTCCCCGGGTTACAGACAAGATAACGTTCCTGAGAATGTCTTCAGGTCCGATTTGTATGTAATTCGGATCCCTGATGACCAGTGCATATACAGTAATAATAATATTTTAGTGGCTCATGTAATAATACAGTGTAATTATGTAATAATAATATACCCCTGTACTGTAATAGTAAATTGCAGAAACTATTGTGCTCGTTCTTTTAATTCAAACAAATAGAACATAAAGACAAACACATACAAAAAGTTTAGGAGAAATTTCAAAAATAATATTAAAGGTTAACACTCACCTAATGTTGCATCCATGTCTTGCTTACTGGAAGGGGCGTTTTTGAGGCAGGAAGGCAGCTGACATAAATCAGAAGGTGATGATGGACGGAGATGGTGCTGGAGAGGGTGGAGTGGGGGCTGGAGGATCAGGGTTTGATTCTGTTCCTGGAGGAGGGAGCTCATCACTGAAGTCAGTTTCTTGAAAAAGGTATGTAGGGTGTCTGCACAGCCTTTTTCTTTCTTTCATCGTAAATGGCCTTGTAGCAGCTGATGTTCTCACTAACTGCACAGTAAACCTTTGTAAACCACGCAATGTTAGGATCTGGCTCCTCATGCTTAGCAAATCCTGCTTCAGTGAGACAAAAGGCTTCAGCTAATTCTTTTCTCCTAAACTTTCTTGGCTCTGGAGCTTCTGACTCTTCGTGTTCTATCAGCTGCTTCTCTGTCCACGAGACTAGCTGCTAGCTCAAAGATGCTACGCCAAAGCACTGCTTATGCCTGCAGGTTTGTTTACATACACGAAAGAAACTACTTGCTGAATTATTTAATTATGAATTATCCTTATGGGAGCCTTGGGAGCCCGTTGGCAAGTATGGAATGCTGTAACTGGGTCATCTGTAACCTGGGGACTGCCTGTATTTGTCTTTTTGTGTTTGGTTTCTTTCACTTAGCATAATGTTCTTAAGGTTCATGCATGTTGTAGCATGTGTCAAAATTTCCTCTGTAAGGCTGAATAATATCCCATTGTGTATATATATCACATTTTGTCTACCCATTCATCCATGGATGGACATTTGGGTTATTTCCACTTTATGTTAACCATTTGAGGAGCTGTCAAATTGTTTTCAAAGCAGCTGCACCATTTTACATTACCACCAGCAATGATAAGGATTCTAGTTTCTCCATATCATTGCTGACACTTGTTATTGTCTGTCTATATTTTTTATAGCCATCTTAGTGGGTTTGAAGTGTTTTTTCCTGATGACTGAGGATATTGAGTATCTTTTCATGTGATTATTGGCCATTTGTATATTGTCTTTGGAGAAATGTCTATTCAAATTCTTTGTCCATTTCTTAAGTTGAGTTGTCTTATTACTGAGTCGTAAGAATTCTTTATATATTCTAGACACAAGTCCCTTGTCAGATATGTGATTTGCAAATGTTCTTCCCATTCTATGGGTTATATTTTAACTTTCTTGATGCTGTCCTTCAAAGCAGAAGAGTGTTTAATTTTGATAAAGTCCAATTTATCTGTTTTTCTTTCATCCCATCTATGCCATTCCCCCTAGATTTTTCTTAGTTTATTTGTCCTTAGGTGTCTCTTTATGTCAGGTGCTAGAAAGCTACAACGTGCAGGCCAGCTGCCTTTATTTTATAAATAAAATTTTATTGAACATATCCATACCCATTCATCTATGGCCACTTTCAGGCTACAATGGCAGGGATCGTTTGGCCTGAAAAGCTGAAAATATTTCTCTGGCCCTTTACAGAGAAAGCTTGCCTACTCCTGCTTTATGTAAATGAGAGCACATATAAATATACGTTCTTATTCTCTCTTATTCAAAAAATACCAGCCAAATACTGTTCTGCACCTCGCTTTTCTCAGTTAAGTTTTGTCTGAATGTATTTCCTAATCAATATATGGGAATATTCTCTATTCTTCTTCATATTTGGTTAGTACTTCATTGGGTGGATGTATCATCATTTATTTTACCAATCCCTTTTTGAGATAGACACTGGGTGTCTATTTTGTTTGTTTTTGCTATTTCCAAGTTCTGTTTCAGTCGTACCATCAGTTCTGATTTCAAAACCTTTCAGTGCTCTTCAGATCTGACCCATGGGTACAACACCCAGTGGCCCACCTGGGCCCTGGGTGGTAGTCTATCTGCTCTCAAAGTCTTTGGTCTTCTATTTTGGGTCAGATTCATGCTTTCATAGCTTGGGGTGGGGGAGCCCAGGAATTCATAAACAATTTGGGGGGCTGTTTTCCAAAGTTCCTCCATTTCTACAATCTCCATTGTACTTTCTGGTTTACTGGGGCTTCCCTTGTCAGTTCTATGGCCAGAAAGCTGGGGCTTTAGTTGTCCAACTCTGCCTCACACTGCCAATAACTGTGCTCATGTCTGAGGCCAGATGTTGAGAGACAGGTAAAATGCAATAGAGGGTCACCCCACCCTCTTGGGACTACAGCTCCTCCAATTAGAGAAAAAGGTTCCCCTCTCTCAGAGTTCCAAGCACCTGGGCCCCACTGCCACTGACTGTATCTGCTGTCATCGCTGTGGGATTACAGGGCTCCTGGGCTACAAGGGAGCCTAGGAAAAAGAAAAGGTGGAGAATTTCCCTCGCTCCTCTGAGCAGTAGAAGGTCCCTTTCCTGCTCCTTGGACCAGCATTCAAGGGTGCCTTCTGGTGCTCTCTGTTCATACTCAACACCCACTCTGGGTTTTAGGCTGCCTTTAGTCCAAGCTGAGAAAACTGGGGGGAAATGGGAAACTTGCCATCGGTTTGATGGTACTTTGAAATCTGGTCGTCTTTCCCAGTCTGCTTGCTACCATCTACTTTTTGCATTCCTGAAATAGCTGTTCCATCCATTCTGTCTAGATTTTATAGCTGCATTGAGGAAGAGATAGGGCAGAATGCATTTATTCTGTCTTATTTGGAACCAGAATTTAAATTTGTACCATTAAATTTTGAGGTGTTTTGTTGTGCAGCATTAGTAACCAGAATATTATAAAATATCTCTGCATCTTATTGATAAAGCCTACTTATACACTAAAATGTCCTCAATGCCAGCTGCATTGCATCAGACCAGTTCTATCCATACAAGATTCCTTGTATGAACATTAAGATTGACAGCAAAAGAAGTAGAATAAGTGGAACAAAAGGCAATAGAAATTGTTGATATCATAAGAGTGCTTAATTGGCCTCCAGTGGAGCCCACCACATATTTTGGTTGAGCTGGGAGCAAAGACCATTTTGATGTTAGAGTGACTATTGGATTGCCATTGGATCTCACAAGGCTAAAGTTTCAAGACTTGTTGGATGGGTTTGGTAAAAAATGTGTTCTCTATTCTGAGGATGAGAATCCTACATCCAAAGTGCTTGTCATTCATTCCTAAGAAGCAAATAGATAGTTTTTGTAAAGCCTATGGCTATTGAGGCATGCTCGATGCAAATCATGAACTTTCATTCTCAAAGGACCACCTAAGAAAGGAAATTGGTACATGAAAAAAAAGAAAAGGAACCGAGAAGGGGTAAGGACAAAGAAAGATGGCTCTGTATCCAGCAATGGGTCACCACCACCACCATGACCAAATGAATTCGGTTCCCTCCATAGACTGTGGGGATAGACACCACTGAGGAAACAGGGCACAGAATGGGTGAAATCAGCAGTTGTGCAAAAGTCCTGATGCTTAGTGATGACCTTTAAGGAGCAGTTGATTTTGTTAAGAAAGAGGGTATTATTATTGGTGAAGTATATGTAAAAGCCATGGTCCTCTTATGTTGACTTTCCTTCATTTTAGTGAGACGGAGAACAAATTAAGAAATGCGGAGGCTATTTCCTACAATTTTGCCACCATCACAGAAAAGCTCAGCAGTACCCTTCTCAGTGTTTGCCGTGTGTGGCAGCAGCTCATCAATCTCTGCTCAGTCTATAAAATTGGGCACATCTCGATGGTGGTGTGTGACATGGACCTTTCAAAAGAAGAGATTGTTATCTGCTGGTTTCTACTCTGTTCTCACTGCTTCACTTGACCAGCCTTAAAAAAAAAAAAAAAGGCTTCTAAGAATATGTCACCAGAAGTTTGCCAAAGAGAGTCATGTCAAATCAACCCCTTTGCAAAGGGGTTGCAGGAAGTTGAAGAGGAACCTTCAGGTGATAAAGATGAAAATATTGAGGTGTCGTGCTCATATACTGGCAGGGAACCCAGAGTTGGCCCCGTGAAGTGTGACAGTGTGGATGATGCCGATGTTAATACCATGTAAAGTGACCAATGAAATCTAGCTTGCAGGGTAGTGCTGCACACTTTTTCTGCATTGTTAGCTGGAAGAACAATGTGTATGTGCAAAAGATAAAGTGGTTGAAATTATGCTATACTGTGTATTGCAAATATTTCACCGTGAGTGGTCCAAAATTGAGCCAAATGAGTCCGTTCACCTCAGTGAGTAAATGTAGTTGGCTTATAGATGACATGTTTTATTTGCAAAAACTGGTGGTGGACACATCTCAATCAGTATCAGTTATATAGTTATAAAAAGGATTTATTTTTGGTCATTCTTACAAAAGATTAGATACTGGGAAGCAAAAGATAGGAGACCAGATGGTTTCCCAATGTCCCCACTCTTCCCCTCCTTCCTCCTTAGTTAAAACTTGATGCCCTAAGCAACTAGTACCCACCCAACGTGGCACTTGGTAAAGACTTGCTGACCTCCCAACACTGAATTGGCAGGTTGGCTCCTTCTTATGATATTGGAAAATAAGATTTAAATGACACCTCAAGACATTCTTTCCTGAAGTATGTTGGAAATGAGTGGCAGTAGATGAAATAAGATCTAAATTATGGTAGGTGTTAAGAGAGGTACTGTCCAGTAAATCCAGGCTTCTTTTTTTACAAAAGTGTTTGGCAGGAAACTTATTCTAAAATCTAACTCTTTTCATTTAGACAAAACCAATCTTATTTATGAACATAATTTCTTTTTTGCTGCTGGGAGTAGGATAGGATAACCTGGACTATATTTAAAGATTGGCACGAGCCAGTACAATCACAGAATTACTATATGGTAAATCATTCGCCATCATATCATTTTGTTGACTAATGCTTTGCTTCGGAAATCAGATACTTTTAAACCACACTAGAAAATTAGTTTTATTTATTATCTATAAAACATTTAACAAAAATAATATTCAAAAGTTTTTAATGAACTAAAATCCTATATATCATTCATCTTTCTCATTTCATACTAGCACATTTTGAGATCAATGTAATTGATTGTTAAATAGCTTGAGGGGGCTTTGATTTTAAGTTCATTTTCCTGCTAAGTGTAGATTTTAACTGGAGCCTTTTCTTTTTTTTTTTTTTTTTTTAAGAGATGGTGTCTCCTTATATTGCTCAGGCTGGACTCAAATTACTAGGCTCAAGCAATCCTTCTACCTCAGTCTCCTGAGTAGCTGGGACTATAGGCTCATGCCACCACACCCAGTATCACTTCTTAAAGTTTGTTAAATCAAGATAGCTAGGCAGGTGTGTGTGCCTGCCTCACGATCAAGGCAGATGGTTTATACGATACAGGCTTGTTCCCTGAGGCTGGCCTGTCAGTTGGAACTGAAAAGTAATGGTTGCTAGGAACACAGGGTGCATTTGGGAATGAAAATCTGAATTTTATCTCTTCCTTTTTATCTGTGATCTGTTTGCCCAAGATTTAGCCTGTTATACAAATTGTTTTGCCCAGAGGTGGTTCAGTTTTAGAAAATGAGTCAGGAACGCACTGAGCCTCATGGGTGATTGGGGTCAGCAAAACTGAGTTCAAGCCCCAACTCTGTCATGCCTTAAACGAGTGACACTGGGCAAGTCTATTAACCTCTTTGTGCTTCATTTCCCCACCTGTGAGGTGAAGCCAGTACTTGCCCTACCTGTCTCCAGGGGTTGCTCTGAAATTCAGCTGAGATGTCTGTGGAAGTGTTTTATAAATGACAAAGCACGTGACCATGGTGATGATGAGTGCTTTTGGGTAATTGGTGTGCTTTTGAGGAAGAAAAAAACTGCTTGATTCTTTGTATATAATAAAAATTCTGGTTCAGAGTTTTATCACAATCAGCATTTATAAATTGGATGCTAAATCAGTATCTTAGAAGCTCTGAAAATAAGCCAGTTTAATATTGTTTTAAATTCTCAAAGTGAACTCAGTCTACTGGCCTGAGTGACAAATGTCAGGCAAAAATTTCAACTTTAGATTTGAGGCAGTTTTCCTGTTGAACATGAATTGCTCAGAATTTTTTTTTTAGTAGCAGTATTAATCTGTCCTGTTTTAATTGGCACTGAATAGTCTATCTCCCAAGCCTTGGTGGAGCCACAGAGGGGCCTCTTTGTAAAGGTGGAGATGCTAGTGCATCCCAGCACAGAATGCTGAGAAGGCAAAGGAAAGGAGGAATTTATGTCACCAGATTAAAACTTAATCTTGGCAACAAGCTCCTCTGCCAAGTTCCAGGTTTGCTACGAACACGAGCTGTGGTCCTTCACTGCTGCCCTCTACCCATTTCCACTACTCTCCTCTGTCATTTTCTAGTAGCTTCCTTTCCTTTATTAACTAATTATAGCAGTCACCATGGCCTTGGAATTAGCATCTCTGTTGCGGTTTTTTAATAGCATTACTGTGAAACATGTAATTTGTACTTTGGGTAGGTGACAGAGTCCAGGAAATAGTCATATAGGCAGAACATCTAATTTACTCAGCTGCAGTGTTATTTTGACTCCAAGCAAATGTCCGTGGGAAGCAGAATTATCCATTTGAGATAAAAATTGATCAGGCTGAGTTGTAAAATGTTTCCTCAGCATATACATTTGTGTTTTTGTTAGCAATAACCTCTAAAGGGTGAATTCGAATATGATAGTCTCCTGTTAAAAACCCTCATGATTATTTAAAAATGTTTTTAGGTGAGACATTGATACTATGGCTATTTTTATTCTTTTGGTTCTCATCTTTTAGTGACATATCCTGAAATATTTGAGGATGAAATGATATGGTGTCTGGTAGGACTTACTTCAAAATAACACGGAAGGAGGGTGGTGTGGATGGCTGCAGAGATGAAACAAGGCTGACTGTGAGTTGATAATTGTTGAAGTGTGTGCAGGTTTCTTTGTATATATATTTGTAGTTCTCCATAATAAAATGTTAAATAATAAAAGAAAAAAACCTACCATGAGTTTCCCATTGCCCCAAGGTAGAGTCCAGCCGTCTTAACATGGCCTTGAGACTCCTTTACTACCTGGTACCTACTAACCGTTCCAGTTCATCTCCTAGGGTGTTCTGGCCCCAGGAAATGATTTGCAGTGAGCCTAAAGCACCCTGTCTCGCCTCTGGCCCTTTGTACTCGCTGTCTTTTCTTCCCACACCACTCTTTCCTTTCCTCTGGTCCCCTCGTCCTCACCCCGATTTGCCTGCCTAACTCTTACGGCTCCTCAGGTCACAGACATCATCACTTCCTCCAGGCCTTCCCTGATTGCCCTCCACCCAAGTATGAGTTAGGTGCCTTCCTGGGGGGTGCCTCCATCACTGTGTCTCCCTCACTTCATCCCTCTTCACCGTGATCCCAGCCATCCACTTCCTTCTGGTTACCTGCATGGTATTGTGTGGTTCTTTTGAGAAAAGGGATTATGCCCTGTTTGTACATAGTAGGCAATCAATAAATAAGAAAATAAAAGGCCCATCCCAGGGCTTGGGGATACTTGGCCTCAGGTCTCCCAGTACCCCTGTACAGAGCCAGTGGTGCCTGGTGTTGATGTGACTTCTGCCTGCTGCCTTGTTTCTTCATGCCCCTGTTTGACTTGCCTCTGTTCTGTTTCATCAGGATTTTCACTGACTTCCTATGAGTCACAGCAGTGCAAGCGTAAGTTTGGACGCCACATTCCTATATCTCTACCATACGTGATGAGGAAGCTCTTATGAGTTTTGAAATGGTGTCCAGTCTACAGCTATACCACCCTGAATGTGCCCAGTCTCATCTGAAATGATGTCCAGTACTACTAGGCACAGTTAAACATGCTCATTATAGGTTCAATAAGTTGCTTCTCTGGTTTTTGTTTTTTACAGACAGTCTTTTTCTGTCACCTAGGCTAGAGTGCAGTGGCATGATCGTAGCTCACTATAACCTCTAACTCCTGGGCTCAAGTGATCCTTCCACCTCAGCCTCCTGAGTAGCTGGGACTATAGGCATGCACCACCACACCCAGTTAATTTTTTTTTTTTTTTGTAGAGATGGGATCTCACTTGTTGCCCAGGGTGGTGTCAAACTCCTGGCCTCAAGTGATCCTCCTGCCTCAGCCTCCCGAAGTACTAGGATCACAGGCGTGAGTCCCACCGCACCCAGTATTCCTCTGTTTTGAATAGGTCTCTACTACAGGGCACAACTCCATTTTATATTGTCAAGTTGATGGACATGTGAACCAGGAGCTATGAAAGGAGTGTTTATTATAGCAGTTTCAAATAGGAAAAAGAAAAAAATGAATAAAATCTCCATGGATAGGACGGATAAAGAAATTGTGGTTTAGTAGTCATATAACAGAATACTATACAGACATGAAAATGCATGAACTGGAGGTAGACATACAAATTGGTTGAATCACACCAAAAAATAGCAAGTCAAAGAATATATACAGTGTGATACTATTGATATAAAGTTCAAAGACATGCAAAACTAAAAAAATATACTGTTTAGGAATTCATACATATATGTAATATGCCTATATGTATTGTCTTAGTCTGTTCAGACTGCTGTAATAGAATACCATAGCCTGGGTGTGGCTTATAAACAACAGAAATTTATTACAGTTCTGGAGGCTAGGAAGTCCAAGATCAAGGTGCCAGCAGATTTGGTGTCTGGTGAGTGCCTGCTTCCTAGTTCATGGACGAGGCCATCTTGCTGTGTGCTTGTGTGGTGGAAAGGACAAGGCAGCTCTCTGTGGTTTCTTTTATAAGGGCACTAATCCCATTCATAAGGGCTCTACCCTCATGACCTAATCACCTCAAAAAAGCCCCACCTCCCAATACCATTACACTGGGGGTTAGGTTTCAACACACAAATTTTGAGGAAACACAAACATTAAATCTGTAGCACATGCACACACACAAATGTGTGCATGGGAATGATAAATACATAGATCAAGATAGAGGTTTTCTCTGGGCCGGAGGGAGATGTGATCAGGGAGGGGTACATGGGGCTCTGACAGGGTAGGTAACACTCTGTGACTTGGGCTGCATGGTGGGTGCATCATTTTTCGTCATACTTTATACTCCATATATAGGCTAAATATATTTTTGGGATATGAGATATATTTCATAACAAAGGTAACATTAAAAATAAATCCATCAACAAGTTCTAAGTGAGGCTATATTCCCAGCACTTTGAAGAAGGAAGAGGTTTGTGGATTTTTTTTTTATTCTTACTGTTTTTCTTCTACAGTTCATGGGGTAATTTTAAACAAATCATTCCTCACTTCTACTTTACCTAAAAGGCTGATGGCAGAAATACCGATTGCCATAACTCCCCATTGGTGATCATCCGCAAGTAGGTTAAGTAGAACAGACCATTTCCTCCCACTCTGTCCTGTCCTTGTTCATCACAGATGTTGCCGTGGTGGACATGAGTGATATCTCCAGACAGCCTTCCCTCTTCTACCACCTTGGAGTCCGCGAAAGCTTTGACATGGCCAATAATGTGATCCTGTACCACGACACTGATGCCGACACTGCTCTCTCATTGAAGGTAAAGGGTATTGTTTACCTTCTCTCGAATACTTCATTTTGGGAAAGCAGAATTATACGTCCAGCTGAAATGTTGCTGTAGCACACGAGGTTGGAGAAAACAATAAAGACTTGTGCGGGCGGGGCGCGGTGGCTCACGCCTGTAATCCTAGCACTCTGGGAGGCCGAGGTGGGCGGATCGCTCAAGGTCAGGAGTTCGAAACCAGAGTGAGACCCCATCTCTACTAAAAATAGAAAGAAATTAATCGGCCAACTAAAAATATATAGAAAAAATTAGCCGGGCATGGTGGCGCATGCCTGTAGTCCCAGCTACTCGGGAGGCTGAGGCAGAAGGATCACTCCAGCCCAGGAGTTGGAGGTTGCTGTGAGCTAGGCTGACGCCACGGCACTCTAGCCCGGGGAACAGAGTGAGACTCTGTCTCAAAAAAAAAAAAAAAAAGACTTGTGCGATTCCTTCCTTCCCACCATAGGTTCTAGTTCACACAGATAACTTCCTGGCCACTGTATGAGCATCTATGCTACAGTCCAGTCATGCATTTGCAGGCAACTTGAGTATTTCCAGGCTCGTTAGGGAAGCAGAGGCAAAAAACTCCTATTAGTTTCCATTGAAGCAACCATATCACTCAGAATCCTTTCATGGGCAATTTGATCCAAGCCTGCATATTATAAAAATCAGTTCTCAACTCGGATAATAACATGAAGATATTTAACAGTGACCAAAATGGGCAGAAAATTTTAGCATAGACACAATTAGTATTTAATTTGTTATTTTCCCCCAGTCTGAAAGCAAAGCAAAACTGAAAACTTGTGTGTTCCTGCACAACTCAGTAATTATTGAGAATTTCTAAAATGAGTTTATAAGTTTGATATAAGCTTTTTTGGATAACTTTTTAAAATGCTTATATTTGTAAAATATAAATGTCTAACGTGAGTTATTCCAAAATTCAGCTGATATCAATACTGTTGAATATCATACAAAATCCTGGTCTGTGTTAAATCGTTTTAAGAATAACGGATTCGTTTTGTTTACAACAGTGCTTCTGAACCTTGACTGAACTTCAGAATCACCTGGAGAACTTGTAAATATCCGATACCCAGGCCACACCCCAGACTTGTTAACATCACAGTCTCTAGGGGATGGGGCCCAGGCATGGGGATTTTTTTTTTAAACCTCCCAAATGTGCAGCCAGGGCTGAGAACCAATGGTTTAGAGAGTCAGTCTTCAGACATCATTTCTAAATGTCCAACTCCCTCCATGTTAAGAATCACTAATATATAGTAGTACAGTCATATACCAAAGTTGGACGTGTTTGTGTTTCTTGAGGTTTAATATTAACCAGGTTTTCTGGGTTCTGTAATGATTTGAGATTATTTTCTGGTAGAAATACTACCTGCTTCAGATGTGTAACCTGTATGTGTTAAACATCATGTATACTTTACACAGATGTGTACTCTGTAATGACAGCACAATACTGTATTTTAAGAAGTCATTCATATGACAGTGGAAGAAGAAACAATTTTATTAGTGTAGTTTACATTGTAAAATAGTTTGCCAAAGACTATAAACCAATCTAAATTACTTTAGATATTTTCACTAGGGTAGTTATTCTTAAAAATATTTAGAATTTAAAAAATATGAAAGTATAGATTACTAACCTATATTGTAACAAGAAACAGGAAATTAGAATGTATTTTTTTTCCAATTCAATACATTTTTTCCTTCAACTGTGCCTTAGAAAAGTCCTCTGGAAAGTCCTATGACCTAGATAAGTTTTAATTTTTAACGATATGAAAAAATATTCCCTAAAATGGAAATGGGTAGTCAGTTATATCTAACATCAGAAGAAGCAGCCTGCACTTGTTATCAGAAAATAGAAATCTCAGAGTGTATAAAACATGTTTTACGGGGCATCTGTTTAATTATGGGTTTTTTTTCCCCCAGAAATGTTGGTTTTCAGTGCATAAATGATATAGTTAAGGGCTGCATAACTATCATGCTAAGTTAACTGACTAAAATTATCATGACTGAATTTGAGGATTCCTAGACAGTTCGCGTGGGATGTCAGGAATCCTACCAATACCACCCCTTCTACAGGAAGGCGAACTGTGGTATAGCCTTCGCATTGATCTTTTCAGGAAATGGTTCCAGACCTGAAGATAGCACAGCACTTCCCAGGTGCTTCTCTGGGAAGGTGAGAAGCAGGGCACTCAGTGCCCCAAACTCAAATCTCAAAATCTTTTGGGCAAAAGCATTGACACTACCCTGGGAAAATCCTTATAAGCATAAGTGCCCCCTAATAGTTCCAAAGCTAACCAGTTATGATCAATTTTCCTTGGAATATGAATTTTATACTTCTCAGAGGCTCCTCTCTTTGAAGCTTTTTTTAGAGGGAGGTTTCAAGTGATTAATTCTTGCTCTAAGGTAGGTGCTGGATGATGGGGGTTGCTGGCCAATGCTTATGGTAATTCACTGTTTTGAAAAAATCTATATTCATCTTTTCTTTCTTTTTTTCAGGATATGGTAACTCAGAAAAACACAGTAAGTATTACATTTTCAGATTTTTAGACTTGTAAATAAATTCATAAAATGCTTGCCTGAAAGTCACACAGGTAGCAAAATGACTTCTAATCATGCCTGTGGGTTGTGTTTTTAAGGAGGGCAGCTAGAAACTCCCTATCCTCAACCTGCCAGCTAGCCCAGGCCCCACTCAGCCATTGAAGGTGTGAGGCAGAAGGCAAGGTCAGGCAGGACAGTGTATGTTCTTTGTTACTAACTAGGACTTTGCACTGGAACCACCTGCCTATCTCCTTCTGAGCTGGGTCAGTGTTCCTATGGACCACCAAGAGTCTTTTTTTGCTGGAGCCAGCATCTCCTATACTTCCCCACCAGTTTCCCTAACAATAGAGGAACATGAACTTGCACTTCAGTTAATGTGGGGGCTAGCCTGAAGTTCCCTGCCACAAGCTGAAAAGAAGTGGGCAGAATTCTACTTCCTTCTGTCCTGTTGATGTACTGAAGTCTCCTGATTTGGCTTAAAAGTTCCTGCAGTTACTTAGTTTTCTTGCCACGTTGGTTTGAATAGTACAATGAAACCACCACCCTAAAACCATTTAAATAAGATCATGTCCTTGGAAATGGTTCCAAGGTTATCCTGTACCTTTGCACCTCAAGCTGCCCACCGCACCACCTCCCGCCCCAGACCTATGGCATTGTGGTTTGAGAAACCATGATATAGATTCAGGATAGGCCCTTGCCTCCTCTCTTTTGGGCCTCAGCCTCCTTACCCACTGGCCCTTCTAGAAGGGAAGGGCCTGCTGACTCTTCCTATTCCAATTAGAGTTCCTAGAGAGAGAAAGAGAAAAGAACCCAGGAGGTGAAGCCCTCTGTATGGGAGCAGGAGCTTTGTGTGACTTTAGCCCTTGGCAGAAGGCCCTAACCTGCAACTTTGGGGACCCAAGCTTCCCCAGGACCCCGACAGAACTCCTCACCTGAGGTGGAAGTTCTAGAAACAAAGCAAGTGGTATAGTTTATGTGATTACTCTTGGAGCATGGATTTAACAAGCAGGCCTGTAAAAGAAGGCCTGTAAAAGAAGGTGGTTTCGAGTTCCTCTTGGAAAAGAGATGGAACAATGTGTGACTTCATTTTGTCCCATTCACATACTGTTGTCCACTTATGGGAGTCTTTCCTGTTCTTTCTAGATCTTGGGGTTTTTTTTAATGAGCTCCTTCGTGGAGAAATGGGGGAGCAGTCAAAGGAGATTGGGCCTGAGGTGCTGTTGTAGCTGCAGCCCTGTTCTAAGAACACTGGGGCAGTTGTTCCACCCCTGCCCAGGCCTCGGTATCCTCAGCAGTAAAATGAAAAATGTTGAACTCAGTTGTTTTGCTCACAAATACCTTCCAGCATTCAACATCTGTGGTTCCATATTTGTTGCACAAGCAAAAAGATGCAACTTGGATTTAATGCAAGAATGTCTATGAAACACGTATTCCTTAAAACAAGTTACATTAAGGCAAGGAGCAAGGGAGACGACTTGTGTTCTTTTTCCACTCATGGGTGTTGGGAGTGTCAGCACTTAGAAATATTCTGTCCTCCAGGAGACTACTTAGTATTATTCTGTTGCAATTCCACTACATACCCTCCCTTCTAGCACATTTTCCCTTCTCCTAAACACCCAGAAATTCCTTAACATTCTTAGTAATTCTGAGCATACCTTGACACTGTTCTTCCTAAGTGGTTTTGGTTTGTTTGTTTGTTTTTAGGAATAATCTTATTTTAAAGGATTTGGCAACTAATCTCTCTGCTATATTTGGCAATATGGTAAAATTCAGTGCTCAGTATTGGTTGTCATTCTTGGCAAGATTTGAAAATTTATAGCATTCAGAAGAATAACAGAAAGGATCCTAAGTGACTTGAAGAGTAGAAAATAGCACCTAAGTGGAAAGGCTGAAGGGAAATAAACCTTGAGAAGTACCATTAGTGGTTATCTTCAAGTGTTATCTTCTTTCTGAAAGTAAGGAGACAGTTACTTTTTCCACTCCAGATGGGCTGGAAGTAGGGCAAACAGAAAAATGGTTTGGGTCAGCAGAATGAACATCTTGCAACAAATGGTGATTAAACATTAAAATAGAATGTCAAAGTAAATTAGGTGACTCTAAGGAGAGATTGCTCACTTGTCCCCTACATGTGGATTGGTGTAACACTGGAATCAGAGGCCTGGATCATATGACCCCAGAGATTTGGGGAGAGAATCTGGTATAATTATGGGTTTGTGATCATTTTAGAAAGATTTAAACATACACACACACAATGTAGTCATAGTTAGTGAACTATAAAGTCTTGTGAGAGGTGTACAGATGAAATGCCACACCCTGCACATGTACGCAGATGTTCAAAGTGATTTATGAATATATGAAAGCTAAGATGCTCTGAAATCTGTCTTCAGGGAGTCATATGATGTTTCTAGAGTTGTGCCTGATGACATACTGAATTCGATTTCACTTGTCAGAGGAGTGGGCACACTTGTTTTTGTTTCTGGAGGGCCATTGCTTTGCAGGGATGTAAAGGATGGGAAGCTGGTCTCTGGGTTTCAGACTAGACCACTCACAGCCATTCTGGGCTCCTTTGCTTTCTAGAAATGTGGCATCACCTTTTATGCTCACCTCTTTTACAGATGATGCTCATATTCTTGTGTTCTGGCTTTGTTTTTTAAAAAAGTACCTTATTTAGATATAACTTACATACCATAAAATTCACCTGTTTTAAGCACACACAATTCAATTACTTTTTTCTTTCTTTCTTTCTTTTGTGAGACAGGGTCTCACTCTGACACCCAGGCTGGAGTTCAGTGGTGTCACAATAGCTCACCGAAGACTCGAACTCCTGGGCTCCAGCAATCTTCCTGCCTCAGCCTCAAAAGTAGCTAGGAGTACAGGCATGCACCACCATGACTGGATAATTTTTCTATTTTTTATAGAGATGGGATCTCACTATGTTGTCCAAGCTGGTCTCAAACTCCCGGGCTCAAGCAAACCTCCTGCCTCGGCTTCCCAAAGTGTTGGAATTACAGACATGAGCCACTGTGCCTGGCCCAATGACTTAATAATTTATAGAGTCGTGCAGCCAGTTGTACGTTGTGTACCACAATCTGGTTTTTAGAGCATTTCCATCACCCCAAAAATTTTTACTTGAAGATAATCCCAGTTCCCGCCCCAAGTACCCCTACTAATCTGCTTTATGTCTTTTAGAGTTGCCTTTTCAGAACTTTTTTCATATGAGTGGAATGATACTAAATGTGGTCATAAGCATCTGCTTTCTTTCACTTAGCATGATGTTTTGAAGTTCATTTATGATATAGCATGGATCTATGATGTAGCAAGGTTCTTTCCTTTTTATTGCTTAATGGTATTCTATATGGGTAGTCCCCATTTCATCCATCTCCCAGTTGATGGACATTTCAATTGTGTCCACTTCTTGGCTATTAGGAATAATGCCACTGTCAACATTTGAGTACAAGTCTTTGTATGGACATATGTTTTCATTACTCTTGGGTGTATACCTAGGAATAGAATTTTTTTTTTGGAGTGAGGCATGATTTTTTAATTTAAACATTATTTTTCATGTAGCCTATGATTATATTGTCATGTTAAATTTGTGTATCACATCTGCCTGTCTCATGGTAGAAGAATTCCATCAAAACTACTCGTCCCATGAAATGAGCAAAAGCATTGCTGGATTTACAGGCCTGGCAATGTTTCCTCTTCTGTTTATTTAGTGATTTCATGCATTGGAAATAATATACCCACATGGAAAATTCAGGGACTTGGATTTATCTTGCACATTTATGTTAGAGAAAGGAAGATGGTAGTATTTATAGGCATTTTTTTCTCCTCCTCTTGTCTAAATGATAATTTGGGTACCTTTAAGTCTAGAGCATATCCGGATAAGAAGATGTTTTAGATAACTAGTCTCAAATCCCTAAATTGTGAAAATAGAATAGATAACTGATGTTTTTTGATGCTGAATCTATCATAGTTGTCAATTAGTAGTCACATCCACTCCTACTTAAAATAGCTTAGCTTCTTATGTAACAGTATTCTCTGTAGGGAAAAAAAAGTTTTAAATGATTGCTGTGAAACCAAAATTACTATTCTACCCTAAATAAAAAATAAAAATAAAATGTAGAAATAGAATTGTTGAAGCATAGGGTAAATATGCCTTTAATTTCTTAAGATAATGATTCTAAAGTGGCTGTACCATTTTACATTTCCACCAGCAGTGAGAGGCCCAAATTCTTCCCATCCTCACCAATACTTGGTATTGTCCGTCTTTTTATTATACCTACTCTAGTGAGTATGAAGTGATATCTCGGTGTGGTTTTAATTTGTATTTCCCTAGTGACTAATGATGTCGAGCATCTTTAAATGTTCTTATTAGTCATTTGTAATCTTTGGTGAAATGTATATTCAAATCTTTTGCCCACTTTTAATTGGGTTGTGTTATTATGGAGTTATAAGAGTTCTTTATATATTCTGGAAGCAAGGGCCTTTTCAGAGGCTTTATCAATTATTTCTTTTATAGATCATGTTTTTGGTGTTATATTTATGAACTCTTAGCTTAAATCAAGGTCACAAAGTATTACTCCTATGTTTTCTTTTAAAAGTTTTTTAGTGTTAGCTCTTACATTTAGGTCTCTGATCCATTTAGAGTTAATTTTTGTGTTTGGTGTGAGGTAGATGTCCAGCTTCAGTCTTCTGCATGAGGATATTCAGTTGTTCCAGTACTATTTCTTGAAAAGACTATCTTGTCCCCATTGGCACCTTTGTTACAATCAACTGACTATATATATAAGGATTTATTTCTAGGCTCTCATGTCTATTTGTTGATCTACCCTGTATGTCTGTATGTCTACCCTTATGCCAGTACCATGCTGTTTTGATCATTATAGCTTTGTAGTAATTTTTGAAATCGGGAAGTTGAGTCCTCCCACTTTGTTCTTCTTTTTCAACATTGTTTTGGCATTTGGGGCCCCTTGCAGTTCCATATAAATTTGAGGATCAGATTTTCCATTTCTGCAAAGAAAGCCATTAAATGTTGATAAGGGATTGCATTGTATCTGTAGATTTGAGTGGTATTGACATCATAACAATATTAAGTTTTCCAATCCATGAACATGGGGTGTCTTTGTGTTAGTTTAGGTCTTTAATTTCTTTCAGCAATGTTTTGTAGTTTTCAGTGTACAAGTTTTTAATCTCCTTGGTGAAGATGAAAGTTAAACTTATTCCTGGGTAATTTATTCTTTTGGATATTCTTGTAAATGGAATTGTTTACTTAATTTCCTTTTCAGGGTTGACTTTTGAAGAATATAACTTTCACAAAATTTTTTTAACACTTACTGCATCTTCATAATTTACTATTTGAGTTAAAAATGTAATTCAGTTTTTGGTCAGAGTTCCATAAAAATAACTTCTTTTCCTGTATTCCTTTCATCCATTTTAATTCTTATGCTATTTTTTCTGCTGCTTTAGAAATGACAAAGATATCTACTTTCAACATTTTATCATTTTGAAAACTATGTTTACATGATGACAGGTCAAGGTTGGAGGAACCTTTATGAAAGCAAAAGAGTGAAAATAAAGCCAACCCCAAATCTACTTTATCTATTAAACCTTGGAACTTCCTAGTAGTTTGTCACTAGTGTACATAGTTCGTAGGTATTCTGTAACTTCATTTGCTTTAATTTTCCTTAACAAGAATGGCCATACCATCAAACCTATGGCTGACTTTGGAGGTTGATTTACCCTGGAATCAAACTCTGAGGCTTGAGTTTGGGGTACAGGAGGTTTATTAAGGCGTGCCCTTGGGACTGATGCTAGGGAAGGGGAGTAAATAAAGCAGGACTGGGAAGAGGGAGAAATGGAGCTGGGATGGAGGCTCAGTGTGAGCTTTGGCTGACCCAGTGAGGTGGTCTGGAGCTGGAATGGCCTTTCTGAGTTGTCCTGAATTACAATCAGATGGTCAAGCTTTTATATTCCTGCATCCATCCATCATTGGAAAGAGTATTACATTGGGTGAGATGCTCTCTGCAACTGAGGAAGTTCCAGAACTGACAGCAAGGGCTGATAGCTTAAGAGCTCCCAGCAGCTGGGGCAACACACCCTTTCTCAAATGGGGCTCTAGGCAGCATACCCGAGTGTCTACTACATTATAATAATTTCACTTGAGAAATATATGTCATATATACTCCAAGACTAAGAAATACATCTCCAAGGCAGATAAGCACAGAAATAATTGTTTCCATTGAATTAGTGGGTGGTTACCTGAAAGCTATTCACAACCTTATTAGAGAGGAAATATGGAGACATATACCTTCCCTGTCCCCCAGAAGAATATCTGGGAGAAAATGAGATGGTTCACCCAATATTTGGTGAAGGGATTGTTAAAAATACACTGGACCTTATTTTCATTTGTCATGTCCTAAAGCCAGGGTTCAGTTGTTTTATAAAAAGCAGAGTTAAGTCTCCAAGCTAAGATCACATTATTTTTTAAAAACCTTATTAAAAAAACATGTTATTAAAAACTAATCTGGTTCTTGACCACTGGACCAGGCGATTATTTTTTTTCTGGAAACTCAATGAGATTTAAAAGAAACTCATTGTTCCTATTAAAATGGTTATCTTTATAATCCCAATAAATTGGAAATTCTTTGAGAAACAGACATTGGCAATATTGGGAGCATTGCCTTCAATGTTGGAAGTCTTCCCTCTGGCTCATGGGGATGTTTAGGCCTTGAGTTCAAGGTAACAGAATTTCTCCTGCTTTTTTTCTCTTGCTTTCCTCAATTCTTTACTTTGCTGTAGCTTGAGATTCAAAATTATCAAAGATTATATCAATTGCTTAGGAAAACTTTGACAGAAGGACAATTAAATTTCTTTTCTCCTTTCCATATTCTTTGGGTTTTCTGAGTTCAAAGTCAAGATTTCCACCACTTTTATTAGCAAAGACTCAATTTCAAACAAGAAGATTACATCCCATAGTAGAGGGAGAATTTTATTTTACACACAGAACATGAATTATGTAAGAACCTCTGCCCTTTACTTATTCATTTGATTTGTATATCTATGTTTTATTATTTTTACTTCATCTTAAATTATCTGTTAGTCTTTTTGTCCTTTTTTTCTACATGCCTTTGGTCTTTTTTTTCAGAATATTACAGGGGTACAAACACTCCGGTTACATAAATTGCCATTGTACCGCCCAAGTCAGAGCTACAAGCATGCCCATCCCTCAGACAGTGAGCGCCGCACCTATTAGGTCTGAATTTACCCATCCTCTCCTCCCCGCTCCCACCTGCCCGACACCCAGTGAATGTTACTTCCATATGTGCACATAAGTGTTAATCAATTAGTACCAATTTAATGGTGAGTACATGTGGTGCTTGTTTTTCCATTCTTGTGATACTTCACTTAGTAGAATGGGCTCCACCTCCATCCAAGATAATACAAGAGGTGTAGTTCATCATTTTTTTTTATTGCTGAGTAGTACTCCATGGTATACATATACCACATTTTATTAATCCACTCATGCCTTTGGTCTTGCTCCTGTTTGTTCTTTTCAATTGGAGTACCCTGGAGTACGTGAAACTTTTCTCTGTACCTCTTGAATATCACAAGGGTAATGTCAAATTTCATAGGACTAATGTTGGAGCCAAATAATATTTAGTTCTGCCTACCAACTGAATAAGTCTTTGATATACATGACACCCATCTATTTTCTTTAAATTGAGACATAATTCACATACCATAAAATTTACTCTTCACCCATCTGTGTTGGGAATTTTGTACAGCTTTATTTAAGAATATTTCAGAATTAGGCTGAAGTGACAGTTAGTGACAAGAATCTTGGGAAGGGAGGAGAAGGCCTGAGATTCATCTGACTTTGTAGTCATCTGTAAGGCCAGTTGGTTAACTATGCTGAGTCTTGATTTCTTCTATAAACCGAGATGATTAACAAGGTGACTTCTGAGATTTGTGCTAGCTCTGAAGCAATTCTGTGACTTTATGATGGCCGTGCAGTTGTTTAAACAAAGTAGATCAACTATCACAGTAGCTCAGCACTACATGGCATGTTTCCAGCAGGGATATCTTCATTTACCTTTAACTGGCACAATAGCCTGATTAACCTGTTGAAATTGTTATACAGCTTCTGTATATTTGTTTCTCTGATGACCAGATAATTATAGAAAAGTAGCATTGTAGAATGCTATTTGCATTGATCTCAAGAAAAAAAAACTTTGCATTTTCCTAGACAATGCATGTGTGCTGATTTTTAAAATTCTCCTCTAGCTGGGTAGACAAAGCATCTTATCTCTTAAGCTTAAACCTTATAATCATTTTTTAGGGGGTAATGTCAACTTGAAATTTCTCCCTTAATATTAACAAATTGACTTTGTCATGGTCATATTAAATAATTTAAAAATATTGCCCCATGTTTGTTCATTTGCTTCCTAAATTTTCTTGGGAACAATCTTCGGTGCTTTTTCAGTTTCGGTTTTCAGTAAGCATTTGCGACCCACTTGCATTACAAGATACAAGCTCCAAAGTACCACATTCTGCCAGCAATCAAGATGTGTATTCTTCTGAAACTGCTCAGAAATCAGTTCATCTTGAGTAGTATTAAACCACCTTCCATCTGCCTTAGATGCTTTTTTTCCCTCTCTTTTGACTAGGCCATTCGTCGACTGATTAAATGTTTGTATCATTATAAAAAATATTTTCTGGAAGGTCAAGCCAAAAGTCTCATTATGAAGTTGGCTGAGATAAACTTCTATGTATCATGTTTGCTCCAAAGAATTAATTTGTGAACCCTGTGCTGCTGTTGACCAACTTTGCCACCTGTGCTAGCCATAAATAAAAATAAGTGCTGGTGTAATGAGGCCCCTTGGCTTGTTTGTCCATCCTGGCCTTCTTGGACCTTTGGCTACCTTGCATGGGCAGCCTTCAGAGAAGCCAGCTGAGGAGCAAAACCTAAGTGTCCTCGGTTAGTGGCCATGATCAAACCCAGTGATAATTGAGTCGAGGTCCTGACATGCTCTGTTTTCCTGGGCCATCATAAAGAATCCATGCAGCTGTTTACAGATGGGAATTACAATGTCCTTCATGAAGAGCTTTCTGTTGGAAGCCCACTAAAGGAACGAACATTTTAGGTTTGTAGTTAAGGATGTTCTATGTGAAGCATCTAAAAGTTTGTGAGTGGGGGTTCTTAGCTTTATGAGGGCCATGGGACCCCTTTGTCAGTCTGGAGGAGCCTATGGACTCCTCCTCAGAATGTTCTAAAATGCTTAAATACAGAAGATTACAAAGGAGACTCATTATAATATCACAATATAGTTATCGAAATATTTTTAAAAGTTGTAATCTGTGCTGCTTTACTAATGTCTTAAATAATAAGATCAAGCAGCAGGTTTAAAAAACTGTCATAATTTTGGAGTAGTGATGGGTATAGAAGTTATTTTGAGATCTCTGTAGGAACTGTAATGTGATATGAAAAACTCTACGACTTCTATTAGTGACAAAGTCTCTCTCAGGTCTTGCTAATACTACTAGGGTATGTTACCTACATTTCTAATTGAAGGTAATGTTATATTTCAAATGATGGAAAATGATGACAAAGATGTGATTTTTTTCTCATTCAAGTTCACAGACTCCTAAGAATTAATGGACTCCAGGTTCAGAACTCCTAGTCTGGTGTAGAACTATTGCACATAATGAATATTTATTGGATGCCCACTATGTGCGAAGCACTTCACAAAAAGGGCCATATTTAAGCCTCTATTGTCTAATAAGGTTGACACTATTATTTGTCCCCATTTTAAAGATGAAAAAACTGAGGTTTAGATAAATGAGTGCATTTTGCAGAGTCATCCATCTGTGATGGGTTGGAGCTGGAATTCATTCCTTGGCCCTCTGAATTCTTCACCATGTTGCTATGCTTGAATTGGGATGATACTGACTTCCTATTTCAACACTGATAAAGTGTTTCTTGTTCACCTGAGTTCGCAAATGGGAAAAACAAAACACTACCCAGTTCTGCTGAGAGGATGATGGAATTGGCACGCCCTCACATGCTGCTGGTGGGAGTGTAAATTGTCCCAGCCTTTCTGACAGCATCTTGGCCAACACATGTCAAGAACCTTAAACTTGCTCTAGTAATTTCACTCCTGGGAAGCTATCCTTAGGAAAAGACCACAGCACAAAGCTGCCATATGCAAAGATGTTCATCTCAGTGATACTTATAGTGAGGAAAATTTCAAAACAAACTGAAAGTTAAGCAATAGGAGAGTGGTTAAGTAGACTATATATATTTACCAGATGGTTTATTAGTCAGGCATTAAAAATTATGGCATTTAAGACTATATAAATAAACTTTTATAATAACTGTTTATAAAATCACCTATTTAATGATGGTATAGGACAGTCTGTTTGTTCATGGTGGTGATATTTGTATACGGTAGTAGCTCTGGGATTTCCAATTGCTAGTTTAGGAACTAAAAACTTTAGAGGACAGATTCCTCTACTTACTACCTGCACACTGTCAGAAACCAGTGGTTTCCTCTGCCCTCTGACCTCACTTACTATATCAGAATCACCCTTTTTGGAAATATTTGGAGAGTATTTAGAATAAGAGTTTACATATTAGTGTGACTAGCATACTGGTTCGAATGCTTCTTTATGTAGGAAACTAAGCTGCCTTTGTTAAATTTGTTTTAATGAACTGGATTCTTGAGATGTTTCCATTTATAAATGTAACGATTAGAAATAGCTGATCCTAGCTCCCCATTGACCATGTGTTATGCTAATCATTGTTTTTATATTTAATTTCTGGTTTCTCCAACAAAAGTCTGAATGTGTTCCATCATTTGAAGATGTTTGGTCCTATTCTTCCTCTTCTTAAGAACAAAAGTACTATGCTCAAAAGCCTGTGCTTTCATTTGGAAGTTTATGAATTGCTTTTTAAAATGTAGTCATTAGTCCCAGTTTCTTTCTGTCAAATTTCTTAAACTTTTATACACTTTTTGAAAGACTTTCTAAAAGGCAGTATTTTTACCTTCCCAAGTCTCCAGATTCCTGCTGTCCCCTCAGTCCTGTTCGTTAAACTCTCAGCTGGTTTCGGAGTTCATGCATTTCCTCTCTTTCTCCTTATTTTTCTCTAACTATAACTAAACATTTACTCAAGGATCAAACCCTCCCCTACCTGCAGGGAAGGCTTCATCGGTCTCTGCTGCTACTGCTCTGCCTTCTTAAACAAGAACTTGTGACAGCACATAGCATATGTTTGTCAAAATCCAATTTTCACACTTCATTATTTAGGATTTGAGCAGAACTGGGGCAAAGTTTACTCTTGGGCTATTTGGGAAGACTAGGATTGCTAAAGGAATAATGTAAATGAGATTTCAGCAGAAATGTTTGTCTTGGAAACAATTTTAAGACATAATTCTGTACAAATAGGTTAGATTCTTGCATCTTCAATTTACCTGTTATAGAGGCTCAGGGTTATTTAATTGTAATAAGGATGGTATCAGTATTTTCTATCAGTATTGTGTTATAATTATATCTTTTAAAGAAACAGTAGAAAACAAGTGCGTATATGTACATATAGAGGTAGATTGTTATAGTAACCTTTTAATTTACCATTTCTGGTTCTTTTCATTTGTTCCTGTGGATTCAAGTTGCCATTTGGTGTCATTTCCTTATTCCAATACAACTTTTTTCCTACCTGTGTCCTTTTTGCTGCTATTGTCAAATATATTTCTATATGTTATAAGCCCCAACATGTGATTATATACATCATTTTCTGAAACTGCTTTTTAAATCAGGTAAGAGAAGAAAGGAGAAGAAATTTGCAATTATATTGTCTCTTATAATTGCGTACATAACTATCTTTACTGGCATTCTTTGTTTTTTATCATGTGGATTAAAGTTACTGTCTGGTGTCACTTGCTTTCAAACTGAAGAACTTTCTTTGGTATTTTTGTAAGATGAGCCTCATAGCACCAAATTATCTTAGTTTTTGTTTATCTGAAAATGTCTTTATTTCACCTTCATTTTTGAAGGGTAGTTTTGGTGGATACAAGATTCTTGGTTAACTTTTATTTTCTTTTAACACTTTGGTTATGTCTTCTCATGGCCTTCATTGTTTCTGATGAAAAGTGAGATGTTAATCTCATTGGAGTTTCCTTATACATGACAAGATATTTTTCTCTTGCTGCTTTCAAAATTTGCTTTCAAAATTTTGACTATGATGTCTAGCTGTGGACCTCTTTGCCTTTATCCTACTTGGAGTTCCTTTAGCTTCCTAGATATTTGATTTCATCAAATTTTGGAAGTTTTCAGCAATTATTTCTTTGAGTATTTTTCTGCTTCTTTCTCTCCTCCTCTTCTGGGACTCCTATCATGCGTCATGTATGTTGGTGTGTTTAATGGTGTCCCATGTTTCTTTAAGGCTTTGTTCTTCTCTCTGTTCTCCAGGTTGCATAATCTCTATCGATCTATCTTCAAGTTTGCTGATTCTTTTTTCTGCCACTCAAATCACCTGTTGGGCCCCTTCAGTGAATTTTTCATTTTGGCTATTATGCTTTTCAACTCCAGAATTCCCATTTGTTTTTTTAAAAATAGTTTTTCTTTATTGATATTCTGAGATATTGTCATCATACCTTCCTTTAATTCTTTAAGCATGGTTTTCTTTAGTTCTTTGAACATATTTATAATAGCTGCTTTCAAGTCTTTGCTAGTTCAATATCTGGGTCCTTTCAAAGGCAATACCATTGCCTGCTGTTTTCCCCATTTGTGGATCACTCTTTCCTGTTTCTTTGCATTTTTTGTTGTAAATTGGACATTTTAGAAAATATGGCAGCTCTGGATACTGATCTCTCTCCCTCCTGCCTCTGGTGCAGGTTGTTTTTGTTGTTTGTTTCATGACTTGGCTAGACTAGTTGAGTGAAGTCTGTTTCTCTGCGGTGTACAGCCTCTGATGTCACTCTTAGAGGGCACAGTCGTGGGCATGTGCACAGTTACTCTGACCCCTCTATCCCCACCCAGGGAGCAGCTGGGCTCTCTTTGACTCTCTGATCTTCCTGTTAAGTTTCTGACCCATTTTCTGTATTGGCATTACACCCGGTTGATAGTCTCCTTTGTTAGCTAATTGCTCTATTGTTTTTGATGATGCCCTGAGGCATAAATTGTTCCACAGTCTGATGTAATTAAAGTTGGGCCCATTTTCAGGAATAGTCCTCAAGTGCAGTCCCTGAGGCTTGCTCTGACCTCAGGAAGGCTCCTCTTAGCTGTCTCTTTCCCTGGTTTTCTCTGTTAAACTGCTAGGTGGCATACCCTTCACTTATTCCTATGATGGAGCTAGCAACCTTCTCTTAATTGCCTGCCACCAAAATCTCTCTTTTTTTATAATGCCCATGAGCTTGAATTTCTCTATGTTGTGTTCCACATAAAGTTAATCCTCTTATGAAGAGCTACAGAGTGCTCTGTTCTTACTGCCTGCCTCTGCCCTGGGAGCTCTGAACAACTGTTCTGGATCTAGTGGTAGAGACAGCAGCCTGCTTCTCTTGGGATGACACCCTGCTCTATGAGTGGGGCACTAGGCAGGGGTGACAGCCTGTGTTCTTCTCAGCTTGCATCTCTTGGCATGGAACCTTCACTCTGAGTGAGCTTAGGGCAAGGACAATCAGGGCCCAGTATTCTTGGCCTGTTTCACCTGTGATAGAGCTTCTGCCCTGCAAATACGGGCTGGGTGGAGAAAGGGAGCCCTGGTCCTCTTGACTGCACTTGCCTGGAATAGAGCTTCTGCAACACCAGGCTGTGGTGGATGAGAATGCTGGTGGCCTGGTCTTCCCAGGAAAAACTGTCATACTGAACTGGAAGTGAGAGGGAACCCTGTTGTCTTGGCCATACCTACCCAGAGTAGAATTTCTGTCACTCTGTTCTTACCAAGATTTAATAGATTTTCTTGAATGAAATGTTTTTCCACTTGCTGTATGCCCTTAGGACAACTAATAGAGACTTTAAATGTTTTTTATTTCAGCATATTATGGGGGTACAAATGTTTAGGTTACGTATATTGCCCTTGCCCCCCCCCCCGAGTCAGAGCTTCAAACGTGTCCATCCCCCAGACGTTGCACATCACACTCATTATGTATGTATATACCCATCCCCTCCTTTCCCCTCCCATCCACCCGATGAATGTTATTCCTATCTGTGCACTTAGGTGTTGATCAGTTAATACCAATTTGCGGGTGAGTACATGTGGTGCTTGTTTTTCCATTCTCGGGATACTTCACTTAGTAGAATGGGTTCCAGCTCTAACCAGGATAATACAAGAGGTGCTAGATCACCATGGTTTTTAAAACAAAATTTTCACCAGTTATGGCTGTTTTTCTGGGGACAGGATCTGAGGAGCTTGTCACACCTCTAGTCTAGCTCTAACTTTTTGAAAGTAACAAACTATGTTTCTTCAAAGATATTTTACCTTCAACGATGTTTTACCTCACTGTTCCACACAGCCCTTTTCTCCCTCTCAGTCTGAAATAGGAAGGCTTTTATCATAAACTCAACCAATTTCAAGTGGAAGAAAAAGCAGTTTAGCTTCTGAATGTATAAATAGCATTTAATTTATTTTAGCAACATGGCTTTCTTGACATGGATGAAGGAGAAATTTGTCTCTAACCCACCAACACCTTAGTTTGCTGGGCAATTTGGGTCTCTTTGAGGATATGAAAGTGTTACAGGGAGGGAAGGGCCTTTGTTCCTGTGATGTAGGCAATTTTTAGTGATTGTAAAGAAGTAGATATGAGCCCCCTTCTTCAGTTATCACCTCTACACCTGAATTTTTGGCCCTTCCACTTACAGCACTGGCATTTATGTTCTAAGGAGTTTAATGCCAATAGCTGGTGCCCACAAGAATGGTCTCCAGCTGCTATTTTGCTGCAGGGTAGGTATTCTCAGAAAACCCTATTTCCAGGGATAATAGAATACCAGAAATCTTACTCTATGGCAAGGGTTGACTCACCACCTGTTTTTGTATGGCCTGGGAGCTAAGAATGGTTTTTATCTTTCTGAATAGTTGGAAAATATCAAAAGAAGATGATGATTTCAGGACACATAAAAATATGAAATTCAAATTTGTGTCTGTAGAGTTTTATTGACACACAGCCACACTCATGTGTTCATGTGTCGTCTGTGTCTGCTTTCATGTTATGACAGCAGAGTGGAGTAGTTTTAAAAGAGACTGTGTGATCTGCAAAGCCAAAAATATTGACTACCTGGCCCTTTACGGAAGAAATGTGCTGACCCAGTCTAAAATACATTTTAGTGGAGCAGCACTGGTAATTTTTTTAACAAAATATTTTAGGGTCCAAAATGTGTGCTGACAGAGCTGTAGATGCCAACAAGATAGAAGAGAGAGAGGTTCAGGGCAATTATTTATATTTTAATTTCGATGGAAATAAGAATGCCACCTGTTTTTGTGTAAACAAATCTTATTCAAAAGGAAAACGTATCTGTGTTGTATATATGTATTGGAAACTAGTTCCCCAATGTTGTAAGTTTTCCTAAACATTTTGTTTGATCTGAGATCATGACATTCTGACAGTTTTTGTAATGATTACTGAATTTCTTTTTAATTTAGAAGAAACCTTGTCCCTTATTTGACTTCCCATTCTTGGAGAAAGTGTACTTTCCAAGGTTCTGTCTGCATTATGTCAAAATACCTAGATAACTCCACTAGTTCAGTTTAAAAAATCAAACAGAAGAAGTCAGGTGAATTATTTCTGGCATCATATAAGTTCTTTAAAACTTAGTGGAGATACAGGAATTGTCGAAATTTTAAGCTAGTTGCTTTTTATGACAGTATAGGCAAAATGTTGGCTACGATATCAGAATGTCACATAAGAATGTATTTTAATCCTCTAAATGTGCTAGAAATTGAGCTTTGATGTCTTGCTCTTTAAAGGTAATGTTTATGCTTTACAAAGATCATGATCCATAGTCCAACTGTAATCATTCCATAGAAAAAAGATAATATTTTACCTGGGTTATTATTTGATGATACAAAAAATTTTTAACCGATTCTTTTTCCAAAAAATCTCTGAGAATAATCATATTTATTAATATATGCTTCTTACAAAATAATTTTTATTAAGTTTATGATAGTTCACCTGTAATTAAAATTATCAAATAATATGACTTTTTCATCTTTGCTGAAAGAAAGGAAAACAATATGCTACACTGCAGTCTTTGGTTGTCAGTAGATTCAAACTCCCTCTGGTATGGAGAACAGTCCTTGTTTCTCCCTTCCAAGTACTAACCAGGCCTGACTCTGCTTAGCTTCTAAGATCAGACAAGATCAGGTACATTCAGGCTGGTATGGCTGTAGACAATCCTTGCTTCTCAATGGATTCAGGTTCTTTCCAGTTTGGGGAGCAGGTAATGAAACGCATTGAGATTTAAAACCCTAAAATTTCTGCCAGTGAAATTCAGAGACACATATATATCACTTCAGCATTCAAAATCAAATTTTTGTCATATCTTTGTGGTAGAGCTTTTGAAATTGGGCGGTTTCCTGTTTTGTGCCTAATAGATTTGTAGTTGTATCGCACAAATTGTTGTTCCTACTCAGACATTTTCTCCTCCCCCATCCCACCAGGTCCCACTCACCCAAAGCCACAGCTATGTTTGCACATGACTTACTTTCTGGAACATCTTTGTTTCTTTTTTCCAGGCGTCCAGTGGAAATTATTATTTCATCCCCTACATCGTGACACCATGCGCTGATTATTTTTGCTGCGAGAGTGATGCCCAGAGGCGAGCCTCCGAATACATGCAGCCCAACTGGGACAGCATCCTGGGCCCCCTGTGCGTGCCCCTCGTGGACAGGTTCATTAGCCTCCTCAAGGACATCCACGTGACTTCATGGTAATTCCCATCAGCCACCAGTAACCCCAGGAGCCTTGCCAAGGTTTTCCTTCACTTTCAGGGAGGCAGTACACCTTCAAGTAACCAGAGTGCCCAGAGAATGGGGAACTCTGGCTGATCATTTAAAAATCTTCCTGGAATCCATTATTGCCCCTCGTTACCTCACTAAGCTGGGCCGGTGAGGTGAAGTCAAAAGAGAATAGAACTAGAGCTAGGAGGTCAGAATTGGGCCTGTGTCCGGCCCTGACTCCCTGTGCGACCTTCTCTGTGACTGTTTTCTCTTTTAGAAAATAAGGAAGTTAAGTCAGTGATTTTTTTTCAAATGATCTCTTTCATCTCTGAGATTCTGTGTTTTAAGATCATTTCTGAACATGACTTTACAACTCTCTTAGTGGTTGAGGGTGAGGTTCTTAAAATGTCTCAGCAAGTCATTCTGACCTTAAATCCTTGTGCTGTAAAGGCCTGTGTGCCTTGAGTCCAGCTACAGCCATCCTGACCTCTGGACGTACTGTGACATGTTCCCTTTAGGTTTACATCAGAGGTGGCATGGAGCACTCGGGGTGGACAGGTTTTGATTTGAATTCTGACTTAGGTGATCCCTAGCTATGTAGCCTTGAAAAAGTCCGCTCACCAATTTGAGCCTCAGTGCTCGAGAAACTGTACCTTCAAATGTTCTTATTCTAAAAGTTAAAGGTAGAACACCTTCTTCTTCACCAAAGGATCCAGTTATTTTGCTTATAGCCAATTTAAATGATTTATTCCTGTAAGTTATGTCACAGAAGGATTTGTTCTTCCAAAACAAATGAGAATTTAGAATGCTGGCAGGACTGACTCGTAAAGAAACATAAAGGACCTCACTCACGTCATGCTTTGGCTCAAATTGTGGCCCCCTGAACTGTGGAGTGTTACTATTGTCTTGTGTGAGCTGTTAACACACTTGTTAATGGTCTCTTTTCCTTTTCTATCCCATCACTTCTCCTTTGGCTCCAGACTTTTCTTCTACAGACTTTAATGGGAAAAGAAGACTAAAAACCTAGACACACATGACCACGTGCCAACATAGAAAGCAAACAGGGGACATTTTGTGGCACATTCCTGGAAAACTTCATTCAGTCACACCTTGTTCACTATTGTCTTATTGCAAAACAAACACTTTAGTGAAGTTAATGGAGAAAACTCTTCCAATACCATATTATCAGGTCTGACAAGGAGGTGGGCTAGCTTAGATCTGCCAGATGATTCAGGTCTTTGTGAGAAATGGACTCAAGTTTGTTTCTCATTCAGTGTATGTATATATGTATCAGTAGGAAAACAACTCTTTTGATTTGGTTTAATTTCAAAGGGCTTGAAATACCTAGTGGTGGATTTCATCCCATGAACTAGCAGGTGTCTAGCAGTAGTTCGTAAGAGGGGAAATGGTACTTATGGTAAAACATCTGTAACAGATGACAGGTAAGTTGTTAGCTCAAGTGCCAACTCTGATAGATTTATAAAGTTTACCTTGAATCCTGTGCTGAAAAGGACTTTGAAGCCACTTCCAAGTTCACGTTGATTAGTAACATCTTCCCTGGTTCCCAGAGGCAGAAATGGCTGCATGTTTATTACATATCTGATGTCCCCAAGCCATATTCAAGTCAGTATTTTATTTACTTAAGTTACTGTTCTTATTAGGCTTCTCAGTTTATTGAGACTATTTTTCAGAATTACCCTTGAAAAACAAGACTAAAGTATAACATTTTATTCATCATGCTAAACTAATAACACTATAATAGCTTTGATGCCTTTATAGTCCACCAAATGGGCAATGGCTGTCACCCAACTTGATTCATTCGATTAATGACAAAATTTTAAACACTGGCAGAATCTGTTAATTTGTTCATCATTGGGGTAATAGAAATTGTGACAAATAAGGAAATAAAAAAATTAAATCAATGTACTGATATTTTAGTATCAGAACCACTTCTGTGGGGCATCACGTTATTCTTTAATTGTTAACTGAGGTCTTATGAGCATTGGACCAGACTATGTACTGTATGCACACTTACTGGCCATAGCTTTATAATTATTGAAGGTAAGTGCCATTTGTTCTTATTCTACCTCATGTTGATTTTCTTTCTCCGGAGACCCTAATTTAGCTTACTCTCTTTTTAATGAACAGACCGATTTTACTCTTTACAGTTAGATCATTTCAGCTTCTTAACAGGTTCACTTTAAAGAAGTTCTCATCTGTGTTTCATGGCTTTTGGAGTTCTATTTGGCTTTGTGATAATCTGTTCTTAGTGGACAAAACAAATATTCAAGTAAGGTACCTTCTTGTCCTCTATATGTTTTAAAATGCCAGAGGAAGTGTGTTGGGTTGAGTAGCAAGTTCTACATGTCATCCAAATACAGATGCGGTCAACTTTGAAAATATTTTCAAGTTGTAATGAACTGATTTTTATTCATCATTTACTGGTTAGTTTCTGCAAAATATGAATAACAAGTAGAAAGTGGCTCCTGTTGGCTGGTGCAGGGAGGCTCAGGTCTGGGCCAAGGTCCCCATGTGTTAGCCTAAGTCATGTCAATGAGAACCATGTTTGAGCACTAAAGAAGAGAGTCCTGGATGCATGTGGATGTGACTAGAGGTTTTGGTGTTTCTCTCTCCAGTGCTTATTACAAAGAAACCTTGTTAAATGACATCCGGAAAGCCAGAGACAAATACCAGGGTGAGGAACTGGCAAAGGAGCTGGCTCGGATCAAACTGCGCATAGATAATACTGAGGTTCTGACCTCAGACATCATCATTAACTTACTCCTGTCCTACCGTGATATCCAGGTATGAAATGTGCCTAGCTGGGGCTAACATATGACAGGTTCTTCCTTGGTATGAGGAATTCCTCATATGAAGTCCCCTTATACCAGGTGTGTGGTGAACTAGCTGTTTTATAGACAAATAGGTATGTGGCTAGGTCGAACTAGCTGTTTCATAGACAAATAGGTATGTGGCTAGGTCACAGGTCATCCAACTTATATCTGCTGTGAAAATTTTGGAGAGGATTTTGTCTTGTCATGGCTGGTGTGACCACTCCAACAAGAGATCTAATATACAGGACTGCCTTATATAAGGAATTAAATAAGAATTTAACAGTTTATATGCACTTTATGCTAGGAATAGTTCCAAGACCTTTGCAAACCTGAATTCATTTAATTCTCTTAACCTTATGAGATGTATGTATACCCTTATTATCCTCATTTTATGAATGAAGAAACAGAGGCACAGAGAAGTTAAGTAACCTGCCCAAGGTCACAGAGTAGTTGGTGAGGTCAGGATTCAAACTGAGGCTATGTGAAGGATTACTAGGGAGATATTACAAAAACAAAAACAAAAATGAATAATAAAAAACAACCAAATTGAGGCTATGGCTATGCTATTTCCTTTAGGCCTTTGTCACTTCCTTCTTTGTTTACCACCAACTCATCAGTGACAGGGAGGAGTAGCAGAGGCATATTCAGTGCCCAGAGGATGCAGATGTTTATTTTAAGACAAGCCTCAGAAGCTACTGGAGAGTTCTTGAGACAGGGCTTTTGGAATGTGGTACCATGAAGGAAATTGATGTTTTCCCCCTCCAAGTCTAATATCGTTGAGCAATTTCTAAGGGTATCTTGCCTCCCTTCCCTTTGGAGGAACGCAAGATAACATACCTTACTGTAAAATTTTACAAAGCTGTGCTGGAGGTTGTTGGCCACAGGTCTTTACATCCAAATGATGGAGCCATCCATAAATGACCTGGATCAAGAGCACAGTCAGTGACTAGGGAACTCATACTCTTCATGACAAACAGATGCATCTAACTGATTTTACTAGCAGATGTTATTAGGGATTGTGATAACAATTAAATCGTGCCCCACAGGACAAGAGAATGGGAATTACCTTTTTTGAAGTCTTTCTTCCCCTGAGCTGCTGGCTTCCTTCTGTCCTTGCCTTCATGCATCCCTTCATTTTTTAACCTTCCATTGATGAGGCTTTCAGGCTTGAAGGTGAGCCAGGAAGTTCCTGGAATATACTGCCTTTTCTTTCCTGTGGTGGTAGCATCAAGGTGCAAAGCCGCGGGACAGGCATAGGATTTCAGTAGGAAGCCCTCCTTCCACTGACTATGGCTGGCTGTCAGTGAGTTGGCCAGTACCAATGATTCTGCATCTGGCTGCAAGGATAACAGGTGGCACTGCTAAGCGAGGACCCAGCTGAGATAAACATAGTAACAATTTTTCCCTGGGTAATTATGCAGCGTTTAGAACAGTGGTTCTCAACTCAGGGACATTTGGCAGTGTCTAGAGACATTTTTGGTTGTCAAAACTAAGTGTATGTATGTGTGGGGGAGGTGCTGCTGGCATCTGGTGGGTTGAGGCCAGCATCCTGAAGTGCTCACAATGGCCCCCACAACTGAGAATTGTCCAGCCCCAAAATGTTAATAGTGCCAAGGTTGAGAAATCCTGGTTTATATTCATTTGATTGATTCTGGCAAAATAAGAAGAACTGGGATGTTTTCTTCCTTCACTTGGGAAGTTGACTGTGAGTTTTCTTATATGTTTGTGTCCAGCTCATTTTAACCTGTGTCTCTGCTGATGGTGTTAAATCTCCTATGCTCAAAACATGGTAGTTTTTTCCTGGCTGCTGGGCTCATTTACTTTCTTTTGTTGTCTTTGGATTTAACCCCTTTCCCTTGGTCACTTTGTGCCCTTTGATAGCAGGGCTTTTCTTCTACATCCCCCCCTCTCTCATCCATCTTGTTTTCTAATCTTTTTCCTGTTCTATTAAAGGCTACAAAGTAACTTCACTAACTGCCCTCTATAAGAAAAGGCCTGCCTTTACTGCTGCAGCTGTCTTATAACTATTCAGAAAAATCTGTGGAGAGCTATATTTCCTCTCTTTCTCACCTTGAGACCTCTTGCCAACAGGACTATGATGCAATGGTGAAACTGGTAGAAACACTGGAGACGCTGCCTACATGTGATTTGGCCGATCAGCATAACATTAAATTCCACTACGCGTTTGCACTGAATAGGTAAGAATGATAATGTACATGTAGGGTTTTGAAACATGCCACCTAATGAATTGTGATTCCTTCTTCATTCAACAGTCATCAAGTATGAGCCAGGTCACATGCTATATGCAAGGTTATGAAGATGGGCAAAGCGTGGTCTTTGTCCTTAGGGACTTTGTGGAACATATATTCTAGCTGTGATATCAGACATGTAAATAAATGCTAATAGCTCCAGGTGATAAATGGTTCAATGAAGGTTTGTCCAAAGTGCTATGAAGGTGTAGCAGAGGGAGGGAGTCATTCTGCTTGGGGGTTTTAGAGAAGCTTCTCTAGGCTCTTTGGGCTGGATTTTGAAGAATTAGTAAAAATTACCTCATGGACAGGGGAGAGTGGGAGAGAGGAGGATGGTGAAAAAGACCATTCCATTTGGCCAGACCAGAAGTGTGCGCATAGGGTTTTTTATTTGCAAGATACATTCAGGGAACATCCAGTGCAACTAGAACAAAAGATGAAGGTGAAGCAGCTGTAGACAATGAAGCTAAATGTGGAGGATGGAGGACCATGTCTTGAAAGGACCTTGGATAAGTGATAGTATCTTGTAGACTGCGGGGGACTAGTTTAAGCAATGGGGTGAATGTTGTATAATAGGAAAAGAGGTACTGTCTTTATGTACTAGTATAATTTGAACTTGAGAATTCAAATTGCTGGGCTAAATAGAATATATGAATCTTGGAAATTCCTGCCTGGAGACCACGAGCCTCAGGAGCTTAAGTGCTAGGGGGATCAACAAAGATGCTGTAACAAAGACCCCAAGTGCAATGATTTAAATAAGATTGAACTTTCTCTTTCACATAGGTTCTAGAGGTGAGTAGACTAGTGGCACAGCACTGCCCCAGGAGCTGTTCGGGGACTTGGCATCTAACTGTTAAGTAGCTCTTTCATCCCCTGGAGTGTTGTCTTTATCTGCATAGTCTAAGCTAGATCACTGCCACTGGGTTCCAGTCTATGGAATGGGGGAAAGAGAAGAAGCCCAAGGCAAGTGATTAACTTCAAAGCAAGTAAATTTACACATGCCACTTCTACTCTTATTCCACTGTTGAGAACTCAGTCACATGACTCCATTAGCTGCAAGGGAAGTTGGGAAATGTAGTCTCTAGCTGGTTGGCCATGCACCCATCCAAACTTGGCTATTATGGATTTGGAGGATAACTAGGAGTTTGCCACATTCAACCTCACAAAATCCCAGGTGCCTAAATGTGTTAGATCTACAGTCTCCCTTCCTCCATTGATAATATGTAGGAAGAGGAGCAGCATTAGGTGAATATCATGAGAATCATGCCCAGATACACACCCTACTGGGCCTGTCCTCTGCTTGAGCCAGAATTAGTCATATAGAATCATACAACAGAGCACTCTTGGAAAGTGTTCAAACTTGAGAGCCAGAGAGATCTGGCACTTCCTCGTCAATCTTCCCCATAGGGAATGAATTAAAGTGAGGATTGGAGGTGAGCTGAGTTAGAGTACTCTTGTGTCTGATTTCCCACTCTGAGAGGCTGTGATTTGCTTCATCAACTGGATTAGGCTACAAATTGTTGATCTCCCACTAGCAGCATCTGTAGGACAGCAGCAAAATGGGCACCCATGGCTTTGAGAGTTTCATAACACATATGAGGTCACATCTCTCTCTTTTAAATCAAGGTAAAATTTTATAGTCAGTGAAATGCATAGATCTTAAGTATATAATTTAAGTTTGATAAATAGATATACACATGCAAACAACACCCCTATCAAAACAGAAAACATTTCTATCACTCCAGAAGTTTCCTTGTGCTCCTTTGCAGACAATCCTCACCTCTCCACGAGCAGTCACTATTGCAACCTCTCTCTATAGATCAGTTTTGCTTGCCCTTAAACTTCATGTAAATGGAATCACATAGTACGTACTCTTTTGTGTCTGGCTTCTTTCACTCAGTATCATGTTCATGAGCTTCATTACACTGTTGTGTGTGTTAGTAGTTCATTCTCATTGCTGTAGAGTATTCCATTGTATGGATAGGCCACAACTTATAATATTTATCCATTTTACTGCTGATGAACTTTTAGGTTGTTTCCAGTTTGGTGCTGCTATGAATATTCTTGTACATGGTTTTTGTACACATATGGACATGTTTCGGTTGGGTATATAGCGTATGCATGTAGTAGACACTGGTAGACAGTGATAGGATTCTGATTCCTTTTGGGGAGGAAGCTTCATGGTCTTTATGAAAATATGCCTACTCTCTCTCCAGTGGCCTTTAAACCCAGCATCCCAAGATGGGGAGCATCTTCGTGAAAAAACAGTCTTGTAACTTCGTTCCCCTAGCATACTAGGCTCCGTTTTTATTTATGCTTATCTATACTTGATTGATCCTTGATTTTTAAGGATTAAATGAGTTATCACTTATAAGGTTCTTGGGAGAATGCCTAATGCACTGTAAGGGCTATTAAAAAATTGGTTTGCTAAATAAAAACTAAGGGCCATTTAAGTCACTCATCACTATTTCTTTTTCCCAAAGTAGAGGTAATTGTTGTCAAACAGAAAGTAAAACAATCAATTGCTGTTTTCTCAAAGTAATAAAGGTTTGAAATGGAAAATTGGTATCTAAGAGAAATGGGCTTAGCAGGATGAGATGATCCTGAGACAAATATTTTTCTAATTTGGAAGCAGAATGACTGGGGTTGTGTACCAGAGAGCCACCTTTCTCTTTGCTGGTTTTTTTCCCATTTCATTATCTCCTATTATTAGAGACTTTATTTTGTAGGACAGACAGGGTCCTCAATGCTGAGAAGCTCAGTTTTTCCCCAACAAACTAAGGATTTTCAATAGAATTGCTATATTTGCTGCATATACACACAGTCTGATCCTGAATTTCGCATTTTTGCTTTAACTAGGCCAGACATCAGCACAGTCATGGTTGGATTTTGCATTACAGGCTGAGTTTCCCTAATCCAAAAATCAAAAATTTTAAGTGTTCCAAAATCTGAAACTTTTTGAGCACCGGCATGATGCTCAAAGGAAACGCTCATTGGAGCATTTCAGATTTCAGATGAGGGATGCTCAACTGGTAAATATAATGCAAATGTTCAAAATCTGAAAAAATAAATCCAAAACATTTCTGATCCCAAGTGTTTCGGATAAGGGATACTCAACCGCTATTCACAGTTTTGAGGAAGTTTATGGCATTACCTTGTTATCTGTAAAGGGGAAAATAGTGATGGACAAAAAATGAATTTTCCTGCGTTACTGTTGACTTTTAACTCTTCGGAAGTGAAGCAAATTGTGGCCGTAAATTAGTTACTAAAGGTTGGCAGTAATGGATGGCTTTTGACCCTCAGATAGCAAGGGCTGCCTGTTAGTGGGAAAGCTGGCTTGATAGCTTCCACTTCACTGCATTCAGAAGCCCATTTAAAGCTACTTCAAGTTTCCACTGAGCAGTTAAACTGCCTCTCAGTGGCATGGGATCCTTTATGAGTGATTTTTATTTGCTGTTGCTTTTATAGATAGGACTTTATTAGATACACTAATATCCTGACCAGGGATCCAGCCAGAAGGCAGAAGGATGGTTCAGGAGAAAAATGTCAGAATCAAAGTCCTAGGTTAAAAATAAAATGAAACTTGCATATCACATGACATTAATAGAAGGCAGGTGCTCATATTCTCCCTCCAGTGTCTTTGGGTCAAGACCATCAACATTGGCAAAATTTACCTCATTGCCCCTCAGCAAGTGGAGGGGCAACTGGATGCATGACACATTTATTGAAATGTTTCATGTGTCATTCTATAAATAAGGGGAGTGATAGAAGATGCTACATGGACCCTAGAAATGTAAGGGGGATATTGGATGAAGGCCACTGAATCCAGCCCACACCAGAGGGGCTGCAAGCTTGTTTTAGCCTCTGGACTCCCCAGCCAGGTCATTGCTTGGGTTGAGAGACATGCGTCCCTAGGAGGGCAGTGCGGGCTCATCATCTCTGCAGTAGCCATTAGTCTCCTTTTGTCTCTTCTGTTTATGTTCACTGTTTGATCTCACCGTCTTGATTTACATGTTTTTTATTACATGTTTGTCAAAAGTAGAAAAATGATGTCATCTTCCCACTTTTATAATGCATTGTCTCCAGGTACCTAAAAGCATGTTGCAAAAGAAGGTTACATATTTGTTGTTGCTTTCCCAGTAATGAAGAGAACCACACAGTATGCCAACTTAGAAGGAATCATCTAGTCTAAACCCTTTATTTTAGAGAGGAGGAAGAAAGAAAGAAAGTCAAAGGCCCAAAATATAACAGCTGGTCAGTATGAGATCTGGGACTAGAAATCCCTGATTTTAGCACAGAGCATTGCACACCCTAGTTTTTAATGCTAATGTTAGTTATATCATATCAATCTTTTCAGCAGGCTTTTTAGCTTATGTTTGCCTGAAGGGCAACCCAAATAAGCCATGGCCCTCCGCTTGAAATTGTTGAGCTGTCCCTTTGTGTGTCCTGGTTTGTCATATGTGACACAAGTTTTCGATGGTAGCTGAGTATTGAAGCTGCTTTTATAATATAAACTTTTGGTTTTTATTGTGATAAAAACCACTTAATATAAAATTTACCATCTTAACCATTTTTAAGCATGCAGTTCAGGACTGTTAAATATGTTCACTTATAGGGAAACAGCTCTAGAACATTTTCATCTTGTAAATCTGAAACTCTGTACCTTTAAAGAACAACTCTCCATTCCCCCTCCCCCCTCAGCCCCTGGCAACCACCATTCTACTTTCTGTCTCTATGAATTTGACTGCTCCCGGTACCTCATATAAGTAGAATAGTATAATATTTGTCTTTTTGTGACTGCCTTACTTCACTTAGTGTAATGTCCTCAAGATTTGTTCATGTAGCATGTGTCTGAATTTCTTCCCTTTTAAGGCCGAGTAATATTCCATTCTATGTATATTTTCTTTATCCATTCATCTGTCAGTGGACATTTAGGTTGCTTCTACCTCTTGGCTACTGTGAATAGTGCTGCTATGAACATGGGTGTGCAAATATCTCTTTGAGACATTGCTTTCAATTCTTTTGCATATATGCCCAGAAGTGGAATTGCTAGATCATATGGTAGTTCTATTTTTAAGTTTCTGAGGAACTTCCATATTGTTTTCCGTAGCTGCTGCTCCATTTTACATTCCTACCAACAGAGTACAATTTCTCTAATCCTTGCCAACACTTATTTTCTAGGGTTTTTTTTTTCATAGTACCCATCCTAATGGGTATGAAATAATATCTCATTGTAGTTTCAACTTCCATTTTTCTGATTAGTGACATTGAGCATCTTTTCATCTGCTCGTGGGACATTTGTATACCATCTTTGGAGAAATGTCTATTCAAGTCCTTTGCCCATTTTTAAAATCAGGTTATTTGATTTTTGTTGTTGTTGAGTTGTAGGTGTTCTTTATGTACTCTGGATATTAACTCCTGATCAGATATATGATTAGCAAATATTTTCTCCCATTCCATAGGTTGCCTTTTCACTCTGCTGATTGTGTCCTTTGGTGTATATAAGTTTTAAATTTGATGTAGTCAAATTTTGTCTATTTTTGGTTGCTTGTGCTTTCAGTTCATATCCATGAAATCATTGCCATGATATATGCTTTTTATAGCAAAAAGCCAGTTGCATTTGTTTTCTGAGAAATGAACCGTCCCCTTATCTTCTGAGCAGTGACCTTGCCAATAATACATGGGCCCTCCTTGAGCCTACGATATCTTCCTTTTCTGTCTACTTTCTTGTTTAGTTCCCTCCTTTTTGTCCTTCCTCCTTTATTTCCTGACTTATTTATGTGTCAGCAAAAGGGCCGTTGTAAGTAAGGAGAGAGCTCATGAGCGGTGCCTGAAGTTAACAGGTGATCAAAAAAAATCACACTTGCGTACATATTACACACACATACTTGAATTTATACAGGTAAGCAGACTTGTTCTCTTCAAACTAATTGCACCGCAGTGCTCTGCATTCATTTTGATAGTACTCCTGTTATTCACAATAGTGTGATGTCAGTGGAGAGAGGGGATTTTTTTCTTTGGAATTGCCTTAAGAGCCAGCTTACAAGGCACATAGGAAATCATTCCAGTGGGTTTTGAAGACCGATCTGGGTTTGGATTCCAGCTTCTATACTTAAGTGTTATGGCTGTAGTCTAGCCACTTAATCTCCTGAAGTATTAGCTTCTTCATCTGTAAAATGGGATACTAACATCTACCGTATAGTAAGTGTTACTTAGAGCACTGCTGGCATGACGCAGGTGCTTGGCTATGGCTGTTACTATTATTGTGTAGCTTGATCGCCCATATTTTCACCAGGTTTGGGGGATAATGCTTGACCATTTCCAAATATCTGTTAACTATTAACAAAATACGGAGATTGCCACCACAGAAGATATTTAAAATAACATACCTCTGCCTCCAAAGGAAATTCATAAAGAGAAGTTTATACAGGTGTTGTTAGCACAAGAATATTGTTGGAATAAGTATATGGTCTTTCAAAATGACTATTTTGAATGAGACAGGGTTTATTTGAATGTAGAAATTTGTGAAAAAGGAATAGTATATTTGGCGAATTCAAAGTTTATTTACAGCAGGTTTCTCAACCTTGGCACTGTTGACATTTGGAACTGGATAATTCTCTGTGGTGGGGGCTGTCCTATGTTTAGCAACATCCCTGGTCTCTACCCACTAGATGACAATAGCACTCCCCCAAAGGTAGCAACCAAAATGTCTCCAGACATTGACAAATAGGAAGCCTTGTGGGATATGGAAAGAGCACAAACTTTGACATTTGAATCACTTACCAGCAATATGATGTTGCCAAGGTAATTAAACTCCTTAAGCCTGAGTTTGCTCATCTGTAAACCCGGCTGGTGATGCCTATAATGAGAATTAAATAAGATGTGCCATATGCAAGTGGCCTGCACAGCCCGAGGCAGATAGAAGGCAGTTCGTAAAAATTCAGTCCCTTCTCCATTTATCCCCCATTTTTACTTCTTAATTCAAGTTGGGAGATAACCTAGTGTTACATAAAAAGATTACAGATTCAACATGGCAAGTGCCAACTGACTTTAGTGGCTTAGTCTGTAGGAATTATGATTGTTTAAAGTAGGCAAGAAAAACGACTTGTAATTTAGCCAAAACATTGCCCATAGCTCTTAACCGACTGTTGGTCGTCCAGAGAGCATTTAACTTGGGGAAGGTTTGAGAAATATTTCAAAATCACTCTGCTGTTGACTCCCACAAACCATAGGCTGGGGTGCTGTGAAAAAAATCTGGATAATTGGAATTAATGATGGGATCTAAGAAATGAGAATGTCATAAGTAAAATATTTAGCATAGTTTCTGGTACATAGATGATGCTGGATGAATGCTAATTGCCCTTCTATTTCCTAACAGAGAATCCCAACCACCAGCGTTAGGCCATCTTCAACAATGGTCTGAACCTAAAACAACATTATGGTTGTTATGGCCAACTTTTCTGTCGACCTAAGAAAATGCAATGCTGAAAGAATTAAGACTAATAATACTTGAATACAATTAGTAAAGAATTTTCGAAGTTTTTTTTTCCCTACCTAACATCAAATTTTCCATCAGTGAGACTTAAGAACACAGTTTCTTATGTTTATATGTTTTTCTCATGCATATTTTTTTGGGGAAAAATACTTCCTCCAGTGGTTTAAGGTATTTTTTCCCCATTACATTAAAATCAGATACAGGAGACTTTGTTTTTAACATATCTTTTGCCTTTGTGACTAGGCGTCCAGGAAATTTCAGTGATAACAGCCTTACCAGTCGCTCACTTGATTAATGTTTTGAGGCTCATGGTAGCACATATTGTGGTTACCAGCTTCAGGTATCGGCTTGAGGACGTAAGGACTGGGAATTCCTCTGTAATACATTTTGACACATGGAGTAAACCATTAATTATTAACCATTTCTGAGGAAAATCCTGACCAGTGTAAGTTGCTACCAAGGCCTCCATTGGCACTCAGAATAAATAGCAAGTGGACATTCCCTGTTACCTGCATTCTGAAGTCCTGGTTGCCATGTTGAATCTGGAAGTCCAGGAGACAAACCTGGAAAAGCTGCCTTCTCACCCTCTGCCTGAGGACTTCAAACAAGTGATAAAAGCCACACTTCCATTTAGGAAATACTTATTGAGAGTTTCCTGTAGATCCCATCTCCTATGCCTTAGAGTTATATTGAGAAACTTCACATGACTTCAACCCTATCACTGTTGCCCTTTAATTGGGGACATTGATCAGGAGAAACAGGGAGACAGCCTTTCTGATTTCCCTGGACAAGTTTCTGAAGAGACATGAGAGCCACGAAATCAGCCCTGTGTAATGCTTTCATAAATTCAGGATGACAATTTACATTTTATTTTAGATGAAATATTAGTAATTTAGTTTTGAATAATACTTAAGATTCAGAATAGTTGTGTTTTAGTGTGTGTAAATACTTTGTGGCACATCATAGTTCTTATTTAAGCAAGGCAGGGAGGATATATTTATTCCTATGTAGAAGTGCTTGTAAAGAAAGGATGTTGTGTGGTAGGGAAAGTGTTGGTTTGGGAGTTAGGTATCTTGTATTCTACCCCAGCACTGCTGGTAACTAGCTGGGTATCTGCGGGCAAGTCCCTTGACTTCAAGGGAATTAGAAGTTCACTCATCAAAGGTAAGAAATAAAAGGGGAGCAGAGGGCCATAGGTTGGGTATCAGTTCAGGCTATGTCTTTGGTTGTACTCAAGGTGCCAGGTTGCAAGTTCACCCAGCACCACCCCAGATATTCCAGTGGTTAACTTTTGATGAACCTAGAGGGTGAGGAGGGCTCTGACTACGGGGAAAAGGCCAGTTTAGCCTGGGTGAGGGGTTCATTTAGGAGACTAGAGAGAAATAGATGGCTGTAGAGGGAGGTTGGCTCCAGTGGTTGAAGACCTTGACTGATAAGCTAATGAATTCGGATTTTGTTCTGTAGGTCCTAGGGAGTTACTGAAGGTTTTGTAAGCAGGGGCCTAACATGAGCCACATCCCAACTCTAACACTACCTGCATGGCTTTAAGCAGGTCACCAAACTTTTCTGGACCCTATAGCCCTCTTTAAAAAAAAAGAGAGAGAGAGAGAGAGACCAAATGATCTTGAATATTGCTTTCCTTTCAAAAGTTCTGTGACTCTGTAACTTGAAACATCATTTTATTAGTTGAATGCTTATAGACAGATATCTTGAGATCTTGCCTTTATAATGGATCCTTTATCCTATCAGCAATCTCAGTTCTATTCCTGTATGGAAACTCAACTATATCACTGTTCTAGGGACAATAAAACCTACTCTGTGTGCTTCTCACTTTGCTTTCTACTAACACATTGTATTAAAGAATATTTTGCTTAAACAATAAAGATTTTTTCTGAACACCAGTTAACTAAAAAGCCATACTTATGATTTATTTCACTGCCAAATGCCAAATTTTCCTCAAATTATTTGCTACCTCAGCTAGTCTATGTCTAGTTTTGTTGCTGCTGGTGCTGCTAGTTAATTAATTTTGGAAGCAATTGCAGGTTGATATTTTTATCACTGATTTTTTTCTTAATGAGATCATTTATATGCTACTAGAATCATAATCTAGGCTCCCCACAGAAGCAGACCCTGAGATAAGAATATGGGGGCCAATAATTATATATGGCATTATATTTTCTGTTTAATAATAACTGGTAATAAGAAATGCTATTTTTTAGGGTATAACATGCCACTATGTCAAATGATTTTTGTGGGGTTTTATTATAAACATTTTTGTTATTGGGTGTTAAATTTATTAGATACTTTTTCTACATTTGTCAAGATGACCAAATAATTGTGTTCCTTTATTCTGTTAATATAGTGGATAACATTGATTTGCTAATGTGAAATCCATTTTTGCTACTGGTTGATTTTTATCCAGCCATCTTGTTAAATTTTTACTAGTTCTAATAATTTCCTGCTGATTCTTATGAATATTTTACATAAGTACTTCTATCAAGTTCTTTTCTAACCTTCATACTTATTTTTTATTTTTCTATTGTATGAACTCTGGTATTAAATATTAATACTAAATATTAAAGACAAAACTAATAAAATTATTAAGAATACTAAAAATTGGGGGCAAATAATATATTTGGGAGGTGATCCTAGGAAGTTTCAGAAAGGGAACCAGGGAAGTGAGACAGGAAAGGAAGAAAGGCAACAGAGGGTATGTTGATGAGCAGATTACCACTGTGGGAAACTGAGGCTCTATACTATTAGGGAACTTGGGAAGACTATGTAGAACATGCCTCAGAGTTGTCTCACCAAAGGGACAGGGAAGCTGGGGACTTATCCACTAAACTGCCATCTATCACTGGTTGAGGACTGCTTTAGAGGAGGAGCATGCTTGGGGTGGAGGGTGGCAGGAACAATGGGACCCAGCAAGTCTGTATGCACAGGTGATGCCAGTGGGATGTGGGTGGGCCATGGAGTGGCTGCGCTATCTACTATCTTTATGGGAGGTGATGTTTTAAACATTTAATGCCTTCTTTTTCTGATCAATAGTTTTTCTTGAAATATTAATTTCCGATAAATGTCTGAGTCTTTCTACTTTCTATGTTGTACAAAATCGTGGGGAGAATTTAATTTTAGTTTCTTGTAGTGATCTGTTCTGTTCTGTTCTGTAGAACACACTGGAAACAATCTGAAATTTATACTTTCATGAGATCTGGTACAAGAGGTATTGATGCCATGGTTGCCTAGCTACTCTATTGAAGATTTTCGAGATATTGTATTTCTCTATTCAAAAGTGAGTCTATTTCCTTAAATGCATGATTGAGTGGCCACTGAATGCAGTTCTGAGTGGGCAGAAAAGTTTTAGTGGCAGATCTCTGGAGTATGCACATATAGATTTCGCCTCTCACAGCAGCTTGGGAGAATCGCTATAGAGAAAACTCCGTCATGATCCCTGCCTTTAAGAACAGATGGCAAATCTTGGCTCTGCCATTGATCCATAGGAAACATCAATGCTAACCATCAGAGGACCTGTATGAAATGAGATAACTCCTATTAAAAATTACCCACTCTTTCAGCAACGCATTAGAGTAGTTCTCATGATGATCTTAGATGACATATACTAGATGTTATCTTAACAACAGTGCCACTTTTTTGTTGTTTTAAGAATAATTGCCCAGTAGGTCGGATGAAAGGAAGTTCTGACCAGCAGCCGGACATTATTAATGGCTAGCAGGAGTATACAGAAAAGGATTTGGGAAACATGGAGGAGATAACTATCCATGTGCTCACTTTCCTGTACATTTGGGGTGTGAAGAGGGCCCAGTGGCTGAACTAGCTGCTCTTTGGGTATTTGAGGGAAGACTTCTTGGGAGCAGCTAGAATCTGGAAAGCCGTTTGAAGTAAAATATGAAACTTAGAGATTAGCATCTATGTCCTTCTGGGTAGGAGTCCAATGATTAGGCAGAGCCTTTCAGAAATTTAACATAAGAGGAATAGAAATGAACTCCATGTGGTCTGGCCTGGCCTCTCCTTTTGCTCTGTTCCTGCGGGTTCCTTGTTCTCTAGCTACCCTCACATGCCTTCAGTCTTAGGAGCAGCAGGCTGTTCTTTGCTGTGGATGTTTGCATACGCTATCCCCTCTGCCTGGAATGTTCTTTACCTCTTTGCTTACCTGACTGAATCTGATGATCCTTCAGAGTCTAGTTTAAATGTCCCTGTCTGAGAAGGTTGATATTGCAAAGAATACCAAATCTGAAAGGATGTTAGTCATTCTCATAACATTTTCCTTCATAGCACTCACATTTCTGTGTTTACTTGTTTAATGCCTATCTTCCCTGCTAGACTATAAGCCTGAGGGGGACAGAGGCCATGACATATATTAGGCCATTATATACCCAGTGCCTAGTATCATTGTGCCACTCACATAGTAGGTGCTCGATAAAGATATGTTGAATGGGCGAATGAATGACTAAATGATCAACTATGGTATAGAGTTGGAAGAGATCCATATAATGAATGTCTGGGTGCAAGAGTTAATTTAAGGGTTTGGCAGTTAGGCAAACCTATTGTGTTTTCTTTATATGTGAGGCAATGCTTAAAAAACAAATATCCAGGTTATTTATGTGTGTGTATATATATACATATATTCAGTGTATGAATAAAAATATAAAAACATAATTGCTAATAATACTGCCATCCAAAGATAAGCATTGGAGTAGGCCATGGTATAAAGCAAAGAATTCAGAAAAGTGGAGGTCTACATGGGCCAAGTGAGAGTCAGTGGTGATGGAAGTCTTCCTAGTATGGGATCCCAGGTTTCTGCTAAAAGGGGGATTTTGATATGGACTCAGAGGGGAATGGATCTTCCTGACCAGGGAACCCATGCCTTTTTAGTGTTGTTGACTTGTGTATTAGTCAGGCTAGGGTAACTGCTGTAACAAATAGCCCCACAGTTTCAGTGACTTAACATGGTGAAAGTTTATTTTCATTCATTCAACATTCCAATGTGGATGTACACTGGTTGGGCAATCTCTTCTTCAGGTGACTTCTTGATGACTCAGTCTTCTTCCATCTTGAGGCTCTGCCTTCTCTTGGATTCTCATATTTCCTTTCAGCCAGATGATAGGAAAAGAGAGAGCATGGTGAATTGTATGAGAAGTTTTGTGTATGTTTTGTAACAGCTTTATTCAGATGTAATTCATATACCATACAATTCATTCATTTAAAACACACAAGTCAGCAGTTTTTAGCACATTCACAGAGTTGTACAACCATCACTACGATCAATTTTAGAGTGTTTTCATCATCCCTTGCCAAAATAAACCCATGCCCATTACCAGTCACCCCCCTTCCTGGTTTCCCTCAACCCTCTTCCCCATCCCTAAGCAACCACTGATGCATCTTAGCAACCCGTTAGTAGTTACTCCCTATTCTCCTATCTCACTCTCTAGCTCTAGGAAACCACTAGATTCTTCTCTGTCTCTATGGTTTTGCCTATTCTGGACATCTCATATAAATGGAATCATACAGTATATGGCCTTTTGTGCCTGGCTTGTTTCACTCAGTACGTTTTCAACACTCATCTATGTTGTAGCATGTATCAGTACTTCATTCCTTTTTATTGCTGTAAAACATTCCATTGTGTGGATAGACCACATTTTATTATTAATTCATCAGTTGATGGAGATTTGGGTTGTGTCCACTTTTTGACTATACCAAGGAGGTTTGTATGTGCCTACTCAGGAAGTGATGTTCATTGCTTCTTCATACATTTCATCTGCCAAAAGTCAGTCTCATGGCCTAATCTCACTGCAAGGGAAGTTGGGAAATATGGTCTGGCCGAGTGCTCAGGAAAAAAAAAAAGAAATGTGGGGTTTGATGAGCCTGCTGCAACTCGCAAATTAAGAGGTAGAGTTTAATTGGATCCGCCAGTGTTGAGATCCCTGGCAATGTCACAGAGCAGGACCAAGAGGTCAGGCAGGGACACTCTTCAGCTCCTGCTGCCTTTGTGTGAGTGGGAAAGACAGGCTGAGAAATTCCCAGCTCCATCTCAGGGCCTGCCAGCCCACTGTAGAGCCCAGCCTTCAGAGACAGAGCTTTGTGACCCCATGAGACTGAGAAAGGTTGGGATGATGGGAGCTAAGGCGGATGATTAAATAGTGGCTCTGCCCTGATACGTAACTAGGTCCTATTTGTAGAGTAGGAAAACAACCATTTTGGTTTCTGTGTTTCTTTGGCTCTGGGCATTGTTCTTACTAAAACACAGGTCACTTCTAATCATTCCCTTCCCTGTATGTAAATACGAAGCATCTGGCCAGAGTAGGGCACCTGCTTTCCTTTGGCAGGTGTATATGTATCAGGGTCCAGTCGAGAAACAGAAAGCACTCTAAATATTTAAAATAGAGGAAACTTTTTTTTTTTAATTTTTTTTTTTATTCCATCTTGTAATGGGGGTACAAATATTGTTTGGGTTACATACATTGCCCCTCCCCCCTCCCCCCCACATGCCTGCGCTTCAAGTGAGTCCAATCCCCAGGTGGTGCGGATGGCACACATTATGTAACTCTACACTACTTCCCCCCTCCCGCCTGCCCTCCATCCAACATAAGATTTTTTTTTTTTTTTTTTTTACATGTTGGATACCTTGTATAGCTTTGCCTCTAAAATAGAGGAAACTTAATACAGGAAATTGGTTACACAGATGATGGAAGAGCTGAGATGCCAAACAGGAAACTGTGAGGCAGCCCAGAAATCAGCATCATCAGGAAGCTGCTACCACCCCTTGGCTAGGGGATCCAGGAAAGAGGTGATGTTACCAGAGCCCAGGTGCCAGGATCACCTAGAGCTATCACGAGGCAGCCTGGTGGGAGCTAAGCCTACTGAAGGGATGTGGATATTGCTGGCAGTGTCCTGCAAACCACACAAAGAGGGAGAAAGTCTTCCAGTTACTTGCCCACCACTGCCTCCCCAGGCTGCTGTCAGCTGATAAGCCACAGCCTGGAGGGGTCAACCCCCTGCAGCACAAAGCAGAGCAGCAGAAGGGCCAGGAACATCTCTGAGGGCAAACAGATCAATGACTGGCCCAACAGGACTCTGGCTTTTAGAAACACTGCTCACTTTCTAGTATTTTTTAAGTCAACTTTATTAAGGTATAGTTTACGTACAATAAACTGTAAAAGTTTAAGTGCACAATTTGAGTTTGGCCAAATGAACGTATCCATGTAACTACTACCACGGTCAAGATATAGAATATCATATCTCCAAAAGTTCCCTTTTGCCCCTATGTGCTCACCGCCCCCCACCATCCAGTCCCAGCTCGGATAACTTCGGTTGACCTATATTCTAGTTCACTCACTGACCCCTTCTTTTGTAGTGTCCATTCTGATGTTATGCCCATTCAATAATTTTTTAAAAATTTTTCAGCTTTAGGTCTTCCATTTATTTGTGTTCTAGAGTTTCCATTCTCAAGAAATACCTGTGCGCGTGTGTGTGCGCGCTCTCTCTCCCTCTCTCTCTCACACACATACACACAATCTCTCACATGCTATACTTATAAAAACAATATATTTATAATAGTTGTTTCCAGGCTCTTGTCTGCTAATTTCAATAACACTCATCTTAGTCTGTTTCTATTGGTTGTGTTTTGTCTTGGTTTGGGGTCACATTTTCCTGCTTCTGTGCAGATCTCATAATTTTATGGTATTCTGGACATTTTATATAAGAGAACAGTAGAGACTGAAGTATACTTCTGTTTATTATCTTAACTATCTGAACCTTTTCCTAGGCCTGATGATATATGACTGATTTTTTTTTTCATATTTTTCCTAGAATAGCTGGATTGGGACTGGACTCCACTTTTAATCAGATTTGGTTTAGCCCAACCCCCAACCTCATGTCTCTCTGCTGCCTTTTTGGACTTGTCAGTATTTGAGCAGGGAGGATTTAGGACTGCTACTCCTGATGTCTTTGGCTTCAGTTCTTGCAGGGTCTCAGGATCCAAATGCTGGGATAGCTTTCTGCTTTTGAGCCTCTCCTTTACTGCATGTAGTTTTCTTGGTAAAATTCAGGGGGCAGGTATAGGGCAAGAGAATTGTTAGGCCAAGTCATTTGTTTTTGCCCGGGGGTGCTTCCAGATTGCATTCTGCCCTGTCAGCCCATGCTATTGTGTAAAGATTGCCTGATTTCTCCCTGTCCTTAGGAAGTCTGTCTCCTATGTTCATTAGTTCCTAGACCAGACACCCAAGCACGGAAGCAGTCGTGGCCCTCTGCTTACCTCCGAAAGGTGTGTTTTTCTCTGGAATTCAGTTAATCAAAGCTTCCATCTATTTGGTATGATTTTTATATTGTCTGGGGTTTTATTGGTACCACAGGAGTGAAGGACTTTCACATTCTTCTACCTCCTGATTGGAAACACAAGTCCTCCTATAAGGTTTTTTACAGGTGACCCAACACAAAGTCTGTTGTAGAAAGGATACTGGTCTAATGAGACCTTTTGTTTGTTCATGCTCAGGGGTGGTTTAGAAGAAAGATTTGTTGGAATTCTGTCTCCCACCCTATGAACTTCCCCTTATAGACACACAATATAGAAAAGAGGGCCAGGCAGACAGGATGGTTGGTGGCAAGTCGATTCTCTGGCAGACATGTAGCTCACAGTAACACTGGGAGGTGAGCAAAGTCCAACATACTTTTCAGATGAAGAAGTGAGACATGGAAGGGGTAAATGCCTTGCTCAAAGTTCAAATGGTTAGGAAATGGTGTGAAAATACCCAGAGTCTAGCTCTATGTGATTCTCAGTCCAGTGTTCTGGTTTTATTCCGTACATTTTATTTCATACGTAATAGATGAATATGTTCATATATTCTTGTGAAAAACTGAATACATTTAAAGCAGTTATTCTTAACTCTAATCTCTGATCCCACTGATAATCTAGGAGTAACCTGTCTTGTCAGTTTGGTGTATATCCTTTCAGACAATTTTCTATCTGCTTACATACTGTTAAAATATGTCATAATGCAGGGTTTTTAAAAAACAGGACCATACAGGAGGTATTCTGTTATTTTCTTTTTTCATTTAGCAATCAATGCTTGCAGATCTTTCCATGTCAGTACATATAGCCCTGCTCAGTTTGTCATTCATTTAATAGACATTTGTTGAGCACCTACCATGTGCCAGATCCAGTTCTAAGCACAGCAGTAAACATACCAGACCCCCCCCTAAAATCCCACCCTTTTGGAGCTTACATTCTAAAATGATGAGAGATAATAAAAATAAGGAAAATTAGTAAAACATGTTAGGGTGATACGGAGAGCCAGTGAGATGGTAAGGCTGTAATTTTAAGTTGGGTGCTCAGAGAAGACTTCACTTACTACAAAGTGACATGCAGAAAAGATCAGAAAGAGGCAATGGAATGAACCATGTGTAAATATTAATATATGGAGGAAGGTTATTCCAGGTAGAGGGATCAACACATGGAACAGCAAGGAGGCTTGTGCAGCTAGAGCAGAGTAGCTGATGGGGGTGGGAGGAGGATGGATGGTAAGAGATGATGTTAGAGAAATGACTGGGAGTCAGATCTCATGGAGTCTTGTAGGCCATTGAAAGAAAATTGGCATTTGGTCTGAGATGGGAGCCACTGAGGGAGAGTTTTGAGTAGAGGAGTGACCTGCCTTATAGCAGAGAGGATCACTCTGACTTGTGTTGAGAATAGATTGTCGAGGGGTGAAGATGGAAGCCGGAAAGGACGGTGGCTTGGACCAGGGTGATTTAAGTGTGGGAGTCATTCGGATTGGGCCTATTTCAGATAGAGTTTGAAATGAAAGCCAAGGGAATCTACTGATTAAATAAAGGATGTTAGAAGAATTGAGCATGACTCCAAAGTTTTTGGCCCAACTAAGAGGAAGAATGGACTGGCCATTAAACAAGAAGGGTAAGACTGTGAGAAGAATAGGTTTGATGGTATGATCAAGAGTTTGATTTGGGGCATGTTAAGTTTGAGGTATTAGACATGCAAGGGAGATGCTGAGAAGGCATTTGGGAGAGGGGAGAGGCCTGGGCTGGAGATAGAAATTTGGAAGTCATCAGAATACAGATGGTTTGAAAAATCATGGCAATGGATGGTATCATCAAGGGATCTAGTGTAGTTACTGAGAAAGAGGAAAGGTCCAAGGGTTGTGCCAAGGGACACTCCAGTGTTAAGAGATCAGAGAGATGGATAGGAACCAGAAAATTGGACTAAAGTAGGGACAACTCAGGCAAGCATGATGTCCTGCAAATCAAATGAAGAAGGTGATCCAAGGAGGAAAGACTGCACCGTTGTCACCTGTACATGTAGGTCAAATAAGACAAAGACTGAGAATTGATCAATGGATTTAGCAGTGATGCAGACCTACGGACTCAGAATGTCCCGGATAAGAAACACTGGAGCCCAGGTGTCATCTCTAGAGATTCAGGTTTGATTGGTCTGGGGGGCAGCCTGGACCCTAGGGTTTTTAAAGATCCCCAGGTGATTCTAATACTCAGTCAAAGTTCAGACCCACTATCAAAGTTTCGTTCTCTTAATTGTGAAATGGCCTTACTGCCAGAAACAGATGTTGCTGACTGATTAAACACAGGAGTTTTTTTTTTTATATATTTTTATTTTTTTTTTATCTGTAGCTTGTTCTTGGATACCTTGGGATCTGAAAATGATAAGCAGATCTGAAAGCTGATTATTAACCACTAAAGGGATTAGCTCTTTAGCACCTGTCTTAAAGTGGCTTTTAAGCTGAAAATCTCTTTGCTTTTTGTTTTTTCCAAATGTTTGATTTTTGTTTCGTTTACACTCAAAAGACCTTTTGTTTTGAGTAACAAGGGTAAGTTTGAAGTTAATGAAAAAATTTGAGGGAAATCTTGATGTAACTGGTCCAAAACAAAAAAACAAAACAAATCTGAACTCACTTTAATAATTAAGCATCTAAGTGAGTTAAGTACATTCTTTTCAGAATCCTGAATATTTCATACCTCAAACTTTGGCTAATTACAGATGTAGAAATTTTGTACCTCATTAAACTTTTAATCTCTTTCATATTCTTGCCACAGACATTAAAAATTATTTCAGTGCTTTAGTAAATTTGAGTTGGGTTGGTATCTTCTGGCTCTTAAAAATTAAAGAATATCAGGGACGAGGTGTGTAATAAGAGATCTGATTTGCAGGCTGGTTAAATTGAATTCTATAGGACAAAGAGAGGAATTATCAAATACATTAGAACAGGACCAAGGTAGAAAGTGGAAAAAGTCAGAGTCGAAATACAGGCTTAATTATCACAGGCTTCCAGAAGGACTCCAAGTGTCTAGATCAGGCGTCCTCAAACTACAGCCCGCGGGCCACATGCGGGTGTTTTTGCCCGTTTGATTTTTTACTTCAAAATAAGATATGTGCAGTGTGCATAGGAATTTGTTCATAGTTTTCTTTAAACTGTAGTCTGGCCCTCAAACGGTCTGAGGGACAGTGAACTGGCCCCCTGTTTAAAAAGTTTGAGGACCCCTGGTAGACTCTAGATTAACCCTTTTTGACCCAGCTTGGGTTCCACAAGAGAATTAAGCCCTAATGCCCTATGGCATCCATTGCATGAAATGGGTGAATTTTTCTCATGCATTCAGAATGGGGCTAGCCATGTACCATCCATGGGAGAATTGAGAAAATAGTCACCCAAATAATCAAATAATTTTCTCTAGGGCTTAATTCTATCATGGAACCCCAGCTGAGAAAGGCTGCATCTTGGATGATGCTACACGTACTTTTTTTGAGGTCCGTGTCCTCAGGAAAGAAAGCATAAAAGAGCCTATTGTAAAATTACCAAGAAATTAAAAAGCATAATCTCTTTATTCACTTATTAGAATAGTTATTAATAAAATGTACACAGGACCACCTTCTATAAAGCCCACGATGATTTTCTGAACATGTCAAGACTTACAGACTTTTGTCTATTTACATAAACATATATGCAAATGTTTATTTCACAGAACAGGATCATCCTTTTCATTTATTAATAGTTTGGTTTTTTCCGCGAAATGTTACGGATGTTCTTGTACATAATTACATATGGATCTTATCCTTTATAATGGCTGCATGTTATTCCATAGTTTGGTTGTTACAGAATATATTTTGCCTTTCTTCATGAACATTAGAGTCATCTCCAGGTTTTTAGTATTACAAGCAGTGCCATAACAAACATCTTTGTTAAAAAAATTCTTGAAAAAAAATGTATACATTATAGATTCTAGAGGTGGAATTGTTGAGTCAGAATGGGTACCTTTTACATTTTTTGTAATTATGTAAAATTTCAAATATATTTAAAAGTAGGGCATAATATATTTAGGCAGGGTTCTCCAGAGAAACAGACCAATAGGATATACATAGATACATAAGAAGAGCTTTATTATGAGAATTGGTGCACGTGATTATGGAGGCTGCGAAGTCCTTTGGTATGTCGTCTGCAAGCTGGAGAACCCGGGAAAGCCAGTGGTGTAAGTCAATCTGAGTCCAAAGGCCTGGGAACTGGGAATACCGCTGATATAATTTCTGAAGTCTGAAGGCCTGAGAACCAGGAGCTCTGATGTCCAAGTGCAGGAGATGATGAATGTCCCAGCTCAAGAAGAGAAAAGAAAATTCACCCTTCCTTGGCCTTTTTGTTCTATTCAAGCCCTCAACAGATTGGATGATGTCCACCCACATTGGTAAGGGTGGATCTTCTTTACTCAGTCTACTGATTCAAATGCTAATCTCACCCAGAAACACCCTCACTGACACACCCAGAAATAATGTTTACCAGACATCTGGGCATCCCTTAGCCCAGTCAAGTTGACACATAAATTAGCCATCACAATAACAAACCCCCATGTACCCCTTATCCACTTTAATAATTATTGCATGGCCAGTTTTGTTTCCCCTTCACCGCCACCCACTCCTTCATACTCCAACACGGGATTTATTATGAAGCAACGACATACCATTTTATCCACAGATATTTCAGTATGTGTCTCTAAAAGTTAAGCATGCTTTTATAAAACATAATCATGATTATGTTATACCTAAAAATTTACAGTAATTTACCAAGGTCAGTGTTCAAATTTTCCCAATTGTCTCATATTTTTTACGGTGGGTTTGTTTGAATCATGATCCAGAAAAGGGTATACATTGCATTTTGTTGATATAACTCTTAAGTCTTTTTTATTATATAGGTTTCTCTATCTCTTATTTTTTTCTCTTATGGTTTATTTGTTGAAGGGAGAATCAAGTAGGGACTGAGTGTAATTATATGAGATTTACTGGTATGGATCTTAAGCAGTTACTAAATTTGAAAACGAAAAATATTATTTAGAATTTTTTTCCCTACTAAAATATAGCATTCTTACATGTAGTCTTTCAGCAGAATGAGTGCATATATACCCACCCCATTGTCTTGATTCAGATGTTTGTGATCTTATAACATGTATCCTTCAGGAGAAACAGCACAGGTGACCGTGAGAAGGCCCTTCAGGTCATGCTCCAGGTTCTGCAGAGCTGTGATCACCCAGCCCCCGACATGTTCTGCCTATGTGGGAGGATCTACAAGGACATCTTTTTGGATTCAGACTGCAAAGATGACACCAGCCGAGATAGCGCCATTGAGTGGTAAGCCCTCAACCCTAGTCAGTAGCACACACAACTCTGCAAAGAACAGAATTGCAAAGGCTAAGGATGCAGGTCTTTTCCCTATGTGTATGTGCCTGTCTGCTGGAAGTGAAAAAAATTTGTAGTAAGTGTGATCTGGAAATTTCCAGATTCCTTTTACTGAGCGAAAACCATGAGAAACAGGGTTTTCTACTGGGCACACTCTTCCCACAAGTTCAGTCATTTATGGGGCAAGAAGGTGGCTCAGCATGCTCCTTCCCAGCTATTGCTTCTAGAACCTTGTTCCCCACCATCAGGGTGTTATCTTCCCAGTGGTCTGTTCATTTGTTTATTTAACAAATATTTATTGACAGCTTACTGTGTGCCAGAAACTTTTCTAGATGGTGGGGATAGGGCAAAAGAGACATGAATCCTGCCCTCAGGGACCTTGCGTTGCTGTGACGGAAGTCAAATAAAGTGATACGTGTAGGATGTCAGCTGATGGTGAGGGCTATGGGGAAAAGTTAAGCAGGGAGGAGGAAAAAAGCAGGGCTGGGAGCAGTGGTCTGCAATTTTAAATAGAGTGGTCAGTGAAGGTGAATAAAGATGTGATGAGGGAGTGAGTGTCACATTTAACTAGGGAAAAAGGTTTAAGGAGGAGGAGGGAGTGTGCCAAGCATACTCAAGGATGGTAAGGAGTAAGTGATGGGGAGAGCAGCACAAACCAGGAGCAGGAAAAGACCCTTTTACTCTGAATGGAAAGGGATATCACTAGAGTATTCTGAGCAGAGGAGTGACAAGATCTGACATGCATTTTAACAAGAGTCCTCTTACTGTTGTGCCAAGAATATATTTTAGGGGTTGTATCGGCTATCACTTGGCCACATAACAAATAACCCCAAAACTTAGTGGCTTGAAACAACAGTGACTTATTATTTCTCATGATTCTGTGGGTTTTCCAGGCAGTTCCTCTGCTGGCTTCACCTGGGCTCACTCCTTAAACTTACAGTCAGCTGTAGGGTCAAGCAGGGCTGGAGGAGCCAAGATGGCCCCACACATGTTTGGCAGCTGGTGTTGACTTTTAGTGGTATGCCTCGGGTTGCTACCATGTGGTTCTAATCCTGGTAGACAGGCTTTCTTACCTGGTAGGCAGCATTCTAAGAGAGTAAAGGTGGAAGCTGCAAAGCCTCTTGAGGCTTAGGCTCAGGAACTCATAAGACTACTTCCGCCATATGCTATTGGTCAAAGCAAATCACGTGGCCTGCCCAGATTCAAAGGGGTGGACAAAGACACTCTACCTCTGCATGGGAGGAATTGCAAAGTTGCATTGCAAAGGTGCATGCATATTGGGATGGGAGGAATTTGTAGCCATTAAACAGTCTATCATGGAGCAAGGACAGAGAAGCAGGGACAGTTAGTAGAACACTGCAGTAATTTAGGGGAGAGCTGATGCTGGCTTGAACCGGGGTGGTAGTGATAAAAATGTTGAGAAGTTGGATTCTGGGTATATTTTGAAGGTGAAGCCAACAGCCCACATCATCCATTTTCATCATAAAATCTCTTCGTATTGCTGTTCTGCTCTCATTTAATTCTAACTCCTCCCTCCCCCTTTTGTATATGTGGGAGGCTCTGTCCTCTCCACCATCTCTCCATCCACACATACTTCTCTGGAGATCCTAGCCACTCCTGCACCTTGGTACTCTTAACTGGAGACCTTCAACCCAGCCTCTGTTCTCAACTGTGGCCCCACATCACCCCCTCTTTGCTCAAGCTGGTGCTAGTATTTACGACTCAACATGTTGAATGCTGAAGTCGTTTCCTTCTCTCCACAGGTATGGATTCCAATGTCTTGCTTTCTTACTACCATTCTTTACCTCCTAGGCTTAAACTTTTGGTTAATGTTTGATCTCTTTTACTCATTTATCTCCCCGTACAGTCAGTTCCCATTTCCAGCCCTTCTGTGAATTTTACCTCACTTCTTGCCAATCCTTTCCCGTTACCACCCCCAAGTCACTGCCATTTTTTTCTTTTTTACTTTCTTACTAGGGATGTTCTAAGAGTGTATCAAGTAAACTCCCTGCTTGGTGTCTCTTCACATCATCCTTTGTAGATTTATATCTTATTCCTCCTAAAGCTCAAAAACCCACCATGGCTCCCCATTCCCTATCATATAAAAATTCAAACTCTTAGATGACCATTATAGGTATTCTGAATACTTTCTCCCATCCATCTCTATCCTTGTTTCCCACTACCGATTTACGTCCAACAAACTGAAGTTCCTTAGGAGTTCCCCAAACTCCCATCTCTGCTCCTACTGTTTTCTGTGCCAGGAGTTCCCTTTACAAATAACTGCTTTTACATTTCCATTCATCTTTATGGCAGTATCTCAAGTCTCTAGGGGAGGTGGCCCTATATGTCTTCTGTGAGTTCCTCTGGACTTGGATTTAGGTGGTTTTAGGATCCTTATCAAACTCTTGCTTATATTTTCACTGGTTGTGTATGGATCTTATCCCCTCTACCATAATGTAGGTTCTTGGAAAGTAATGACCTTATTTCATTTGTATTTAATCCCCAGTAGTACCTAAAGCACTGTGCGGTAGAGAGGACTCACTCAGACTATTTGAAGGGAATTAATGTTTGGTAAAGCCAAAACAGAAAGCTGTGTTTCCACTATCGTGGCCAAGAATTCAATCCCCAGGTGAGGAAATTACTGCCTTTGACTCCTTCATGAAAGTCATCATTTTTCTCCGTCCACTTCAGAAGGTAGTGGGAGTAGGTACAGGAGCAAATGAAGCTTGATCTTCTGGTCAGAGCATGTTGGATCTGGATGAGACCTTGGAAGATCATCTAACTCAGATCCTCAAGTGCAGATGTGGGGCATATGGCTCAGGGAGGTGGGTGGCTGGCCCAAAGTCACAAGGATGGTTAGTGGCAAATCTGGGACTGCAGTCCTGACTGGAGTTCAAATCTTCTCTGCCCCCAAGGTGGGCCTGTTTCACTTATAGAGAAGTAACCCTCTCTGTCCTCTCCTTAGTATAACGTCTCATAGTAAAAGAAAATGAAAAAGTCAAATCCAGTAGAATATGGAATTTAAAATTCCCAAAACATACAGGAAAAAAAAGGTTGAATTTTATTGTCAGGGATAAGAAGGACTTTCTTGGTGTCCCCTGGTCCGTTTGAGGGTATTTGTATCATGCCCCGAAGTTCATAAAGCCATACTTTAGCTGCTTTAAATGATAACTTCTCCCTTCCAGAATTAATAATTTGTTGTTGTTGAATTCTCTTGTCACATGAGTGATAAAATTACTCCTATTTGGCAAGTTCTTGATATGAGCTGTGCCACTTGAAGACATTTTTGTGTAGTAGTGACTTCATTTGATTCAATTCTTTTTTTCTGCTCATAATATTCATACTTGTTCATAGAAGAGAAAGAAACTTTTCCTGTATAGAAAAGAACAAAGAAGAGAGTTAAAATGGCACTGTTAACCTTTTGGTATAAAAATGGTATTCCCAGTTTTGTGTCTTGTTCTTTATCCCAATGTTGTAGATCCCTTCCGCTGTCTCACTTGATGCCACTGCTCTTGTAGCTAATTGGGATGCAGAATTCTCACAATACTGCTTCACGCATGAAAAATAATTCCATGTTGTGATATAAGCAAACAAACAAATGGCTTGCAGAGAAATAGGCTAGGATTGATGTCATTTCTGTGTAATAAAAAATAGTCAGTGAATAAGTGGAGTCAAACTTTAAAAATGAGATTTGGACATCAGACTGTGGTCATCTTTTGGGGATAGGATTAGAATAAATTTTAAGTTTCTTTGTAGATTTTAATATGATTTCCCTACTTTATAAGGTCATTATGGCTTTTATAATAAAAATATAAACCTTTTGAAGAAAAAATGTTGAACTCCCCTCCCTAGTGTAAGTTACTGTGTTGTTGTTATGACATTTTAAAACAGTTACTTGAGAGCTGCATGTAGCTGTTTGTAAAGGTGGCGGGGTGGGGGTGGGAACCATAAAAATAATACATTAGAGTCATAATAATTTTCATGAGGTTGGTTTGTATCATTATTTACACATTTTTCTAATATAATAATTTGGCGGATCTGTAATTATAGGTATCGCAAAGGGTTTGAACTGCAGTCATCTCTTTATTCGGGAATTAACCTTGCAGTTTTGCTGATAGTTGCCGGACAGCAATTTGAAACTTCCATGGAACTAAGGAAAATAGGTAAAGCTATTTCTTACTGCAGATGTCGATGCTTTGATTACACAAGCTTAGCATGAAAATTATGTTCTAAATAACTGGCATTATATTTCAGAAGGAACAGTTTCTGCTAGCACACCCTAGATCACAGCCAAAATAAAATGCTTGTCCTCTATCTAAAGGCTTGCACAGTATGACAGAAGTTAGAGAGATTTTTCATGACTCTATCTAAAATTCAACTTCTTAAGGTGTCCGGCTGAACAGTTTGTTGGGAAGAAAGGGGAGCTTGGAGAAAATGAGCAATTACTGGGATGTGGGTCAGTTCTTCAGCGTCAGCATGTTGGCCAGCGATGTCGGGAAGGCCGTCCAGGCAGCAGAGAGGTTGTTCAAACTGAAACCTCCAGTATGGTGAGTTGCGTCCATGTGTTGTCATCATCCATGTCACTCTCTGACCTTATTCTGAAATGTCTTCCCCAAAGAGAAAAGATAGCAATGCAAAAAATAACAATTGCTATGTTTCTCCTTCTGACCTCTTCATTAAAGCAAGGTTGGGACAGACCTAGCAACTCTGAGGTCTTGCTTTTATGTGAAGGGAGGGAAAGCCACATGCACACACGCACAGAATATATACCTATGTCGTCTATCCCTGAGATTAGACTCTATCCGGCTAATATCATCCTCAAGAGCAAAACACTGTTTGGTACTAGTATGTATTATGCATTTGTGAGAAAGCCTATAATAGAGCTAAAAAAGCACACCAAGAAATTATTTATCACAAGTGAAAACTGGAACTAAAACCAGTAATGGAGTATGGTAAATAAAATGGTGGCATAGCAATAGGCCGAGGTGAGCCTGTTACACAACCATTTAACTGTGCAGGAGAGGATACTTAGAGACATGGAAATGTGTTCACAGTTTATTATAGAATAAGAAAAGCCAGTCGTAGGGGATATTTTTCTATATCAGTGATTCTTAGACTTTATTGTGCATCAGAATTTCCTGTGTTGGTTAAAACAGACTGCTGGGCCCACCCTCAGGATTTCTGGTTCAGTAGGTTGGGGTGGAGCCTGAAAATTTGCATTTACAAATTATAAGCTGCTGCTGCTCTGGGGACCACACTTTGAGAACCACACTGTTCTATATGATCTCATTTTAATTAAAAATAAGTCTTGGGTATGTGAGTCATAGGGAAAGGTCTGAGAAGGGTGGGCAATATCTGACTTCCCCGTAGACATGAAGCTCTATTCGAATTGTGGTCACCTTACTGATTGCCATAAGCTCATAATGGATGTTAAATAGATATTTATATAATGAATAAATAATAAATGAGAAATTTTCTCCAAAATATTGACAGTGGTTATCTCAGGAAGATAGATTTATAAGAAGTTTTCAGTCTGTTTTTTTCCTTGCCTCTATTTTCTGATTTTTCTAAAAGGCATATGGATTACTTGCATAATTTTTAAAAATTTACTTTTAATGATTTGTGTTTGTCTGCCAGCTCTTGTTTGCCAATTCAGTGGGCCAGTTTAGACTCCCAGGGCTAGGAATCTCTTCAGTCATATCTAGTTTGACCCCATTTCTTCCAAATCAGAAAGGACCTTAAATTTGGCCCCCAAACAGTATTAAGCTCTTGAAAGTTCTCTGAGGCTGAGAGAACACAAAGCCATGCTGGGCCTCCAGCCCTCCTAGAGTGGTTGCTGTTCGAAGAATCCTAATGTTAAGGTGAGTTGCTGCATCTGACCCAGATGGGGTTGACTCCAGGGAGAGGAGCCCCCAGGGTTGGTTACGTTCCCATTACACCAGCACCTGGGCTGACTTAGTGTTGTTACCTGTTGTCAAGGAGTCTCCACGACCACCCTCGGGTTCATGATTCACTGGAAGGACTCACAGAACTCAGGAAAGCTATTATACTCATGGTTATGGCTTATTATAATGAAAAGATACAGATTAAAATCAGCAAAGGCAAAAAGGCACATAAGGGCAGCATCCAGGTGAGACCAGGTGCATACTTCCAGTTGTCCTCTCCCAGAGGAGTCATATAGACAGCACTTGATTCTCCCAGGAACAAGATATGACAACATACATGAAATATTACCAACCAGGGAAGCTCACTGTACCTGGATGTCCAGGTTTTTCATTGGGGGTAGGTCACATGGGCATGGAGTATTCATGTCTCTGAGCTTAGTACCTCAGTCCCCAGCCTCTGCAGACATCAAACTGATACAGTGTGGCCCAGGGCCCCCACCATGAATCATATTGTTAGCATGAACTATCTGGCATGGCCCATGCCCCAGGTAAACAGACACTCTCAGCAGTCAGGGTATCCCAAGGGCATAGAGGTGATCCCCCAGTAACCACTCAAGAGCCAGAACTTTCTTTGGAGTGTGGAGAGTTTGGACAGCCCAGGCCTGCTGTGTGCCACTCAAGTCAGTTGGAGTCTAGCTGGTCTACTTTCCCAGGATAGCCTCAGACTTTATCCTCAAAGAGCAAAATAATACTATGATGCTTTCAGCTGAACCATCCTGTTTAATACCAGAGAGGATGTGATGACCACTGCCTGGCAACTATGTTTCAAGAAGTTCAGTTTACCTGAAGACAGCAAAGGTGTGGTCAGAGGCAAGACTTCATAACATCAAAATCTACCTGGTCAGATTCTAATATATATACATGGTTGTGATATTGTACTGTGGTTTTGCAAGATGTTGCTATTGGGGGAAACTGGGTCAAGGAGATATGGGTTCTCTCTGGTTTTTGTTTTTTGGGTTTTTTTTTTTTGAGATAGTGTCTCTCTCTCTGTCACCTGTGCTAGAGTGCAGCGGTGTCATCACAGCTCACTGCAACTTCAAACTCTTAGGGTCAAGCAATCCTCCTGCTTCAGCCTCCTGAGTAGCTGGACTACAGGCATGTGCCACCACGCCTGGCTAATTTTTCTATTTTTTGCAGAGAGAGGATCTCACTATGTTGCCCAGGCTGGTCTTGAACTCCTGGCCTCAAGCGATCCTCCCACCTTGGCCTCCCAAAGTGTTAGCATTGCAGGTGCAAGCCACTGTGCCCGGCTGTATTCTTTCTTATAATTTCATGTAAATCTAAAATTACATGAAAATCATTTAATTAAAAAAATAATGAGTTTGAAATTTTATAATTGCTTTGAATTTTGAACTATAGTTGACCCTTGAACAATGCAAGGGTTGAGGTACTGACCCTTCAAGCAGTCAAATTCACCAAAAACTTTACTAATAGCCTACCGTTGACCAGAAGCCTTAAAGGTAACATAAATAGTTGATTAACATGTATTTTGTATTTTGCAAAAAGTGCAAGGTTTTCTCACCTGCTGGTGTAGCTGCAGTGATGACTTCATGAATTTCCTTTTCTTTTTTTTACAATGGTCCTTATGCTGGATTCCTCTATCTTGAAATGGTAGGCAACCACAACTGCGGACCTCAATCTACAGTATACATTAAGCAAGTCAACTTTTTCTTATAATATCATGACTTTTCTCTGTTTGTTGGGAGCATTTCCAACATCACTAGTGGCACTTCATACGGGTCCCATGGTGTTGTTCAAGATTTACAGTATAGCACTAAATGTGATGAAAAACATGCAAGAACTGCAAGAGATCACTCTTTATTGAGATGTGCAATTTACTGGACGGACGAACTGTTCACGTAGAGATGATCAGCCTCACATGGAAATGGCATTTTAAGCGGATACTCACAACATTTGAGCTGATTGCAATAGCACCAAGACGTGGCTATGAAATTATGACAGTAGTATGGCATGTACTACAGTTAATTTTATGCAGTCATGAGTTAATACTGCATCTTTATGTTTATAATTCCTCTACTGTGAATGGTGCCACATACAGTCTGTGCGTGCATAAGTTTTGATAAATTTTAACTTTTTATGATAAATTTGTATATATTTTATGGTAGTAAGTGATAAAAATAGACTAGTATCTACATATATTTTATGCATTCATGACATACCTAATTTTTTCTTAATTTTTTCCATATTTCTAGGCCACATGGTTTATCTGTGAGTTTATTCAAATTGTCAAAAATCTCTGGAAAATTTCCCAATACATTTATTGAAAAAAATCCATGTATAGATGGACCTACGCAATTCAAATTTGTGTTGTTCAAGGGTCAACTATATTTGCTCTTGTTATTTTAAAACAGTTATCACATGCTTTGCAGTCTCTACATTTTGGCTACTATGTACCAAAATTGAGGTTTAGCCTAATGTTGATTAAAAAGTCATGTTGTATGATTTTTTTGTACTGATTTATTTTGCTTACTGTTTGGGTTTCTTTTAATCAGTTATGTGGCTGCTAAGCGATTGTTTATGAAGCACGCATGACATAATATGAATTTAAGTAAATAAAGCTTTTGGGAAGCTTTTTTTTTTTTTTT
>VBSM01003185.1:5715631-5731999 GCA_008086735.1 Cheirogaleus medius
AAAAAAAAAAAAAGAAATTAGTGATTGGTGCTAGCTAATTATTGAATACTCTGAAAGGAAGAAAAGTATAATTTAAAATGTTAGGATAACCATCAGTCTTATGCAGGATTAGCAAGCAATAGATCAGATCACTGGAAAAAGTTGGCCTTATTCTCTATAATACTGGTTCTCAGTTGGGAGTGATCTTGTCCCCCAAGGGACATTTGGCAATGTCTGGAGATATTTTTGGTTGTCACAACTGGGGAAGAAGGTGGTACTGGCAGCTAGTAGGTAGAGACCAAGGACACTGGTGAACATCCCACGATGCACAGGACAGCCCCCTACAGTAATTATCCAGCTCAAAATGTCAGTAGTGCCAAGGCAGAGAAACATTCCTCCATGACAATGTATACTAAGAGCGAAAATGTAGAATTCAGAGTAGTTTTCTGTTAAGCTTTGGTTTGCCTCCAATGCGACTAATTAATATTTAAAACCTTATTGAAAAAGTAAAATTGCTTTTTAGCTTTTCATTGAGTTTTTGTTTCAATTTTATGACTATCTTAGAAGGAGTCATAAGTAAGATATGTAAGTGTCTTGGAAATTGAACTTCAGATAATTGTGTTCCATATTTATGGCTTGAGATTTTGTGAACATGCCGCCGTTTTCAAGAATTTCATTAAATGTCGGATAAAAGATTGAGTTACTTGAAATGATTATGATAATCATTTTGTTGCTAGGTAGTGTGTATTAAAATCTTCTTTTAATTATGAAATATTTCAAACCTACTGAAAGGTACAAAAAGGTAATGGAACAGACACTCGTGTAATCCCTACACAGGTTTAGCAATCTTAAACATGTTGTTTTATTTGCTTTGAAGATTTATTCCGTCTCTCTCTTCTCTCTCCCCTCCCTCCTCTCTCTCCCCTCTTTCCTTTTTCTCTCCCCTCCCCTCCTCTGTCTTAACAAAATGACACCTTACTGATGGACCGTCACCTCCCTTTACATCCTCTCATGTGTTTACAGGCTTGGCACCAGTGGACCATCCAGCCTACGTCCTCATTTCTCTCAGAAACTGTCACCTCTGTCACCTAAGGCAGGCCTTTCTTGACCACCTGTGTAAAGAAGCGCTCCCCACCCCCATCACTCTCGCCTTTGTTCTGCCTACTGTATGACATTAGATGGCATATCCTTGTCTGTCATTCCATCCACAGCCCTCCCGTGGGCAAGGCTTTCTGTGCACTGCGGTGCCTCCCACTCCTAGAACGGTGCTTGGCACGTAGCTGGTCCACAATGAGTATTTTTTTTAGTACAAATCTTCTCACTTCCTCACTGGGCAGGGGCCACTGTGTTTTATCCTCCTTTGTGTTACAGAAATCTGTTCTTATTTTAGGTTCTGGTGATAGAGCCAACCAAAGTCTACCAGCCTTCTTATGTTTCTATAAACAATGAAGCTGAGGAGAGAATGGTTTCTTTATGGCATGTGTCACCCACGGAAATGGTAAGGAAAAAAAAAATCACAAGCAGCTCTCTTTCTTCTGTGTTATTTAATCAAAGATTCAGTTTTCAAATAGAAGAGCTTATACTATAGTATTTGAAAGAACCAGGTACCCAGCCTTCTGAATTATGAGACCATATAAAAGAGTATAATCATAGAAAGGAAGTAGGTCTTTCCATTTCATGTGTGTGTAAGTGTGTATGTGTGTGCATGGGGCGGGGGAGGGAGGAGTGTGTGTGTGCATATAAACATAGAACAAATACAGGTTTGTCTCTTAAGAAGTTAAACCTCAAGGAAGTACATAGGGGATATACAGGGAAAGTCCCTCCATAGTCCCCTAACCTGGTCCCTGTTCCCATCCTCATCCCCAGTGATTTTGTGGCTATCCATTTATCCTTTTTCTAAATTCATTTATATACACACACCTGCAAACACACACATAGATATAATATATTACATGTATTGTATAGAGAGAGGCATTTGATGTTAAAGTGTGACCGAACTTATATTTATTGTTTTGCAATTTTTTTAACTCATTCATACATCATGGACAGTTTTTCACATAGCAGACACTTTTTCATCTGATCTTTTTAAATTTCGCATTCCACATGTTCCCATATCATATGGTGCATTTCCTGACATGGATGAACCCTACTTTATTGCACTACTTTCCTGCAGATGTACATTGAGGTCCCCTATTTTATACACCAGTGCACATCCTGGTGGCAAACAGAGATTCTCAGAAATAGACCTTCTGGACTCTAGGGGACATGCGTTTAAAACTCGGTAGTTACCGTCAAATCTGCCCCATTCCAATTTATACTCACCAACAATCCAGGGGAGGAGCGATTTTAATTGCCTATTAAAGAGATGACAGAAATGCTGGCTGGGCCTGATGTTTTGTGGCAATAGTGACATTTTCATCTCTATCAAAAAAGTACTACATCAGCTTTTTTCGTTGATATGTTTTGCAATAATGAAGAAACACAGACCCTTTGACAAGTGCATTAGATAGGTCTATTTGCTTTCTGTGTGTTTTCATGCAGTGTGGGGAGACTTCTGCCATTAACTTGGCAAAGAAGTCTTCTTTTTCTTCCTGGAAACAAGAACATGAACAATTATGTTTTAATCAGGTAAAAAATAAGCAATATCTTAAAAAATAAAATGCAACTTTGTAGAATAAGCAGAGGCTCAAATTTGTATTAGAAGCACCTCATCAAAAACAGTCATGATATCTCAAGCGTAGGCCAGTAACCTTGTCCAATATTTAACATTAGAGCAATCTTCTTATCATTGAAAAGCACAGGCTGATGTGATGTGCTTGTGTTTTTTCCTGGACTGTGTACATCAAATATTTGAGTGCAAAAGAGAAATCTTCCAACATACGTTGTATTCATACAGATATAGCTCATTTGAAGAATGCACTCATCTTCTATTTAATTCGCCTCTTTGTTTTGAACCTGTTATTGAAGTATAATGCACACACTGAAAAGTGTATAAAATATAAAGGTACACTTTGATGAATATTTACAAAGTGAGCACAAGTTAGTAGCCCGTGCATGTCAAGAAACAGAACATCAGAAGTCTGCCCATCCCACCCTTTGCCCCCACCCGCCAGCCTTGCTCATGTTCACTTTGTGCCACCCTCCATGAAGCGCCCAGCTCTCAGGACTGAAATTCTTGTACCCAGAGATCAACCTGGTTTATTTTCTCTGCATCATTGACACCACTGTAATATAAGCGAATTTTCAAAATTATGATCTGTAATCTCACTATTTTATTGCTATAGGTACAAAATACCTCATATTTTGACAAGTGGTTGCAGAAAAAGACTGTTATTAAAGTGACTCATTGTACTTTGAAAGCAAAGTGGTTTTGATCTCATGGAATTCTACAAACTCTGTCGTCCTCATTTGAATCTTATGATGGTTGCTGGCCCTTAATGGAGATGTCCATTGGTACATATACTGTCTCACTAGTTGCAAATGTTTTACTTTGTATATAGTCTGTAATCAGGCATGGAAAAGAACTATATTAGCAGCAAATGCTAGTTTTCCTTGATTGATGAAATGTTTTGCACAAGCGCTTGTAGTTGTCAGAGGAAACATCTGAGAGAAATATAAATTGCCTTTTTCTTTGAGAGGAATCCTTTGCTTTTGCCTTCATTTACAATTTTGAAATTCTGCAAAATTTGAAAGCAAGCAGATTTGCCTAAAGAGAGATGACATTTTCCTACAAAGTGTTGCATTTTTTTCCCGGTGGGCTATGGATGGTGGGAAGAGAACACACACATGCATATATACACTTACGTGTGACATCACTGCAAAATGCAATTAAGTTCCTGGTTTATTAGCCAAGGATTCCAAAACTTATTGGAAGTAAGGAGGCAGTGGCATGCTGGTAAATGTTGAACACCCAGATTTCTGGGGTTGCAGGCTAACTTGTAGTGTGTGCTGATTTCCCTGATGTAAATATTCCCACATGGCCAGTTTCAAGCAACCTACATCAGTTCACTGAACATGGGATTAGGAACAAATGAGCAAAATTGGGTTCCTGAGCTTATGCAAGCTGCATCCAGCACACCAATGCAAAGAGGCTGCACAGAGCAGCAGGCTTCTGGGTCTCTGCTAATGTTCTGTCTCTTGATTTGGATGCTCCTTACAGGGGTTAGGTGTTCATTGTGTGAAATTTTGAGCTGATCACTGCTGATCTGTGCCCTTTTCTGAATGAATGTTGTACTGTAACATAAAAGTTCAGTAATACTTTTAAAAAGCAGTTATCCTGGCCCTCTTGATAGGCCCTAACCATTACTGGATCCTGTGGCTGTCCAGATAAAACTCAGATTCTTTACTAAGTGTTCATACCCCTCTCTGTACAGTCCTGCCCCCTCCTTTCTTCTTTGTCCCCAACTCTCGGTGCCAGGCGGACTGTCCTCTAACCAGCCCCTTGGACCCCTGTTGGCACTTTTGCTCCCATCTTTCTTCCTCCCTGCAATTCCTTCTTCCAATTATCCAAAGTCTTAGCTTTTGCAATGGCATCTTTAACCATCCTTTCATTCCTTCCACTGAATGTCTGTAGGCGACCTGATTGCCTGTATCATCTATAAAACTATGTCCTGTGGTTGGTTTATTTATCAATGTTTGAAATGTGTCTCCCAATATAGAAGGCCATACATGACTTGTGTGTGTTTATGTCTGTAGGAGCCCTACAGCAATCCCCCCACACATCAAATGCCTGTTGATTATGACATAAAGAGAAAGAGTGGATGTCCCTGTTGTTCACTTCTTAACTAGTAAATCTTTCTCCTAAATCAGCAAGTTCCCTAGAGCTACCCCGGAGTAAACCTACCATTTGGGAATACTTTGAAAACTCACGTGGCTGAGCTTTCTGTGTATGTTTAGCTTCTTAAAGGTGGGTATGGGCCAGACAAGGTTCTCTTGAATCTGCCCTGGTTCACGTTTCTGCACCCGAATCCAAAAGCAGATTTCTGTTCACCACTATCCTAAGTGGGACATGCTTCTCCTCTGAAATACACTCAGTCTTTCTATGCAGTTGGGTCTGGTTTGATGACTTTCATATTTTCATTTCTTTTCATCTTTCATAGCCTGTGATGGCTTCCCATCTCATGCAGAGTTGATGGCAGCCCACGAGGCCCTGTGTGATCAGCTCTCCAGCTCCTCTCCCCTCACTTCACTCTAGCCACTCACCTCCTTTTTGACCCCTGACCATACCAAGCGCACTCCTCCCTCAGGACATTTGCACTTGCTGTTCTTCCCTCTACCTGGGATGCTTCTCCAGATATCTGTGTGGCTCACTCCTTTACCCCCTTTAGCTTTCTGTTCAAAAGTCATCAGGGAGGCCTTCCCCAAGCATCCAGTTTAACAACATGACCTCTTGCCCCACCTTCGTGCCCTTCCCTGTTTTATTTATCTTCATAGCACTTTTCACCCTCCACCGTGCTGTTATTTTGCTATTTAATTTCTTGTCCATCTCCCCTCACTGGAATGTAAGCCCATGAGGGCAGGGACTTTGTGGTTCTCTGCAGTGTCTTTCTTCAGTGTTGGTGTCTTGCCTAGCACATTGTAGGTGCTTAATCAACATGTGTGGGTGGATCTTCTCCCACTGGGAACCATCTTCCCAGTCTGTTCCTGTTGTCGTTGCTCCAGGATGGCAGGAAACTAGTCCCCCAACTGCTCATGGCAGTTCTTCTGAGCAATATGCTCAGTCACTTGGTTCTCATGCTTCTGTTCCCTGGGTGGCTGAGTTGGTCATTTATGACATTCCTCAGGCCAACCAAATGGATTTTTTCTAGTTGAAATTATTCTCTACAGTTGGGCCTATGGGTTTGGTGGTGTAGCCTGTGGGTTTTCTGAAACTAGGATTTCAGACATTCCTTTGGAGGCTTAGCTTTGTGCAAAGTTTAGGGGCAGGGAATGGTGGTGGAGGGGACAGAGTTGGTTTTAAAAAGAAAAGTGCATCTTGGTACTGATTGAAATCTCAGTTAGTTTTTCTATTAGTCATGGTAGGCTAGCTGCTAAAACAAACAGCAGCCCAAATCTCAGCATCTTAATATGATAAAACTTTATGCCTTATGTCAAATCCAGGAACACCAGAAACATTTTGTAATATATTATAAAAATTCATTTGTATCTCTAATCTAGTTTAGAGCAGACAATATAAATTTGAAATCTAAATTTGAGATAGAGATAATAAGCACACAGTAAGTACACAGTGACTTTATTTCCATTCCTACTTTCTCTACTTTCTCTTTCTCCATTCCATCTTGCAGTGGATGGGGAAAGAGGAAGTAGAGGATTGCTTGGCCTGCAGGTGATGTGTATCACTCCTGCTCACGTCCCATTGGTCAGAATTCCATCACATGGCCCTGTAGCTGCAAGGGAGACTGGGAAATATAGTTTAGCTATGTGTCCAGCGAGGGGAAAAAATGTTGAATGCTGAAAAGTGTCTGCCATAGTCTTGCTTCTCCAACATTTTTGCAAGTTGCTCAACATAGGTGGGCTGTTCCTTGCTCATTTTAGAGTTTGCCTACTATGTTGACAGAAGATGAAAAGGCATTCACTGTGTACTTATTGTGTGCCTATTATTTATATCTCAAATTTATATTATTTCAAATTTATATTGTTTGCTCAAAAGTGGAGTAGAGATACAAATGAATTTTTATAATACATTAGAAAATGTTTCTGATGTTCCAAGTTATGCAAGGTACATTGCTCTAACCCCTAAACCACAACTAAAGTAAAATGGCAGAAATGAGTGACAATAGAATGAAACCAAAAATGATCCTTTGCTTAGAAAAAAATCAGGCTGTTGATTTCTATCTTTGATACTTGCAGAAACAAATCCACGAATGGAATTTTACTGCCTCTTCCATAAAAGGAATAAGGTAAGAACGTAGGAGAAAATGTTATCGTTTTAATACAAATGATGATGATGTTTTATGCACTGTAATGTTTCCGCTTATTCATAATACGTGAGATTCTTATTTTTAACAGAATCCAAAATGGACTATTTTCTGTTTTGTTGCGCTGCCCAGCTGGTTCCTGATGTGCTGCTAGTAAGAGCTGCTTAGCTTGTTATCACAGGGTAGCTTTTCTCATATCCAGCAGACAAAACTCACGTCAAACTTTAAAGTTATACCCGTAGAAAGAAAAAAATGTATCTTCTTTGAGCCAAAGATGTTCAAGTGCTCAGTGACCTCAAAAGCTGAAGCCAGGAGTTATTTGGTAATGACACTTGGATTAGTGTCTCCTGGGCAGAGCAATGAGCCCAGGGGTTCTGTTAGGGAGGATGTGAGGGTGGGGTATCCTGAGGAAGGTGTGGCGCTTGCATTTTGGATCAGGAGTGGTGACCACTTGGGCCTGATCTGTGTGACCTTCTCCAAGTAGGGCTGATACACTTCAGCCGTACTCACCACCCTACCAGCATGCTCCAGGGTGACGGCGGCTCTGAAGTAGATGTGAATTCTGATCTCTCTTTGCTGTGTGACATGGGGAAAGTCAGTCAGCCTCTCTAGGTCTGTTGCTTCTCTGTTTTTATCACATAAAGGGCTTGGACTAGAATTCTCTCTCTCTCTCATTCTGAGACCGCCTCAGCCACTGAACAAATCCCCAAGTTACCTCCAGACACAGTATGATCCTGTCCTGGACACATCAGTGTTTAAATTAGAATACTGTTTACATCATTTTATAGGAAAGGAAGTAATTTAAGTAGTGCATTTGGATAATACTGCCCAGAAAATACAAAGTAATTCGAAAGTGCTGAATTTTCTCAAAAATGTATTAGTAACTAAGTTGTATGAGAACATGTAGTCAAGAACCTTCCGTTTGGACCTCCCCGTAGAGACACCTCTAGCTTCCATTTCAATCATCAATGGGTATTTGCAAAGGGCCTGGGGTGAATCAGACCTCAGGACTGATGTGACATGAACAGTATACTTTGAGCATTCCCAAGGCCATCCAACTAACTATCATAGTTCCTCTACAGATTGGTTTTTAAAACTTGCTCACGTATAACCTAGTTTCAATTCTTTTTGGATCCCCCCCGCACTATTGGTGTCTCAACTCAGTATTTGTCATGTAATGTATAATATAAAGAATGATTTAAGAAGGTCTAGATCTCAGGAAGAGATGACTTAGAAGGGACAAGGTAAAGTGGCTTCAATTGTTTGAAGGGCTAATTGTAGAAGAGAATCTAGCCTTATTCTCCATAATGCCACCTGGCAGAATGAGGGACATTGCATAGCAGAGGCTTTGGCCCACTGTGGGTAAAGAACTTTCTAACAGTGAAGTCTATCAGCAGTTAGAGTGTGATGATTTTCTGTCACTGGCTATGTCCAGACAACCTGAATGTTGCTTGTTGGGGGACCTGTAGAGTCAGGTGCAGACATTGGGTAGAGATGGAGCAGATATCATTCAAAGGCCTGTCTTGAGCTATGATACCATGTTTATTTCTATTTCCCTTGTGTGGCCACAAATACTGTGTCCTGATATTTTCCAAGTCTAGAAGTTCCTTTGATACCATAATGGATTATTTCACAAATACCTTGCCTTTCTTGTAAGATTATAAACTCCTTGAAGGCAGAGACCATATTTTATTTCCTTTTCTGTTGCCCCTATGCTTGGCTTAGCACTGAATTATATTAAGAATAAGTTTTGATACATATTAAAGTCAGTTGACAAGTACAAACTCAAACATAAACAAGATAAGTGTCCCTGGTATTTAATTTCATAGAGAAATAAAAGACAAATTTGGAGGTTATTGTTGAAACATTAATGACTCTTTCAGAAATTTGTAAAAAAGAAGAAAATATGTTACTAGAGTTTCTCAAAAACTTAAAATTGGACCCATAACTAATGTATATGCATTCTTTTGTTTTGAAATTTTATAGCCTATCCAAGTTTGATGAACGATGTTGTTTTCTTTACGTCCATGATAATTCTGATGACTTTCAAATCTATTTTTCCACCGAAGACCAGTGTAGTAGGTGAGTTATAGCTGTCTCAGATATTTGCAATCTAATTATGCAAATCATTTTTAAGGGGCCTTTGTTGTGAAAGATATTTACTTGCTATTCTGTCTTTCTTGAAATTTTAACTTATATAAAATTATTCTTATAGTCTTTTTGAGATATAATTCACATACCATGCAATTCCACCATTTAAAGTATATAACTCAGTGTTTTGTAGTATGTTCAGAGTTTTGCAACCATCACCACAATCTGACTTTAGAATATTTTCATCACCCCCAAAAGAAACCCAGTATCCATTAGTAGTCACTTCCCATTTTCCCTCAACCTCACCACCCTTGACTCCCAGCCCTAGGTGACCACTAATCTATTTTCTATCTCTATGGATTTGCCAATTCTGGACATTTTATATAAGTGGAATCATATAATATGTGGTCTTCTATGACTGGCTCCTTCCACTTGGCATAATATTATGCATGTGTAGCATGTATCAGTACTTCATTTCTTTCTGTGGCTGAATGGTATTTTGTTGTATGGGTATGGCACATCTTGTTTATCAGTTGATGGGCATTTGGGTTGTTTCCACTTTGGGGCTATTACGAATTTTGCTTCTGTGAAAATTTGCATGTAAGTCTTTGTGAGGACATATGTTTTCATTTCTCTTGGAGTCAAATTGCTGGGTCTTATGGTAACTCTGTTTAACCTTTTGAGGAACTGTTAGACTGTTTTCTCATTTTACATTCCCCTTAGCCAGGTATGAAGGTTCCAATTTCTCCATGTCCTTGCCAACACTTGTTATTAGTATTATCTGTCCTTTGATTATTACAATCCTGGTGGATATGAGGTGGAACCTCATGGTTTTGATTGCATTTCCCTGGTGACTAATGATATTGAGCATCTTTTCATGTGCTTATTGGCCATTTATATATCTTCTTTACAGGAATGTATATTTAAATTCTTTGCCCAATTAAAAAAATTAAACTTTTCATTTTGGAAAATATTCAGAGCTATAGGAAAGTTTCAAAAACCAGAATGAAGAATTTCCATCTATGTTTCACACAGAATTTCTCAGTGTTAACCTTTTACCACATTTGTTTTACATTCTCTCTATATGCGATAGTTTTTTCTGAAGTGTTTAAGAGTAAGTTGCAGATGTAATGCTCCACTACCTCTAAATACTTGAATGTATTACCTTAAAAAATGACAGTCACTTATATAATTACAGTACAGTTATCTAATGAGGAAATTAAGATTGATATGGTACTGTAATCTAGAAACCTTACCCAAATTTCGCTTAGTGTCCCACTAATGTCCTTTCTAGCAAAATGAAAGACTTTTCCTCTGGTCCACGGTCCACATGTTGCATTGAGTCGTCATGTCTGTAAAGAGTTCACCATCATCAGTCTTTGTCTTTGTTTACTTAATACTTTCAGAGAGTATAGGCAGTTTATTTTGTGTAGTCCTTCAGTTTGGGTTTATTTACCATTTCCTCATGATTACATTAGTGTTATGTATTTTGGGTAGGAATACCACAGTACTGAGGTTGTGTCCTTCTCAGGGCCTCTTATCAGGAGACATACAATATCTTTATGTCATTACTGGTGATGTTGACTTGAATCACCTGGTGAAAGTGGTGGTTGCCAGGTTTCTCCAAACTTTGCCCATTTCTTAAAATTTTAATTGTAACAATTTATTTTCTTTTTTTAAATTTCAGAATATCATGGGGGTACAAACATTTTGGTTACATATATTGCTTTTGCAAACTTTGTCTATTTTCAATTGGGTTATTTTTCTATTATTGAGTTTTAAGAGTTCTATATACATTCTCCATACAAGTCCCTTATCAGATGTGATTTGCAAATACTTTGTCCCATTCTGTGGGTTGTCTTTTCACTCTGTTGATGGTATCACTTGCAATACAAAAGTTTTTAATTTTGATGAAGTTCAATTTATCTATTTTTTCTTTTATCTATTGTGCATTTATGCTTTTGGTTCATAGCTAAGAAAGCTTTGCCTAACCAAGGTGTTCTATGGTTTTTTAGATTTTCTGCAAAGAGTTGTATAGTATTAGCTCTTATATTTAGGTCTCTGGTCCATTTTGAATTCATATTTGTAAATGGTGTGAGGTAGGGAGTCCAACTTCATGTCTTATGCATGTAGATAGGTGGTTGTCCCAGCACCATTTATGGAAAAGACTATCATTTCCCCATTGAATGGTCTTAGTACTCTTTTAGTTCACCATAAATATAAGAGTCTATTTCTGGACTCTCAATTCTATTCCATTGTTCTATGTGTCTATTCTTATGCAGGTACCACACTTTCTGGATTACTATAGCTTTGTAGTAAGTTGCAAAATTGGGAAATATGAGTCCCCCAACTTTGTTCTTGTTTTTCAAGATTATTTTGGTTATTGTGGATGCTTGCATTTCCATGTGACTTTTAGAATCAGCTTGTCAATTTCTGCAAAAAAGCAGCTAGATTTTGACAGGCTATCTAGATCAATTTGGGGAGCGCTGTCATGTTAACCATATTATCTTCCAATCCATGAACACAGGATGCCTATCTATTTAATATTTACTTAGATTTTCTTTAATTTCTTTCGACAGTGTTTTGTGATTTCAGTGTACAAGTCTTATACTTCTTTTGTTAAATATCTACATACGTATTTTGATATTGTAAATGAAATTATTTTTTAATTTTATTTTTGGATTGTTCACTGCAATCCAAAATGTCTAAAAATACACTTTATTTTTGTATATTTTGTAATTTGCAAACTTGCTGCACTCATTTATTAGTTGTAATAGTTTTTATTGAATTCCTTAGGATTTTCTTGTACAAGATTATGTCATCTGCAGATATAGTTTGAGTTTTTCCTTTCCAACCTAGATACCTTTATTTCTTTTCTTTGCCTAATTGTCCTGTCTAGAATCTCCAATACAATGTGAAATAGGACTGGTGAAAGTAGATATCCTTGTCTTGTTCCTGATCTTAAGAGGAAGACAGCCAGTCTTTCATTATTAAGCATGATGCTAGCAGCAGGTTTTTCATAGATAGCCTTTATCAGGTTGAGGAAGTTCCCTTTATTCCTAGTTTGAGTATGCATATCATGTACTTTGAGGAAATTTTAATTCAGTGTATCTCAGACATCATTATCACAACATATTTAAAGATTAGACTAAAAAACCCTTGGGTCACAACCTTCAATTTATAGTAAGAAAAATACTGCCAGATGTTAGGCAGAATATTTTTTACTATACAGTTTACCTTTCTAATCCTCATTCAATACTTAGTGCCTTATTTTTTGTAGAGACAGGGTCTCACTATGTTGCCCAGGCTGGTCCTGAACTCCTGGCCTCAAGTGCTCCTCCCAACTCAGCCTCCCAAAGTGCTGGGATTACAGGCATGAGCCACCATGCCTGGCACTTAAGTATACAGCTTGATAAATTTTTACATATATCTGTATCCTTTCACCTGCCCTGCCAGCTCAGCACCCCAGAAAGTGCTTTATGTCCCTTCCCAGTCATTAAACCCCTTCCAGTAATAACTATTTTGATTTTTTATCACCAATGGTTAATTTTACCTGTTGTTGACCTACAAATAGGATCATTTAGTTTACACTCTTTTGTTTCTCACTTTTTCCCCTTAAAATAATATCTGTGAGATTCAGCTATGGTGTGTGTACCAGTTCATCCTTTTTATTTCTGTGTAGTGTTCTATTATATACAACAATTTATGTGATCTCCTGTTGATGAACATTTGGATTGTTTCCAGTTTGGGCTATTAATGAATAAAACTGCTGTGAACATTTGTATACATGTCTTTTGGTGAACATATACACTGATTTCTGTTGAGTATATACCTAGGAATGGATTACTGGGTTATAGGGTGCATTCAGCTTTGATTGATAATGCCAATAGTTTTCCAAAGTGGCCATGTCAATTTACACTCCCACTAGCAATGTATGAGAGTTCCAGTTGTTCCATATTCTTAACAACAATTGATACCATCTTTTAAATGTTAGTTCTGGTGAGTGCATACCATGTGTCTCCTAAAAACCCTGTCTATAGGGTTTCTCAGCTTTCAAAGATTAGAAGAAAAGGTGCGATGGTGGGTTAGAGAAAAGAGCACTTTAATGTTTTGTGGAAAATATCCTGAAGTGTACAATATTCCTTCTTGACATCTTAAGAGAGAATTCCGAATAAAAATTTTCTAATGGGTCAAGGTCACCTGTATGCAAATAACTACATAAGTCTAGGAGTGGCTGATGTGGCCCAGCAGCATTTGTGAGAAAGATTTATGGGTAATAGTTGTAATGCTTAATCTGTGTCAACCAAATTATGTGGCCACCTTATGCATTTCCTCCTCAGCCCTCCACTTATACGACACCTTACATCTGTCTCACTAAGAACTAGACTGTCCACAACTTGAGAGATGATGGTCCCCGCATCCTTAGCATCAGTTAAATTGCCCTTGGAACACTGGTCTCAGGGCTAGACTTGAAGAGTAATACAGGGACACATTGGAAGAATTACCTGTTAGTAGAGTGGGAAATAGTGAGGGAACAAAAAGGAAAGACTTAAAGGGACATGATAAAATTATGTTCATTTCTTAATGGGCTGTTATGTAGAAAAGGGGTTAATTCTAAGCAACCTGTGGATAGAACCCACATAAAAGAAGTCTTTGGTTCAGTAAAAGGGAAACATTTCTCATTAGGCTCTCCAAAGAGTGAGCTGTCTTTGGGAGGTAATGTGTTCTTTGTTGCTGGAGGTGCTCAAGCATCAGTTGACCAACCAGTTGGTGGAGATACTATATAGTAGGGATTTCAAGTATCATGTGAGTATTTGCATTAGATTAGATAACCACCAAAGTACCGTGTCAAATCAAGGAGTGGATTGATGGTTCTATGAGTTGTAAAAGTTCAGTTTGCAGTTAAGCACAGTTTAATATAATAAGGCTAAGTTAAAGGTAAGGCACAAGAATGATCCTAATTGACGGCATCTTTGTGACGTTTGCTGTTCTAGGTTTTGTTCTTTGGTCAAAGAGATGATAACCAACTCCATGGGCAGTACAGTGGAGCTGGAGGGAGAGACCGATGGAGACACCTTAGAGGTGAGTCACAGAAGGTATAGAATATGGAAAAAGTTATTATGTCTTTGCTGAAAGAAAATGTCCCCTCTTTTTGTGTAAAAATCCTTATTGGGTATATTTAGAAATTGTCATGACCCAGCCAGCCATTGCTATTCATGGCTATCAGAGGTTAGGTTTAATTTATCTCTGTAGAAAAATCTCATTACTTTGGGATGCTTTCAGTCAGAATGTTTAAGAAAAATTTGGCCATGGACTAGACAAAAATTGCCTTTTATGCACAACCTATGAAAATGTTTTCATAGAAAACAAGAGAAATAGTTGGCCAACTGGAAGCAAGAGTTTTTCATTTATGCCTAAAATAACTTTAGTTATATCTATGTGCATATAGTGTATTAAATATAACAACTTCAAAATCATTTTTTAAAAAGTAGGATTATCATAAGCTCGTTTGGACGGTGCAGTTATATTCCGTGGTTACTACACCATTGTACGTATGTTTAAATCTCACACAATTATTCAGATTTGCCACCAATTCAGGTTCTCCCAGTCTTTATAATTTAATGAGATTTTACTATACATTCAAGTTAGACTGAAAAGAATTCCTTGCAGTTTCTTTCAGAAAATATCAAAGAGGCCAGGCACAGTGGCTCACACCTGTAATCCCAGCACTTTGAGAGGCTGAGGCAGGGGGAGGATCACTTGAGCCCAGGAGTTTGAGGTTGCAGTGAGGTATGATTGTGCCACTGCACTCTAGCCTGGGCGACAGAGTGAGACCCTGCCCCCCCCCAAAAAAAATTAAAAAGATTCATTCTAATTCTTGAATTAGGTACTAGAATTCTTAGCTGAGGATCAAAGTTTATTGTAGAAATGAACTGAGTGATGCACTTTGAAGGGAACAGGTGTGGGGTGAGATAAAAGTCTCATGGAGCAGGCTGATTTCTAGTTAAATCAGACAGGATGGCGACCCTTTAGTAGTCTTAACTGTCATGAGCATCCCTAGAACTAGATGCAAAGGGACACACATGCAGGCACACACACGCTGTTCTGTGTATAAGCTACACTTCTGTAAGTACAGCAGAGCATGCAAAACAACAGAAATAATCCATTGCTGCTTCTCAGCTTGAAATACATGTTGCTCAGCGTGCATCACATTTGTTTCAATCACGGAGAAGCATCAACTTGAATGCTCCTGTGTGCAGCAGCTTTTGATGATAAGATTGGGGGAACAAAATAGCAATGCAAATTATAAATCGGATTTTTGCAGTGTGTGTTTACTTGTTAGATCTGTATGATTGACAGAGGGGGGAACCCCAGCATATGTACTTTGTGTTAAGACCATTTCAATTTTATTGACCTTCACTTCTTTTCTGGGCTATTGAAAGAGACTTGTTTCCTGACAAGTTGATAAGGGATCATGCAGGAAGACACCTATTTGGAGTATTTAACATGCTTAGAAGCAGTTTTAAATTGCAGCATTAAAATGGGGAGAAAAATTCCAAAAGGTAAGCAAGTTAAGATACATGTGAGCCATATTTTTTATTTTTTTGGATTCTATTTCATAAAGTCATGCTGTGAATATATGAAGAACTGAGAATTCTGCCCCTTTAAAGTCGTTATTTAATGAAAAGTACGTAACCTAAGAACTGTGATTTGCCTGGCACTCCAATAATGTTATTTATAATTTTTTTAAAAGATTGGTAGACATCTTTCAGAGGGCTTCTCCACTACAGGTTGTGTTTTTTGTTGTTGTTGTTTTTGTCCTGTGGTTTTTCCTTCTTTAGTACGAGTATGACCATGATGTAAATGGTGAGAGAGTTATCTTGGGGAGAGGCACATATGGGGTTGTGTATGCCGGCCGAGATCTGAGCAACCAAGTACGAATAGCCATCAAAGAAATCCCGGAGAGAGATAGCAGGTAAGTCTGGGTGGGCCTTCCACATTTTTCAGTTGCCATCTCCACACCCCAGATCCCTTGCCCACCGGTGATAGCATGGAGGAGAATTTAAGGATGAAAGTTATCACAGAACTTGTAATTGTCTTGTAGTATGGGTTATCTGCTTTTGTTCTCTGTGTATAAATAGATTCAGAAAATGGAACAACTGCATTTAGAGGCATGTGGATTACAGAGGATTGTATTTTAAAAGAAAACTGTAGTTGGATTTCCACCTATCAACTAAAGTCTCAAGTTTTACATTTTTACATAGCCGTTGCCAAATATTCAAATATGTAACTATGTTCTTTTAAATTCACACTTGTAGGCCAGGTTATGGTGGCTCACACCTATAATCCCAGCACTTTGGGAGGCTGAGGCAGGAGGATC